>JASEVX010000001.1:63753788-64124182 GCA_031761405.1 Serripes groenlandicus
AGACTGTACGCCATCTGTCGTCAAAAGAAGTGCACGTGCATCTGTTGGACCATATGATAGCAAAACAGACTGTTTATACTGCGGAAATAAGGTTGTGAAGTTTGAATTTGGGGTTAAAAATGGTGACTGTGGCTGTGTTAAAACAGACTGCTTTGCAGACACAATATTATCAATCTGCAAGATACGTGCTGATGAATGGGCATTTACTGTCCAAGGACGCATTGCATATTACGGTGGAGATCTACACGCAGCTGACTGTTTGTATCATCGTTCTTGTGACATACATTTCCGCACGTTTCGGGATATTCCAATGCAGCACATAGCAGGCCCCAGTGAAAATAAACGAAGCCGGAAACTTGGTAGACCAAGGGATACAGACCAGGAAGAAGCATTTCTCAGGATGTGTGCTTTCTTTGAGGACAATGACGAAGAACAGTTGAGTATTACTGACCTTGCAAATAAAATGGAAGAGTATCTGCATGAAAGTGAGTCTAGTGCTTACGGGAATCAGTATCTAAAGTGTAAGCTAATGAAAAACTACGGAGATTCAATATTTGTGGCTGAGGGCGATGGGTTGCAAGACATTGTGACGTTCCGTGAAAGAACTGGACAAATCCTCAGAAGTTACTTTCACCTGCCAAAAGAGGATAATGAGGAAGCACAGAAGAGAGCTATAATAGAAACTGCTGCTAGACTCATTAAGAGTGACATTAAATGTATGGTCACCACAGTTAGTGATGAGTATCCGAAGACTTGCGAACTCAAACTAGAACGTGCCTTAGAATTCGTCCCAGAGAGCTTGCGTTTGATGTTACAGCTCCTTTTTGTCGGCAAGGACGTTAGCCGGAAATGTGCCAGTATTGGGCAGTCAATTGTACAGTCTGTTCGTCCACATGCCGTTATAGCACCATTGCAGCTTGGACTGTGTGTGCAAATGCACCATCTTTTCAGGTCAAGGTTTTTGATTGATAGCCTATCTGTCATGGGATATTGCTCATCCTACTCGGAGGTTCAAAGGTTTGAGAACAACGCCGCAGCTGCAATTGCTCCAGATATGTTAGGTGGAGATTTAGACATACTTGACATGGCTCTGCTGTTCGCAGCCGATAATGTCGATCATAATATAGTAACGCTTGATGGAAAGGGTACCTTTCATGGGATGGGTATGATTGCGGCCATCACACCCGGGAAACAAGTATGTCACACTATTCCAAGGCGAAAAAGAGTTGACTTAAATATTCTGAATGAGGCAAAGGTGGACATACAGGACTATCGCTTTGCTAAACACGTTCGCCGCAATGTGAAATTCATGCCTCTTCCATTGTTTTGCGACATCAATCACAACATCGACATACTCTGGGAGATATCGTTACGTTTCCGTCCATGCGCCCCAAACTGGCAGGGCATGATGCATACATTGTTCAAGGGATGTGATCATCCTGGCCAGTCTTCGATAGCGTTCCTGCCCATGATTGATATGTCATCAAGTGACAAAACATGCATTTTCTCCACATTGGAATATGTGTGCAACCTAGCTGCCAAGCAAAACGTTCCGCCAATCATTACATTCGACCAACCGCTCTTCTGGAAGGCATCAGAGATAGTGAATGAAGTACCAGACAATAGTCCTATAAGAGAAGTTGTGTTATTACTGGGCAGTTTTCACACCTTCATGAATCTTTTGGGGGCCATAGGAACATTAATGGATGGGAGTGGACTAAGACAGATCCTAGAAACAATATATGGTGAGAACGCAGTTGTGCATATGATGAGTGGTAAATCTATACAACGTGCATTTCGCGGACATCTCCTAGTAGATCAATGCCTTACGCATCAGATAATAGCTGAAATCATCAAGGATGAGCCTGGTTTTGAAAACGTCTTGAAAGAGCTTGAAACGTTGTTCGCTCTTATGGAAACTGGTGAAAGAGACCTGGACTCTTTGCTGAAGTCGGATTGCATTGGAACAATCGCTGATCGGCTTAAATCGAAAGCAGGTGAACTATCCAGTCATTCAAGGACAAGCAAACTGTGGTTAAATTATCAGCAAATATTGGGAGTTGCCCGCGAACTCATTGAGGCCGATCGCACCGGATCATGGGAGATGCACCTCCATGCCATATCTGACTGTTTACCAATATTTGCAGCTGCTGGACACCCTAACTATCTCAAGTCGGGTTATCTGTATCTTCAGAAGATGTACAGCTTAGAAACTGAAAACCCTTCTGTTTATCAGAAATTCATGAATGGTTTACATGTCATACGCCGCAGTAACCAATACTGGGCTGGCCTAAGCTCGGATCTTGTCATCGAGCAGACGCTCATGCGTTCCCTTAAAAGCACGGGCGGGCTAACAAGAGGAAGTGGCTTTAATGAACACCAAAGAACACTTTGGACCATGTCTCGCCCTGTAACCTCAGCCTACAACTATGCCATGCAAGAGTTTAGCCAGATGGTATACACAACAAGTGAACAACACAAAGAGGCTACGTCTGCAAGGATGAATAGAGATAAATCAGACAAAGAAAAGATTGTAGAAAAACTTGCAGACTTTTCTCCATTTACAGGAGATGCTACCTTGCGCAACATCATAACCGGAATAAATGCTAATGACGATGTGAATGTGGATGACCTTTTCACGGTTGGCAACAGCACAGTGCAAACAATGGAAGGTCAATCTATCTTTTCGTATTCGCACAAGAGAAATACTAGAGTGAAGACATTAGCTACTGCCCGGGCCATCAAAGTAACTGAGGACAGAACCATAGACCCAGCTCTGTTGTTTCAGAGGTTCTTGGTGGTATCGCAGTCCGGCGATCTTAGTTTAAGGGAGGTGATGGACTATGAACTCTGCCCTTATCCTCCATCGTTATTTGAAGCGAAGGACTGTTTTCGCAAACCAGACAAGGCACAACTGGTGGAAGCTATAAGAAACCATGTCACTCCCACATCTGATGATGCTGTGCTCGAGGCGATCCCAGTTACTGAGCACTACGTTTTAGACGGGGGCTCACTTTTGCATAGACTGAAATGGGCTGAAGGATCTACATACAGCTCAATCGCCGACGCATATGCGAAGTTCACTTTGGATTTATACGGACATGCCACAGTAGTATTTGATGGGTACAGGGGAGGGTCAGGCATTAAGGACAATACACATCAACGACGAGGTGTTAATAAGACTGCTAACAAGGTCAATATATCGGATGCTACAAAGTTCGTCGGGAAAAAGGAGGATTTTCTCTCGAATTCGGAAAACAAACAGGCTATGATTGATCTGATCGCAAAGTGCTTGCAGCAGAAAGGCTGCCATGTCATCCAAGCTGAGGGAGATGCAGACGTGGACATAGTAAAAGCCGCAGTTTCGATGTGTGAATACAAGTCTACAACGCTTATTGGTGAAGATACGGACTTGTTGATTCTCCTTCTGCATCATGCGACCCTTAAGGACAGCCATGAGCTCTACTTCCGTTCAGATAAAACAGGGAATAAAACAAAACAATATGTGTACAACATCAATGTTCTGAAACAGATACTAGGTGATGACATATGCACTGATCTGTTGTTTGTTCACGCGTTCACAGGTTGCGATACGACATCAAGGATCTTTGGGATTGGCAAAAAATCCGTTTTCCAAAATATTCTCAAGGGGGAATCCGTGTTTCGTACATGTTCAAAGATATTTTGTTCACCCGACAAAGATCAAGATACCATTAAAAGTGCTGGCTGTAAGGCAATGGTTTCATTGTTCAATGGGAATCAAAACGAATCTCTCGCAACCCTTAGATACAGTTTGCTATGTAAGAAAGTTTCAAGAGCCAAGACATTTGTAACACCTGAACGACTTTCGCCAACTGCTTCTGCAACTAGATTTCACTCTCTGAGGACGCATTACCAAGTTATGGTCTGGATGGGCATAAGTGAGGACATGGTCCCTAACGACTGGGGATTTAAAGTTCAAGGGGACAGACTCATTCCAATCATGATGGATAAGGACCCTGCTCCCGAGGTTCTCCTCAAAATGATCCACTGCAACTGTTCCGCTGGTTGTAATTCACTAAAATGTACATGTAAAAAGCATGGGCTTGATTGTACAAATGCATGCGGACCTTGTCAAGAAGGGAACTGTGACAACATGACACTGGAGCCAATACATGATGAAGACGATGACGATGACGAAGTGCAATGAGATAGTATGTGTGAAAGCCGAACTGACAGGTTATTTCTACACCTTTGGTTAGACACCATGAATGTTATTGTTGTTTACATGAAATATATGCCTAACTTGTGGCACATCATGGCAGTCATCTTGGAATTCCCATGATGCTATTCCCACACAATCTTATAAATAGCCTTAAAGGATTCCTTGACCACTGAAACCTATGGATAGACACCAACATTGATATCCTATGTTAAATATGAACCGAGCTATGGCCAATAACATAATTTGGGGCCGTCGTGGCGGCCATCTTGGATTTCCCATGATGCAATTCCCCAACAACCTCACGAATAGACTTAATGGATTCCTTGACCCCTAAAACCTATAGCTAGACACCAATATTGTCACCCTATGTCAAATATTAAGCGAGATATAGCCAATATTATGATTTGGCGGCCATCTTGTTTATGACGTCACATTTTGACCCTTTCTGTGGCCTAAATTTTCCTAAACTTTTGATATGTTGTTCACAAGACCCAATACTACAGGAAAACACCATAAAACGTTTGCTTGCAATTTATTTGGGGTCAGGTGCTATATTGACCCTACTAATATGGCAACGTGTGTGAATTGATGAGTAGCTAATGTATAGTATAAAGTTATACTAAGACTTATAATGCTACACACCACGAATTGTTAAAAAATAAATTGCAACATATCTCTGAGTTAGAAAGAATTAACAAAATGCTAGATTCGGTGATTGAAGGTATATTTATTTAAAATAACAAGCTATATGTTACTTCGTCTAACATGTCACACTATACAATACAAAAATATTATAATCGATGCATTAACAATCCTGTTAAAAGTAAAAGCGTATGGGATTGTCTAAAAGGTAGTTCGGTTTTTCATCAACCTGCACATATTCACAACTAGCAACAAACCGCCAGGTTATTTAACCCGTCGACTGCTGTACTCGATTTTGTGAAGCCTGTGCCACCAGTTCTACAGCTAGCCTTCTCCTTAAAATGCATTTACAGAATATGTAGTTTACAGTCTATTATGTTTGTATACATGATCATTGCGGACTTACCATATTCGTCGAGATTATCTTCGTCCTTCTTAGGTGTTTGGGTTTGTTTCTTTATTCTATATTCCTCTATTAATAGCTTTACTACTTTTATTGTCATTTGTTTGACCAATTTTACCGCAATGCCTGAAATCATGAACGTCATGTAAAACGGTTGTGTCTACTTCTTGTTAACGCCGTTTTGCTTGAAGCTATATATCAAGTTCTAATTTCATAAAACTTATCAATTTCTCTTTTCTGTCGAAACGTGTATTAAAACCATACTTTGTGTTCGATATGTAAAACTTTTTCTCGAAGAAAATAGGTATGTTTAGATTGTCATAACATACCTCGGCCACTCGGGCGTGTGTTAGCTAAAAGCGATCAAGTGCCTTTTGTAATAAAAATAAATATAGGACGAATTATATTTTCTTCGACTGTGACTATTATACTAAGACATTAGAGTAATATATGTTAATCGAAATATCTTCATTCGTCCAATCATGTACAGATGTATTACTTTACTAAACAATGATCAGCACAAACAACTTTTACATTTTGAATTATATATTAAATAGTTTAATTAACAATATGCCGTAAAAAATTGTTGCGGTATCAAAGGATTGGTTTTTATCTTTTTGTAATGATAATGTATATTATTTGTATTGTATATATCACTATGATTTGTTCTTCGACAAGAATCTATGTAGTTAACGACAATGAAATCTGTAAATCTGAATGCACCCCAGGTATGCATAAACAGAAATCTTAAAGGTGGTAGTGCCAAGTTTAAAATACATATCTTAATAAAACCTAATCTGTTAAACCATTTGGACTACTCGAAGATATATTTTTTGCCTTGATTCGCCGAGCCCCGGTAGCTCAATCGGTGAGTGCAAACCCCAATTCGTTCAAAATTATTTCTAAAGTTTGCCAAAAGTAAATGCGACAATCTTCATTTGCCTTCCAGAACAGTCTATATGGGAAAGCAGTAAAAGACTGTTGTGTTGAATAATGATGTGAGAAATTTACCGCCCTGATATGACTGAAAAAATGTTGTGAACGGCATTTAACCCATTCAATCCATTTAGTCTTACTTGCGTAAGAGTACGAGTGTTCACCTTTAATGAAATAATACCCATAACATGCGTAATTTGTAATACACAGGCGGATTATAAATATTTAACTTTTTGTCTGAAAAGGAGCACTGGTATAAGTGCCGCGCCTAGCGATTTGGGATTTTAATGCATCTATCTATAGTCAAGACTCAGACCAGCCTGCACATCCCCACAGTTTCACCAGAGCATTCAAATAAAATTTAGAACAATATGTATATTTTAACAATTACAAAATAAAATTGTTGACCCTTTTATTTAACGCTTTTTTACCTGTATGTGATAGTGCTATGTACAGAGAGTCAATTGTATATGAGCTGCAGCCAGCAAGACAGTGTTGGCTGTGCGATACTTGAATACTTAGGTGAGCCTTTGCATTCACATAGTCTCATCAGTGCCTTTACATATTTATTCTACATGAAATATAATCTTAGGATCAACTTTGGCAAAAATACGGATTGTACATTTATATGATTCCGTTTTAGAATGAAATCTGCTTTAACACAATGCATATGCAGACGGTAGTAACACTCGAGTTTTTTAAGTCGTCAATATACAGCTCTTTACGCGGACGTATTTCAAAAGACAAAACATAGGAGAACATATACACAATGTGCCATTCTTAATTTTTTTACAATATCTTGATCTCTTTTGAATAGAGATTTTCGCATTTTTTCCAATGTGTTTCCAAATTCATCTTCTGCATATTTGGTTTTTGCTGGAAAGGGTTCGATAACGGTAAACGATACTTACTTAACGTCATAGTTGTATAATTATTGTCCTTAATTTAATGTAGTACACACTTTATATCTTAACTTTTGGATTTTAATATATTCCCAAATTGCTTAAGATATGTTAATCCTAATAACCCTCTTCCACTTATGTAAATATTCGTGCAGTGTAGTTTAATCTCGGTACGTGTTCATTGGCTAATTTTCTAGCTTTGCACGGGAGATAACTCCATTCTAATTAATCTCTAAAATGATTTTTGCATATTTCGATTATATTTAAAAAGAAATAAACATATTGGTCAAAATACGAATTATAAGAAAAGCATAAACAATATGGGAATAAAATTTCGATAACAGATTGTAAAAATAATTAAATCATATGAAAAAGATTGCTTTACATTTTACATCTTGATTATATTTCCTCGTTTAAGTTAAAACGTATTGCTTAATGCTGAAAGCCCAAATATTATCTGGTTTGATATTCACATGTAGAAGTAGATTCTAACAAAATTGGAACTTTCTGTTCTATACGCGAAGAAGGATTTGAGCGTGATAATCTTAAAAGGTTTATTATTCTAGACATCCGGAACTATTGTTTTGCTGTTGAAATTCCCTCCCGCGTATCAGCCTTTACCTACATACAGACCCTTTGTGAGCTTCTTCAGCAGACGACTTTTTGAATTATTGTGGCAAAAGAAGGAATTGATCAGTATATTTAATTCTACGGAGAACTTGCTGTGGCATCAGAAAGCAGTGGTCGAAACTAGCACTAGTCAGACGGCAAAACACTAGTAGATTTGTTTCGGGCTAGTAAAAAAATCGAAGAAACTAGCTCGACTTGCTAGTGGAAAATTTTAAAGTCTATTTTCACTTTCCCATTAATTTTTGAAAAATCTTTATTCAATATATTGGGCCCTTTAACGTCCGGAAGTTGAAACCATATATCCAAAATGGACAGAGAAGACATTCAATTCTAAATCAATGGGTAAAGAACCTTAATGACGAAAACTCAATGTTTATTCAAAAAATGCGTATCAACATTATCAGTTCTGACCAACTATGACTGCATAAAAGAAAGAAATTAGGAACATATTTACAAGAGAAGAAATTATATTCAACAAACCGTATTTTAAAACCACAACTATTCCAAAATTAAATAATCTTGTCCCAAAGAAAAAAGTCATAAAAGTTAAAACATGGCCCATAAATTACCTACTTTGTGGTCAGTAAGTCACATTCCAATTGGAAAAGATCAAAGAAAATTCCGCCCTCTTTCTTACAGTTCCAAAACGACATCGGTGCTTTTGTAATCTCTATTCTGTGACACCTAAAGTGAAATTGACTTCCTTAAACTTAGTGATTAGTTCAATCCAACTATCCTGACGAGTGGAACTTAGTTAACTAAGATTAAAACAAAATGGGTTTCACTTGTTTTGTGAGGATATAATACTAATGATTTTGTGTCAGTTTCCAATGAGTTTGAAACTTATACAATTACAATCATAACCATTTTCATAAGTGTGTGGGGACCACTCATTAAAACTAAATGCACTGGTCCTAGTTAGAATTAATTCATTTCTGGTAGTAGAAATAAAATGTGCACGATTTTAAGACTAGTATCGTACAAGGTGATACAATAAATGTCAGTGTAAGTATGTAGAAACTGATTTCAAATGCAAGATTTGTTTTCTGGTTTGATACGAAAAAAGTGGATTGTTCCTTTTTTTTTATCTTTTCTGTTCCAATATATAACACATCATGATGGTTGGCATACCTATGTACTTAATAAAGATAAGAGAATATATTAGAAATTTAAATTTACAGTTTCCTTTCTTACTATTGAATTTTAGAGAAAACTAAAAATGCATCTTTGATAATTGTGGGTATTTATTAAATACAAAGTTATATTTTTCATACTAAATTATCTATCAGAAAAGTTAGTATTCAATCAGGTGTATTTAATGTTGGTATTAAATGAAGTATGTTACAATTCTTTTGTAAAATAATGTAAACGTTTAAGAAAACTATAATTTAGAATCAGATTATCATGTATTGAAATTCGAAGTTTTGTATTGTATTGAAATTGCTCATTCTCCAATTTTCAATATTGGCTTTTTGTAAATAGGAGATCAAAGATATACAAAACTGCAGGTGACATATGTAGATTAGATGGTAATGGTATGCCTAGATAAGAAGCATAAGGGCTAATAATAATTGAACCAGGTTCATTTATGAAAACCAAAATGATAAGGTATTGAAATACTCAATTGAAATTATGTTAGTGGGGTACTGAATATTTAAAAGCTCATTTTTGTTTTCAAATGCTCAACCACTTTTTGAAAACATGGGGTAATTAGCATGAAAAGCTTGCCCGACTTCCTCGTCAGTTCAGATCTTAATTTCTATGACTGAGAAAGGGTGAAATATGCCAAATTGTTGTAAATATTTTCCTCTGAATTCGCCTGTCTGAAACAAATATAATGTGGTAGAAATGTTCATTGGATGACTCTCTTCAAATATAATCATATTGATTGGTTGTTAAACACGGCAATCAGGCGGATTCAGAATAGGGGCAACATGGACATCATTTTAAAACAATTACATGTTTAAGAAAGTGTATGTCTGATTTAAAACACAAATAGCAGAACTGTTCATTCTGTGACCCTCCTCATGTTTTGAAATCTTATTGATTGGTTGAAAGTCATAGAAACCAAGTTGCATCTGAAAACCAAGTGGCATTTAGAACCCTTGCCTTTAAATAGCTCATCAGGCTATTTGTCTTTAAAGTATCCCTTGCACACCCCTGGCCCTTAAACAGCTCATCGGGCTCTTTTTGTCTTAAACGTATCGTATGCGTACCCCTGGTCCCTAAACAGCTTATCAGGCTAAAATTCTTAAAAGAGTCGATTACGTGCCCCTGGCCTTTAAACAGCTCATCCGGTATTGTTTGGTATACGTTTCGGTGCGGACCCAAGTCCTCTAAGCAGCTCATCAGGCTTCATTTCTTAAAAAGAATTGTGTGCAGACCCTTGGCCTTTAAACAGCTTATAATGCTTTTATGTCTTAAATGTATCGCTTGTGAACCACTGGCCATTAAACAGCCTGAAAACGAATCGCTTGCAGACCTCTGGCCTTTAAACAGCTCATCAGGTGTGTTGTCTTAAAAGTATCGCTAGCGAGTGATAAAGGGCCATCATGGCCCTCTTGTTTTTTTTTTGTAAATACTTTATTGCACTGCCAAACTAAAAACTGATAATAACAAATACTGTACCACCATACATTAACACATACACTGTACAACCAGGAAGTTTTTTGGCCCGTATCGCTAACCTCATTCATTTATTTTACCCCCTTTCTGATGCCACATGGTAACCATGTTTTCAGCAATTAATATGGCTTGAACAATTATTATAGAGGATGATTTATTTACAAATCTTCCAAAGGTTTTGAAATTCTGACAGGTAATTTTAGGAAAGTATATTTTTAAAGTTTTGGTTTTTTAACTTTTTTGGTGACATGCAATAGCCAAAAAAAATCATTATGCCATGGGAGAATCTTCATTGGGTCACATAAGGTTTATTAAGGAACATTTTTACCAAATTGTCTTACAATAAGTAGATGTTGTTGCAGAGCAGACTAACTATGAATTTCAGAGTGTGTCAATTAACACCCTTTCTGATGCTGCAGCAAGCAAACTTCTAAATAAAATTTATTTCTTTGAATAGTTTTTAAAGTAGATAACAAAATCACACTCCTGTGAAGTTTGATTGAAGTATGCATAGTATTTACAAGTATATACAAGATTTTTAAATAATAATGGACTACACTTAACAACAGACGCAGGGTAATCACTAAAGCTAACCTTCGGCATGTTATGCTTAGTTGAGATTAGTTGAGATTAAAATAAAGATGTATAAGAGACTAATGACTATATTTTAAGTTAAGTGTAATAAGTAATTGTGATTCAAATCAATCCAGAATACAAACATTCCTCTACGAAAACAAACTGTTACAGTTTTTAGACTTATAAGCCAACAATGCAGATACAGCTCATAAGGCTATCCGTCTTGAAATTGTCACTTGCGGACCCATGGCCTTTAAACAGCTCCTCAAGGTAATTGTATAAAACGTATCGCTTGCAGACACCAGTTCTAAAAGGAGTTCTAACAATAGCTCTTCGGGCCATGTTTCTTAACAGTGTAGCTTGCGATTCCTTTAATTTAAACAGCTCATCAGGCTATTTGTCTTAAAAGTATTGCTTGCGGACCACTGGTCTCTAAAAGGCTTATCATAACATTTGTCTTATAATATCGCTTACGAACCCATGGTCTTAAACGGCTCTAATGGACATGTGTCTTAAAACATGGCTTGTGGACCCCTGGTCTCTAAACAGGATAAATATATTTGTCTTTAAAACAATGCTTGCGAACCCCTGGAATTTAAACAGCTCTGATGAACAGGGCTTGGCCTTAATATATCTCTTATGAAAAGTTGACTTAAAACATCGATTGCGGACTTTTAGTCTTTAAAAAGCTTTTATAAACATGTATCATATATACAGTTCAGCAGGCTAAGTTTCTTAAAAAATATCGCTTGCGAACCCCTAGCGTTGAAACAGAACTTCATTTTATTTTTCAAATGTGATTAAAACATATGAAGGAAAAAAAAGATACTTGTAGAAGCTGATGCGTCACTGCTGAACCAAAGTGAGGTGGTACTAGGAGCTCTGTAAGTTGACTTCTAGGACATTCTTAGCTCTACTGACAAGGATGTGGTGGACCCTCATGATTTATGCCCTTTGTCTGGGCCGTTTGTAGGCCCTAGCAATCCGAGGCTGTACTTTACTGTTCTTATATGTACTTCAACCTAGTTATCTGTAGTTTAATGTACTGTAACGTAATACTCCCGTAGCAATAGCGTACTGGTATGTACTGTAACGTACTGTTATATACCATAACTTAGCTATTAACGTAGTTGGACGTACTGTAACTTAGCCTATCGTGATGGGGACCCGTACTGACATCCACTGCGTACTTCAACATAGCATGACGTAGCACAGACCGTACTTGAACGTACTTATCTTTTCCCGGTCGTGAAACTGGTCTGATATTAGTTTTGTGCTTGGTAAAATACGTTAAAGTACGCTTGAATACGTTAAGAGGGGTACATATGACTACGTCTGATTTCGCGTCAGTACGTTAGCATCACGGATGCAAGTGTTGCCTCTAATGTACCGATCTTTTAAACATGTCCGACAATTAAATGAAACTCACGGCTCCCCGAAGTAAATACCAAGTTAGAATCACGGACAACTACGGTACGGTACGGATACCGGTACGTTCAACTACCTTCAACTACGTTAGCCTTCACTACGTTCAACTACGTCCACTAACGGCTATGTGACAACACCTTCATAAGAGTCATCTGCTTTGAAAACATGTCGAACGTTGAAAGTTTGGAGAACAAATATTACTAAAAACTGTTTGGTAAGATTTCAGTGCTGTTTTTTGTCGAATGTTTGAAGTTTGAAAATAAATATTACTAAAACCTGTTTGGTTATATTTCAGTGCTGTTTTTAACAACAGTTTCTTCGCATTTATGCGATCAGTTCAACTATATTTACACATGTGTGTCCTGTCTTTATCGCACCATTGCTCCACAAAATATTCCTCTAGGACAACTGACTCGACTACTCGGTTGTAACTGACAGAGTTTTAGAGGCTCAAAAGATAGTATACAGTGTCAAACAATAAGTTCAATATTTTGGAGTTATGTTTCTATGTTCTTTGTTATCTTGTTGTAAAATTACAAATCGTATTTAACGTTTTCGATGCAGATTTAAGTTATTCGCTCATAAGGTATGAAATAAATCTTACACAATGTTCAAAGATTCCTATTAAAATGACTTTCGATGAAATGTCCCATTTTCAAAGCATTCGCCCTGAACTAATAACGGCCTGATATATTATGAAAGTTTACATGAAAGGTAAATCAACCTTTCAAAGAGAAAAATCCATTAATTTGCCGTTTAAACGTTTTAACACTGAGTAACGTTTCAAGAAAAGAGTGTTTATCATTACTCTGCCTTAAGGATGAATTTAAATGAAAGTACTTGTTTATTATATTTTGGAATGCTCCTTTCTTTATATTGTTAGTACAATATAAATCACACCAGTTATCAGAAGCGCTAAATAACTCAACGAGATGAATTTATGCCGCAACACCCCCCTGTAACTTTGCTTGCTGATTGTATTGCAACAAACTTTACTCTTAAGTATTGGTAACACATTGAGATTTATATTTGTTCAAATGGAGGTTTTCTCTTTGCCAAACTTCACGAACTTGTACATCTTGGTATCAAAGATTCTCATGTCCTACATGTGATGCTCATAGTTCTTAACAGACCATAACTCCAGACCTGGAACAATCCATGCGTCTTTATATCTTCATGGAATCAGGTAAGCGAACCTAGACCCTCTTGTATATTATCATACTATAAAAAACAGGATCGTGGTTTATTGAAAGCATTGTAGCGTATCCTGATATAATTCATGATTATACATTTTGCAAATATTAAGTTACATTTAAACGAGCTTACAACACATCCCTATGTATATCCTGAGGGACGATGTTTTTTGAAATGACAGTTCGTTACCATTCTAAAGCACAGTAAGTAATACTTATTAAACAGACTTGAATCAACCTACGGTGTAATTGTTGGCACAACACATTGTGGTAATCCGAGACTTGCAGACGATCTTGTGCGTCTTTGTCCAAACTTGACAAGCCTCGAGCATCAATTAACTATTGCAAATGAATAAGCAAATGACTGGGGATATAGTTTCAATACAGACAAGTGTAAATTAATCATATTTGGTAAAGACCATGGTAATGATACGTCGGTTACCATAGATAGATGCAACACATTGACCCTTGTTGGTATAATACTTAACTAACTCACATACAATAAGAAACCGCGTCAGCAAAGGACGGCCTCTATGTTCTCTTTACTAGCATTAAACACCATTGAAAATGTCAACCTTATTACAATAGGTTCACTGATAAAAGCAAAACAAATTTCTTCTACACTGCATTTGCCCTCTAGAACACGTACAGATATGGTATTTAGTCTGCTGGTTTTCACAACATACAATGTGAAATTGACAAACGCAAAATAGCTTTCCTTCAAAGACTGTGTAAAATGCCTACGAATTGTCTCACTAACCGGATTTTCACTTATCGTCTAAATTTGTTTAAAACAAGTAAATGTCCTCGACAAACAGGTTTTATTCCCCGATACTTTTAATTTAGTGCAAACATATGGTTTACCTGCATATATGCACTCGTATCTAACTACTGACAAATTCCCTGAACAAAGTAATAGTTTTTAGGGTCGTTGAAGGGCAGTTTGAATACGAGCGTCAGGACAGAATGAACCTCCATCATGACTTCGACCGTTCTGTGTCTGTTCACAAAAACAGCATTCCATCGTTATTTTGGACATTTGCCAAAATGCGCAGAATTATTTCAATCAGTCCAGTATGGGATTATGCTAAACGTAATCCGAATATGCTTCGTGCTTGTTTTTCCATCGCTCGGCTAATTGCGTATACAGAGTTTGCTCAGTGTACACGATATGGCTGTAGCGATGTTAGAACAAGTCTAACGGAACATATCTTGATTAACTGTAAAAGTGTTCCTTTCAGCCCAGAACTTTATTCAAGTTTAGTAGAACAGTTTTCAGCTTATTAGTGCCATTGGAAGGCAATGACTTTGTCGCTGCCTTGTTCGGTTTGAACCTGATTTTACGATGATACCTTTTACAAGCATGTTGTTTTATTTTTACATTCTATATGGACATTTTATAAATACTTTGTACAATCATAAATTAGATGTATATTTCTGAATGAAAGTGAAGGGGTATAATTCAACGGATGTTTGGTCATGCAAAATAGATTATAAGTACATTTGTAAAATATTCGTGTATGGCCTAATGCTCCAGTCATAGTGTCACGTTTTGGCCTCGCCGTTGTGCCTCGTTTCTGACACCCACGATTTAGCAACTTTCAGCCGGGTGCCACGATGTGCCACGTTGTTGCCACGTCATATCCACGTGCTAGCCACACTGTCGCCTCGTTGTATTCCCGTTGTGACACAATTCAAAGGTGACAACAAATATCGTCGGGTTGTGTCTCGCTGCCGCCACGCTGTCACTTCGTTGTTGCTACGTTGTTCCACGCTGTGCTTTGTTATGCCTCGCTGCCTCTACGTTGTTCTACGCTGTGCTACGTTATGCCTCGCTACCGCCACGTTCAGTTAGAACGCGACACGCATTGATGATCCTCTACCAAGACTGTTGAAATAATTACAATCCATTGACGAGACAGAGCGTATCATATATAACGTATCACAACGTATCAAATTGTAGCACAACATAGCAGAAACAGAGCACAACGTCGTACAACGTAAAACACCGTAGCATAACGCAGCTTATAACGTAGTACATGTTTCAGCGTATCATAGCGTGGCATAACGCGGCACTAGGAACGATGCCACGACGTAGCATAGAGCAGCACAACGTGTCAGCAAACGCAACAGAACGTATCAACCGGCGAGACGCGCTATGTTCACGTTATATTACGTATTTTCTGCGTTTCTGATACGTTTCTGCTTCGTTACACTACGCTGTACCACGTTCTCGCCACGTTGTAGTTCGTTGTGGGGAAATGTAAGCGATTTGCAAACTTAAAATTTACACCCTCACGTTTTTTCACATTTGATCACGTTTTGTCACATTTGATCACGTTTTGTCACCTTTTATCACGTTTTAGCAACGTTGTTCTTCGTTTGCACACGTTGCAGCTTAGGGCACCCGTATTTACTCTCTCTCTCTCTCTCTCTCTCTCTCTCTCTCTCTCTCTCTCTCTCTCTCTCTCTCTCTCTCGCTCTCTCTCTCTCTCTCTCTCTCTCTCGCTCTCGCTCTCTCTCTCTCTCTCTCTCTCTCTCTCTCTCTCTCTCTCTCTCTCTCTCTCTCTCTCTCTCTCTCTCTCTCTCTCTCTCTCTCTCTCTCTCTCTCTCTCTCTCTCTCTCTCTCTCTCTCTCTCTTAAATTCTCGTATATTTTACATAGAAGAAAACATCAAGAAATATGCAATGGAGAAATGGATTGAACTGAAAACTCATAGTTTATGTTGGCTTAATTTAGGTCCTCTCTTATAAAGATTGATTTTCAGGAAGCACGGTGAATATTTTACATGTTCAGAAAATATCAGCTTACTTTAGCTGTATAATATATCCTACGAGAAAACAGTTGACGAATTAACGAAATTGATGAAGCAACAACAACAGTTTGTCACTCGTCAATTCGTCGCTCGTCTAGCTAACGTCACAGCATTTCGTCACTCGTCAATTCGTAGCTCGTCAAGCTAACTTCACAAATAATTCGAAGTTCGTCATTCGTCAATTCGTCACTCGTCAACCTAACTTCACAGACCTAAAAAATGTCACAGTTCGTCACTCGTCAACCTAATTTCACGGACCTAAATATTTTCAATAGTTTTATCCGGTACTAATTTCCATTTCATTATCCACCACCTCGATGATGTAGTGAAAGAGCGTCCTCCCCGGATGCGGGAGTTTGCTGTTTTGATCCCAGGCCGGGTCATACCAAAGACATTACACTTGTAGTAATGGCGTTCTCTACTTGGTGCTCTGGGTTGAGTGACTGAAAACTTATTATACTAGTTATAAAGGTCGGTCTTTACATTCATCTGTCTGTACTCAGATTTCATATGACATTGAGTTTTCAGATATTGTATGGTCCACGCCGTAGAAACACAGACCTTCGGGTAGGAGACCAGTTACGATCAAGATCATTTAGCATAGCAGTAAAGTCGGCCCTGGTTAGCTCTGTAAGCCACGACGATATTTAAGCATGTGTTTAAGCTTCTCGTATCCATGCAACAGTATGTTTTCCTCTGAATTACCCTTTTACTTCAAACATTCTATGGTCGGACTTTTATACGGAGTAGCTCATGTTATGTATCATATGTCCATTAATTTGAACATATTAACAACTCCTGTCTTACCTGAATCATTTAAATTATAAAATTATATGATAAAACATGTTTTATAGAATCTTCCAAATCGAAACATCAGAAGTGAATGAAGGGGTTCACTTTTAGGTAGACTTGATAATTGTCTTGTTGGATGAAAATTGCTAGGTTAATGATTTCCTGATTGGTCTCAAGCCAAAGAGGGTATGGATAGCCGTCAGCTACTAGCAGAAATTAAAGTATAGAATGTTACAAACTGTTTTGAAAAGCACCAACATAATTATCAACAAATTTCAGAATAATTATTTTTCTCAAAAGAAACAAGAAAAATCTTTAAAAAAGATAAACGGCGATCAATATGAGAAAACACTAGGAAATGGAACATGCGCATATTATTTGACTTGAATATCAGAAAGGTTTTGTTAAAAATCAAAACAATCAGTCATTTTTCATGAATTATAAAATGTGCTCAATAATGTTGTATATCTAAGAATTCGACAGCTCCTTGAATTGGTAATGCATTATAATCTTGAACCAGTTGGAACATTGTTCGATTAGAACATTGTTCTTTAAAAGATATAGAATCGGTATTCGAGTGTAGCTTGTGCGTATTATATTTATCTCTTTCTTTTTAGAACCTCGTATCAGCCAAAATTATGTAAACTCTCAGAAATTATTAAATACTAAACGGAAAGGATGGAAACAACTTGTTTATATCTTTATCCCAGTATCAACTACTACATCATAACAATAATATATGTGTTTACCAAAGGCTAATCGGCAATCTCCATCCAGCTTCAGTTTCTATAAATAGATTATCAAGGCCGAGAATACCCTGTAACATGACTGGAGATTACGCTAGGCTCCCAAGAGGTGTATACATTTCAATTCTCGATAAATAACTGAAAACTTATCATGTTTCAAAAATAATTAATATTTTGCTGTTAAATAATATATTTCATACGTTTTCACTGATGTTTTTCACTGAAATTTATTTTTTAAGGAAAACAATTAAAGGTTATTATGCAGAACATTTCATTTTAAAACTTCACCTTATTAGTGCCTCTCGTCATATCGCCGACTTAACTATGAACCAATCAAAACGTTTTATTTCCTTTATTTCTTCGACATTATTCATTAAATTCAACATTTGATTGGTCTACAATCTAGATCATTTGTTTAATATCTAGGTCAAAACCCATGTTAATCAGCTATCGCCGAAAAATAGCTAATTATTCTATTACAGTCCTTGGCAGTTAGCTTGATAACTGTGAGTTTTCTACTAGTTGGCTGGTCAAATTATTTTTACTACCGGAAATCGGAAGTAAGATGCCCATAGAGGCCGGTAGCACTTTACCGAACTGGCTCGACTGTTCTGAATATTTATTGTGTGAAAATCCCTTGGGAAATGTAACCGGTTACTACGGATTTAGAACATTTTATTCCATCGGGCTATCAGTTCAGGAGCGTCATGTAAAACAGTTGTGTCTACATAGTGTTGCAACCGTTTTACTTGAAACAATATATCAAGTTAAAATTTCAACATAATTGATAAATTTCTCTTTTTTCTTGAGATGGTTTCAACTGTATCAAAAACATGCTTTTTTCGATATGTAAAAGTCAATGCGACAATCTTCATTTGCATTCCACAAATGCGTAACTGTCTATATGGGAAGCAGGAAAAGACTGTTGTGGTGAGTTATGGTGTGAGAATCACACACTTTGAACTCCATGATATGACAATTATTTTGTTAAAGACATCAATCAATCGAATTGTCCTTGAGTTTGAGTATGAGCGTTCGCCTTTAATGAAATGCATCATTGGTAATATATACAGGCGGTTTATAAATATTTGACTTTTTGTCCGAAAACATGTCACTGGTATAAGAGCCGCTCCTGGCGTTTTCGGGTGTTAATGCATCTGCGTAAAGTCAAGACTCAGACCAGTCTGCATATCCCCAGTTTCACCAGAGCATTAACATAAAATTAAGATCAAGATGCATATTTTAACAACAATAAAATAAAAAGGTTGCCCAGTTTGTTTTACGCCAGTTTACCTAATGTGAGTTTGGACATGGTTGGATGTGCGAACATTGGAGACCAAGGCGAACATGTGCATCATCAAGCCTTTACATTCCGTCAACATGTAATATAAACTTATATTCAACTTTGGGCAAATCATAGAAGTGTAGTCCCATTTGTTTTACAACAATGGACAATTATATGATCCCTTTGACACAATGCATATGCAGACGGAAGTAACACTTTAGCATAACCCATATCTAGTAGGCTACTTTATCTAATATTCTCTTACCACCAAATTAAAATTGAAAACTATAATGTATAATCTTGTAAAATTGAGATGCTTAGTTGAGAAAAAGTAGTTAATCGGCAATTTCCCATTTTTTCGTAATATTTTAAAAGTAGCTCTTTAGTCGCCAAGATATAGTTCTTAACGCAGACGTACTTTCGCGAATCTGCATCAAACGTCCTTTGAATACATTGTGACAAAAGAAGAAGTTACACTTAATGAGCAATTTTTCATTCTTTTCAAAATTCAATACAGATTTAAATGTGTTGCCTATATGTTTCCCAATTCCTCTGCAGATTTCGTGTGTGCGGGAAAGGGTTCGGGTGACACTAAACGATACTTACGCGTTGAAATGGTAGTCGGCATATGTGTATCATTATTTTACATGATTTGTCATATAAAAAAAACAAGGTTTCGTTTTGATATTCCAAAATCCATTATCTCGCCCACGTACACATAGCGACATATTAGTCCCTTTACGCTAAAACCTTTAAAGCAAGTACATTTAAGGAATAATAATAATAATAATCCATCGCCATGTTAAAACGGTCCTGTTATATGAGTGCATGACAAATACCTGCATGAGTGGCCCATTGGCCTAGTGGTTAACGCGATAGACTGTCAATCAAGTGGTTCAGAGTTCAAAACCTGGACCATGTTCTTGATTTTTTTTCACCTGTGCTTAAACTGTCTCCCACTCAACTAAAGCTCAGGTACTGGTCCTTTCCAGGAAAAAGTACATCGCGTGTACCGGTGCTATACACTGAGCACGTTAAAGAACCAAGGGTCTTTGAGAGAACTAGGATATCGCTCCCGGACTCCCTTGTATCTGACTCTGTCTTGAATTTATCGTTACCTATCCGATGCGTGTAAATGGTATAGAGCAATTGGTATCTATAATTACATTACATTACATGAAGTAAGGAAACTATAAACAATACACAGCGTAATAACGGACAGACAGTGAAACAGGTAGAGAAGCATTTTGTTAATGTTTTTTGGTTTTTTTGGTTTTTATGCCTGTAATGGGCCAGATAATGTGATTTGCTAAAATTCACTCCATCATGACCGCCGGGAGTGGGGATCGAACCCGGGACGCCCAATTCCAAATCCCCCTAGCTAAACACTCGGCTACGACACCCTTGGTAGCCTTATGGTAATTCGAGTGAGTTATAGTCACTGTTACCTTTCCTTTTGACATGGGTCAGTAAAACGCGAAACCGTCCAAGCTCTCTTTATACTGAATATGTGTATGAAGTATTAAGAAATTCCGTCCACAAATGAAAGTACTAGAGCCATCACCCCGTTTCATACAGGCGTATAATAGTTTTTTTGACCTAAATTTGTGAAACTCACATTCATTCAAGCGCCTTTGTCACTGAACATGTGTATGAATTATGGAGGAATTCCGTACACAAATGATAGAACAAGAGCAATGGCGCCGTTGCATACAGAAGTATTATAGTCAATGTGACCTTGACCTTTGACCTAGGTCCGTAAAACGCGAACCAATCTAATGTTTCTTGACACTGAACCTGTGTATGGAATATGAAGGTATACCCTCGAAGACTTTGTCGATAGGGGACAATAACGTTCGATGTTTCACTCACATAACATTCTATCCAGGAAATTGACTGTCCTCCAAAGTAGACATTGTTGGACCATGATGCATTATTCCACGTCGTTACTGACCGTGCTAGTACGACTCAAAGTAATTGATGTGCAAGGACTAATGGAATAGGGATGGGTATAAACACCTGGGGTGGCTAAACAATACAATCTTGGCGTAAAGTGTTATAACAAGAGCATCGCACCGCCTGAAGGTGCCTGACGCTCGTCTGCTTAGTATCCAAGAGAAAAATTTAAAAGATGAAAACATTGAACAATTACTATTAATACATAATGTTGGCAAATCCCTTTTAACATCAAAGGTGAACCTCTGCATGATCATTATTATGCTTTTGCATAACCGTCCCTTTGCATCTGTTTCAAATAATATACACACTAGCTTCTTAGAACTTTAATAAGGTAAGAAGGGCAATTATTCAGTCAAATTACATGACAGGGTTATGTAACTTGTACGACCCTTCCTTCATTATAGTGTACATTTGATAGTGAACAAGAATTTCAAGTTTCAAAGAGATAGCTTTGTTAGTTTGCATGTAAGTGACCTTAACCCAAAACTTAACAAAAGTTCTGACTTAAGAGGGGCATAAGTTTGACAAAATGCATTCAAAAGTTATGGAACTTGCACCTGTTGTCGCTGCTATGATATAACACAACACAATTTCAAATCTCTTTCTTGAAAGGTTACTTAGAAAAAGTGGATTTTATCAAAAGACTTAACCATAATTCTGACCTATAAAGGTGCATAACTTTGACAAATTGTAGTCAAGACGTATGAAACTTGTCACTCTTGTTGCTACTATGATTTCAGACAACTAAATACGTTTTTAAGCTCTACCTTGAATGGTAACTGAGAAAAAATAGTCTTTAACAAAAACTTAACCGAAATTCTGACTTAGATAAGGGCATAAGTTCGACAAAATTCAATCAAGCGTTATGCCACTTGTCCCTGTGGTTGTTACATCCGACAACAACATTTCGTTTCAAAGTTCTACCTTGAATGGTTAGTGAGGAAAATATGAACTTTATAAAAAAGCTTTACCAAATATATGACACAGGATGACGAACACCGAGGAAGCTATTTTTTCTAAGTTTTAATGTTGTTTTTCTCCACTTTTTACAGTAGTTCAATTATGTCACAGCATTACCGGGTAAATTAAAAATACTACCTGTATAATTTATCCTGACATTGATGAATAAGTCGTGATGCTATCACGAGCGCAAAGGAGGGAAGTCATTGTTACTATTGTTTAAGTATTTCATTTTTAAAAAAGCTCTAGAACAAAAGTACATGTATAACTGTAATTTAGAATATTAAACATCTTTAAAAAGGGAGAATGCTTCCGAAGCGTACTAGTACGTGTTCATGACTTTTGCCAAACGTCAGAAATAGTGTTTGCCGAGCCAAGGTTCAAACTAACGACCCCTTGATTGACAGCCAGCATCGCTACCGACTGAGCTACTGGGGCTCGGTTTATTTAGTAGAAAGCCGATTAACTTATCCGATAGAGTCAACTTTATAGTTTGTTAGACAAAGATACACATTTTCCAGGTGACACTACTTATTTTGAATAAGATTCCACGTGTCTAATGTTTTCAAATATCGTCTGCTAATGACATTGATAAAAGAGGGAAGCATCACTCATTTTGAAAACGATTCCAGATTAATCATTGTTCTTACAATGTTTTTTTAAAGGCCGTCTGTTTTACCGAATAGGCTAACTTAAAACTGGTTAACTTAATATGCAACAAATTCATCCACATAAGAAAATTCATGTATTTACAAAATAAATGCCAGTTTTGTTTTACATCCATGTACAAAATAAATGCCAGTTTTGTTTTACATCCATGTACAAAATACATATATTATTTAAGAACATTTGAAAAAGAATTATAAAAAAGGCTGTGAAAGTTGGAGAAAAAATACTTAATTGCAGTAAAAGGTTAAAGGAAAAGAAGTAATTCATTAATTCACTCTCCAATTGTACGAACAAAAAAGAAAACAAAAACTTACAGCATTAAAAACATACAAATTAGTCCCGAGTGGTCTAAGGATCAGATGTGTTGCTTGCCTAAGGCCATTAAGTGATTGATACATTAATTGGAATTTAACGCTGTTCCCAAAAGTATTCCTCTTATGTTAGGGCGGCAAGTTCAACCAACGTAATCTTCTTGGCATTCACAGTCATACCAGTACTCCACACAACATTATTCCAATGCAACTGGCTTCCTTCCCACATAGATTTTTGAGTCAACTGCTAGAAGACGAATGACACTTCTTGTTACAATGACTTTTGTCGATCATCGGAAAGAATGAATGGCCAACCCATGACCCTTGATTGATAGCCCTTGACGTTAACCAGTGAGCCATTGTTTTATGACAGCCGGTCAATAAGTGAAAGCGTGTTACGAACAAAAGGGCAGACAGACGGTGGAAAAAGTATTCCTCGTGTGTCACCCTACTACGGAGCCCCTAAAGTGACATTCAATATATTGTTTTAGTATGCAAATAAAACAGCTAATTTGCATATTAAAAAAAAGTATCGCATTTTTATTTCGTTTTTACGAAATAATAATTCGATACTTTTTTTTAATATGCAAATAAGCCAATTTATTTCGTATTAACGAAATAATCATTTCGTTTAAACGAAATACTTATTTCGTAAAAACGAAATAAAAATTCGATACTTTTTTTTAATATGCAAATTAGCTGTTTTATTTCGTATTTACGAAATAAATATTTCGTTTAAACGAAATAATTATTTCGTTAAAACGAAATAATAATTCGATACTTTTTTTTAATATGCAAATAAGCTGTTTTATTTCGTATTTACGAAATAAATATTTCGTTTAAACGAAATAATTATTTCGTTAAAACGAAATAATAATTCGATACTTTTTTTTAATATGCAAATTAGCTGTTTTATTTCGTTAAAACGAAATAATAATTCGGTACTTTTTTTTAATATGCAAATAAGCAGTTTTATTTCGTATTTACCATGTGTTACCGAGTTTCCACACGGTTGTCTGATGGTTTTGATTGATTGGGGTTTAATGCCGTTTTCAACAATCAACTTTTCAGTCATATCACGGCAGCCAGTTCACCTAATCATATGTTTCCTGATTTTTTCACACCAGTACTCCACACAACATACTTTGCCAGCCCCGGTAGCTCAGTCGGTAGCGATGCGGGCTGTCAATCCAGGGGTTTGTTAGTTCGAATCCCGGCTCGGCCAACTTTCTTACCGACGATTGACAAAAGTCAATGCGACATGCGTCATTCGTCTTCCACCAATGGGCTCAGTCTATGTGGAAAAGCAGCCAGTTGCTTGGGAAGATTGCTGTGTGGATTACTGGTGTGAGAAAACCAGGTAATGCATGAGTAGGTGAACTGGCCACCGTGATATAACTGAAAAAATGTTAAAAACGGCGTTAAACCCCAATCAATCAGCAACATACTTTCCACGCAACTGGCTGCTTTTCCACATCGACTGTTAGCCCATTGGTGAAAGACGAATGACGCTTGTCGCAGTGGTTTTTGTTCAACATCGTAAATAATGTTTGCCGAGCTGGGGTTCGAACTCACAAACCCTAGATTGACAGCCCGCGTCCTTACCGACTGAGCTACCGGTGCTCGGCTGATGGTAGACTCGAGATATTTATTTTAATTTATTAATTTACTTAATTAAACGGCGTAAATTTGTATATTAAAAAAGTTTTGAATACTAACTATTATTTCGTAAATAAGAAATAAAACGGCTTATTTGCATATTAAAAAGAAATGTCGAATAGTAAGTATTATTTCGTAAATACGAAATAAAACGGCTAATTTGCATATTAAAAAAAAAGTGTCGGTATTAATTATTTCGTTTAAACGAAATAAGTATTTCGTAAATACGAAATAAAACAGCTAATTTGCATATTAAAAAAATATATCGAATTTTTATTTCGTTTTTACGAAATAAGTATTTCGTTTATACGAAATGATTATTTCGTTAATACGAAATAAATTGGCTTATTTGCATATTAAAAAAAAGTATCGAATTATTATTTCGTAAAAACGAAATAAAAATCCGATACTTTTTTTTAATATGCAAATTAGCTGTTTTATTTGCATACTAAAACAATATATTGAATGTCACTTTAGGGGCTCCGTACCCTACCAAGGCAGATATCACAAGAAGAGACGTTTTTGGTAGAAATATTATACTCTCAATCTCAGCGTGCATACATTATTATTCAGTATACCTTAATAACATAAGACTTAGTACTTGCATCTGGATGGGAAGATATTGTTTGGACAAGTTTCTTGGGCAGAGTTGCTCTAGCTTGGAAGGACAGAACTCCGCCAAAGGAACAAAACCTAACACAATACATTTCCAAATTCATGCAAAAACTTGTTTATTGAATATTTTGATATCGTCTACCGGTATTCAAAATGTGTTATTTAGATAACTCGAACGTTTAGAAAATTATCAATTGTTTTGAAATGTTTTGATAAAATCATGTATGTATATCTAAAATTATACTCTCAATTGATATTGTCATGTACAGTATTCACAGACTATTATATACACAACGCAATAAAAAATGGTTCATGTTTGTTATTTTATTATTTAACATAGAATGGACGGCTATCTTACAAGATCACAGTTCTAGATTTATGAAACCTCTAGTCCTTCCAGTAATATTATTACCTGACTTTAACCCTTTCCCCCCATATAGACACATTCTGACAACTCTCTAGCAGACGACCTTTGAACATTGTGACAAAAGAAGAAATTGCTCATAATGAGCATTTTCTCCTTTTGTCACAATGTTTTCAACTGTATTTAAAATAACTATGATTTATAGTAAGTTTTCATTTTTTAGTCTAGATTACTTCAAAGTGGTCTACTGAAGATGTGGGTTAAGTGGGAAAGGGTTAGCTAAATATATCACTTACCTCTTAACTAACATAAAAAGTTGTTCAAGTTGTCTGCTTTAAAAACATGTAAAAGAAATAAGCAAGCCAATGCTCCTTTTCTCGCAAAGTTTTCAACTCTGTAATAAAATTGTTCTTACAGTTTTTTACATGTTACAACTTCTTCTTTGAATGTGTTCAAGGCAGACGACAACTTTTCTATCAGGTAAATGATCAGATACTACCGAAAAATCTAGCACTCATGACGAAAGGTGGATAAATAGACTTATGAAATCAACTGGGTTAACGAAATACAATAAAGCTGTTAGTCTTAATACAACAACAATATACAACAATAACATACTGAAATAATGTTTGGACATTGTGATTGACGATTGGTTTGAGTTTAACACCATTTTCAACAGTTTTTCATTCACAACAAAGTGGCCAGTTCATCTAACAATGTGTTTCCCCGCTTTCTTACACAAGTACTTCACACACCATTCAAAGGAAACTGGCTACCTTGAGCTGACGTGTACAATATTTAAGCTCATTGGTTGAAATCAAATTAACCTAGCCACAATGAATTGTCAGTTATCAGAAAAAATCAAAGGCTAAACCGGCTTCAAACTCACAACTCCTAGATTGATAGCTCTCTTAGTAACTGACTGAGTTGTAGCAGGTCTATGGACATTGTGATAAATCTACCAATGCTACCATACACATAAACTGACAAAGACATATAAAATAACAATGATACAAGCTCTGAGTTAGCTCTATTTTCCAAATGAGTCTTTAAAAGTTATTAAGCCTTTCTCACATACAGACACTTTCTGAAGCCTCTGCAGACGACGAATATTGAAAACAGTGTTGCTAAAGGAGAAATTGCTCATCATTGCTTTCATTCATAAAGATACTCATGTTTTTGCCTATATTCTTTCAAAGTCGTCTGCTACAAACCTATAATATGTGGGAAAGTATTAATGCACAATAATCTGCTATCAGACATTTACACACGGCATAGATACAGATCATCCTTGTCAGGGAGCTACTGCACATGTTCATAGAGGTCTGGGCAAGGCAGGGTAAACCGGTTTTGTTCCAACAATATTTCTCTTATAACCCTTCCAAACTCTTTGTTGTTGGAGCATAAATAAATCATCTCAGTTAGACAAATTCTTTTGAGCACCCACAACATAGGCTTAAAGGGACACATAAGGATTTTAGAACATGTAAATCACCCATTATCTAGAGCTTTGGTGCAAGAATCGGATGAAGCTGGCGGAAACAGCTAGAAATGCAATTCATTTATTGCTTAATTCTTGCCCACCTGCAGATGCATTTTGACACATCTTCAGCAGACGATTTTTGAAAACATTGTGGCAAAAGGAGAAGTCTTCTTTTGTCAAAATGTTTTCAACTCTTTAAAACAATTACACTTTCATCAATAGAGATGTATCCCTATGTTTTGCTAATATGTTTTCAAAGTTGTCTTCTGCAGATTTACTGCTTGAGCTACAGATTGGCTCTATGTGATGTAGATTTGCTGTAAAGGGTTAATACAACAAAATAACAAGATGATTTTCATACATGAACAACAAACTAGGTCAAACTAAGAACTTCTAGTGTCATTACCTAATTCGTTTATATCCGTGCGTTCAATTAACATTGACGTTCATATATTGCATTTGTAATTACCTCAAGTATGAAATGGTATATAATGTTTGCAGAATCCAAAGTAACTACAATTAGCTAACACTACAAATAATTGGACACAGCTTTCAGGAAAATTAACCTTCACGGCTTTGATACCAGAGGAGCTGAAGATCAGCCTGTGCCTCAACACAGAATGATTAGGACATTTCCTGTTCTTAATCTGCCCATAGAAGCATCTTGGAGAAGGGTTTTGAAGACAAAATAAACTCTTAACACTTTCCCACATACAGACGCTCTGCAGCAGACAAGCTTTTGAAAACATTGTGAAAAAAGAAAAAAATGCTCAAGATAAGCAGTTTCTTCTTTTGCCACAATATTTTCAACTCTATTCAATGTTTAAACTTTCATTTATAGAGATTTTCCATAGTTTTGCCCATATGTTTTCAATTTCGTTTGCTATAGATTTTTTGTATGAGGGAAAGGGTTAAAGTATGGCATGTGATCAAAGTTGTCTTTAATCTTTCACACATACACCAATTCCATAGCAGACAACCTTGATAACATCAAATTGTGCTATAAATTAAAGTATAATTATTTAATAAAGTTGAAAATATTGTTGCAAATAGAGAACTTGTTCATTATGAGCATTTTTTTTATTTTGTCAAAATGTTTTCAAAAGTCGTCTGCTGCAGATGCATCAAATTGTGTCTGTATGAGGGAAAGGATAATTGCAGAACCTGTAAAGGTTTGTTTTTGTGCGACATATAGCTAAATTGATACTCCTTAATTGTACCTGAACTCATGAACGAACCATCTTTTAGTTCAACCCTTTCCCTCACCGAGACACATTTTGACCCCTCTTCAGCAGAATACTTTGGAAACATTGTGACCAAAGGGGAAATTACTCATAATGAGAAATTTCTCCCTTTGCCACAATGTTTTGAACTCGATTCAGTGAGTAGACTTTCATTTACAGAAATTTTCCAAAGTCCTTTTCATTTTTATAAAAATAACAGAAGTCGTACTAGATTTGTTTAATTGCAACAAGAAAGGAGAATGGAAGTCTTATTTATGACAGCAGTACACGTTTTCATTTGACCTTTGATATTTTGGATTAATTGATTTGAACTTAACGCAATCTTAAACAGTTTATCATAGCGTACTGTATATTAGCTTGAACTACAATATTTTGAATGTAAACTGAATATACTTTTACTGATTGGCTTCAATAATTCAATAAATCAAATAAGAAAACAAGATGCAAAGTATATACAAGTTGAATCGAATGAATGAGCCTTCTTTAAAAAGAAGAGTGTACTTCCTAAAGCCATGAAGTCTTTTTAACCTTTGAATTTTGCAAATATCAAACCAAATCTCTATAAATAAAGGTATGAATACATTGTAGCAAAAGGAGAAATTTCTCGTTTTAAAAAACATGTAATTTTACATTCTTTACCTTGTTCTTATTGCTACATTTGTGTATTATTTCTGGTTCACTCACATTTAACCCTTACCTATATATAGACACATTTTGATGGATCTGCAGCAGACAGCTTTTGAAAACATACATTGTGGCTTAAGGATAAATTGCGCGTCTTCAAGTGGTAATGGTTAATTAATACGTTGTGCAGAGATTTGTATAAAGCTTGACTCTGAAAACAATGTGCATAGATCCGTATCAGGTTCCTTACTGACTATGAACATAATAAGGACAATACTATCTTGTTATTTTGATATATATATTATACTGTTTATCTGGGGTCAAAACGGTAAACCATTTATATTTTGAAACTTTATAGGTAATTGATAAATAACTCATTTTAGCAATTGCATTTTTCACAATGCTTTTAAAATCATCTGCATTGGAAAGGTTTAATTACTTACTTTGTAAAGAATATAGTTGTTAAATACTATCAATAAAGGTCCTACAACGTTTATTGGGCACGTTTAACTTTACCCACACAATTTTTAACAAAATAATGTGTCAATACAAATTCTACTGACTAGTAGCGGTGAATTTCCCACTTCACGTTCAGGATTGCGGGGTGTAATACTTGCTGGTCCACGGGTATCATGATAAACAAACCAACAGTGTTGATACATTATATGTTCGATGGAAACGCCGTATTATACTGAAACATCATTCAAACAAATTCTGATGAACCACGCGTAAAAAGGAAAGACCAAAAAGACAGGCCTTCGGAGGTATTTGAGATTCTAAACACATACAGCCTTCCAGGATAATGTTTTGCCATGCTATTTCTCTAGAAGCTTAAAATTTAATAATCTCTAAAAGGCATTGTGTCAACCAGGGATGCTCATGATCAGCCTGCGCTAGTAGGGATCTCCTGGTCGCAAAATACTGAAGGTCGATATTGCTGCAGCGTGGTTCAGGTAACTCGGTACACTGTTCGTTCGAAACCTCTATATATACACATACTTTTGTAAAGATTGATACACTGTTTGGGGGGCAATGAGATATTTATCACGATGTGCAATTTATTCTTTTCCCCGTACGCTTTTAAAAGTCATCTGCTGTTGAAGTGTTCTAAATTGTCTGTATCAAAGAAGTATGGATTTATTGTATTACAGGTTTTATTTTCCGAGGTTAACATAGCATAAAGACTGACCTTCAGTTAATCGGCGAGACCATCATTAGAGAGCCACAACGTATGAAAACCAACATTCGGAGAGGAATTGAAATTAATGACTACAACGATCAAAATGCATATGTTCTAAGCCGAATTTCGTCAAAACAGTCCATCAAAGGCTTCCAGATTATCCCAAGTCGCAGCGATCATGGACGAGTGGCCTTGGCCAAGGCTCAATGTCAAGCCTGGTAATGGTTTGCTTACCGAGGGATCACGAACAAGCGAACTGTCGCCGTGATATAGCTGAAATAATGTTGAAAACGTTATAAAACCCAAATGAAACAAAAGCTTCCAGGATAAGTATGACAAGATGGCCTTCTGGTAAGATCATAATCTGAATGCGTGGAGGCGCAGACTGATCTTGATCTTCGCTGGTAGCCAAGTCCCGAAGGAAGGTTTTCGTGTGATACGGCCCTATTATAATTGCTTCAATTAACACACATAGTACACCTATTATTTAAACAAACATTAACGTTAATCTTGACTATTAATCTTTAGTGCACCCACATCCACATATCTTTCCTCATATCTCTATAGAATAAAACCAATAGTCCATACTTAAGATATTACCTCATAGGTTTGAAATTATACATCAACCTTAAAAGGGATATATCGATATGGAGTTGAGTTCTCTCTCTAAATGTTAATTAATCGGGATTAAGCTAATTTTGATTTATTTCAAATAGTGTATCACTGTGTTTATTGATAAATCAAAGCACTGAAAGTGCTGTCAGCTAACTGCTAACTGCAGATCACGGAATATATAAGGACAAGGATTTACCGATCTTTACGAATTTGTATAACATGCACTTCACAGGAAGACCATGTTACGCCGTTAATTGAATAGTATTTGAGTTGAATGCACACTATTGTATACACGGCTTGGGGGTCTATCACAAAAACCTTTAGTTGACTGGCGGTACTTCACAGATGTCGTTGCATAGTTTACACACTGATTGACGCATTTACCACAATGCATGCTATATCAAAATCAAAAGAACGCTGCATAACAACGAAAACTATATTAAAATTTTAAATAAAATTTCAAAGCAAAAAATAAACAATCTGTATCACCATTTTCTGGTTACTAAAAGAAAAACGGGTGGAATTTTTGTTTTACCTTGTTTGAAATAAATGATATAATACTTTTAAAATTAACATGCTTCGTTTGATAAACAAAAGAATATTTACACTGTGCTATAATAGAAAAATAATGAATGGTCTGTGCCTTGAGATTATTTTACAGAAAACAACGTTTATACAAAACAATCCAAATTGTAGGGGTCAGTCTAGCATGGCTTTATATAGTCACAGTCACAGCTGCCTCAAGACAACTGAACATGTTATTTTTCCATTATATAGGTGAACAAATTCATGCATTGTTTGTGTATGTGTACAACATTAAATGAAGGAACAGCTGAATTGCTTAGTAGAATATTTAATACTACAAAGATTAACATGAAATGCATGGGTTATGGCTGCATTTCACCAAGGATTGTTTATTCCGATCGGCCCGAACTGGAACAGATTGTCCCCGATGAATCAATTTATTTGATCGGCCCGATTGGCGTTCTGAATCGCCTCCAATCGTCGCCTTTTTTGACCCGATTGAGTCCCGACCAATGGACCATGACGGGGGGACGAATCACAGACTTTCCTCGCGCGATCGAAACGTTTCTGGGGCGCAAGTATGCGAAAGTACGCGCAAGTACCCGCAGGTACACGGCAAAGGCCCGGTAGTGACCTGCTTCTCACGACCCTTGGTAGAAAGCGGAAGAGGCTATACGAAAGCTCCAGAGGGCGGCCGCGACAAGGGGACCTTCAGAGGACCCTCGGACGACCAAGACGACCACGGGCCGACGGTTTTGATCAGCTATTAATTTTCGCTTTTTCGGTACCCGACCCTCGGAGGACTGAGGCGATCGCGACAGATCTCCCCCCCCCCCCCCCCCCCCCCCCCCCCGAAGGTTCAGGGTAGTGCTCGACAGTACTCGCAGGTTCCCGACTTTATTCTCAAAAATGCGGCCGATCGACTAAAAAAAGGATCGCGCACTATCGGGACCAAAAGAATCCATGGCCGCTTTATATAGAAATAGGTTACAGTAAGAGGCGTCGTTTTGGGTGGATACACTTTTATTCATGAGTTCATTTGTAAAGACAATATACACACTACTCTATACACCTGATAATATACCTGATGAACGTATGCACATACTGCTTAAATTTGTTCCGATTGTGATTAGCCATTAAGTTACAATGTCCACGATGACCTCAATTAACATAATCATTACCATTTATAGCGGTACAGAATCCCAACCTCGTCGCCAATTTGTTGTGTATGTGTACAACATTAAGTGAAGGAACAACCATATAGCTTAGCAGAGTATTTAATACTAAAATGATTTATATAGAATACATGGGTTATAAAGAAATATGTTACACTAAGAGGCGTGGCATTGAGTGGATATACTTTCATTCATGAGTTAAGACAATACTCAATTCAAATTAAATTAAATCGCGATCAAAATTACACCTGCGGAAAGTATGCACATACTGCTTTAATTTGCTCAGTGTGTGAATGACACCTTAAGAAAGTATGCATATACTGCTTTAAATTTCCCATGCATGTTGCGCGTTATCAAGTCATGTTGACAGCGTAGAAATACATTTTATTTTTTAATCATGAATTCCTATATTTTAACATAAAATTTCTTTCGAGTTCTTTCATTTGGGAAAGTGATGTGGAATCAAATCCATTTTCCGGCTGATATTCCTACAATTTACCGCATTTTGATTTTTAGACAATAACTATTTGGCGGTTAGAAAGGTACAACAAGGGTATAAGCTGGCAACAATCCATTCATTTTTAAAAAGTATTCCACAGATCATCCACTTTCATTGACATTATACCGCATTTTGATTTTTAGACAATAACTATTTGGCTGTTAGAAAGGTACAACATGGGTATAAGCTGGCAACAGTCCATTCATTTTTAAAAAGTATTCCACAGATCATCCACTTTCATTGACATTATACACGATCTGCAACTACCAAGACATCTCTCTGAATAGGCCTGTATGAATTTTCTGTACGGGCCCTAATTAAGGAGGAATCCCTACCGGAAGTATAACAAGCCGAATTTGGTGTTTTTGATAAGGTTAATACCTGCTTCATATTAGGTAATTATTATTTGTTTCCAAGAGGCCCGCTTTTTTTTTAGATAAAATGTTCAATGTTTTTGAATTCGTCAATTGCGTTTAAATAAATAGGAAAAATGTATTAATGAATGTTTTTCTATTATATATTGACGAAACCATGATGTTCAAAAATGTGTTATTTTTGTGTTTTTACGTTCATATCTTCTGCGCATGCGCAAATTTAGTTATACGAGTACGGTTTAAATCGGTAAATGAGTTAATTGACACATATATCAAGTTATACCTTTACAAAATCATTTCAACATACCTGTCTGAAGCAAGACATACATTTAGGGGTTACTTGTGCCTTTCATCTTTTTCACCCATCCATTTATCCGTCTGTCCGTTCATTAATTCAACATTTCGATAAACACACTTTTTTTATCTTTTTTTTTATAATAATAATTAACACAATTTTCATGTATGCTTTTTTACCGTAACTTTGCGACTAATTATCGTTCGATATTTGGGAAATTTTCGAAACTTTTAATCTGTAATTATACTTCAGTTCTTTAATATTTCAGTTCAAACGTATAATAGTGGACCCTAATCAAAAAGGGAAGTACAGTCGACGCTCGTTGTATCAAACACGGATAAATCAAATTTCCGGTAGTGTCAAATAAGAGTTAGTATTGCTTTCAGATTTGAAATATGATTTGTTAGCGAACTTTGTATTGCTTTCAACCTATTTAATCGTTAAGGTCATCTTCATTAACATCTGTTTCTATTAGTTTGTTATTGCATTCAGCAAAATATTTACAATTTTCAAGACAGGGTAAACCTGCTGAAAGGCACTGGCATTGCCGACGTGATCCGCACGTGCAAAACAGATGAGTCAAGTCTCTTACTTCTTTTGGAGCTGGGTCTTTTTCGAAATAGACGGGCTGATATGTTCCATATTCATTTTGTGTCCAACCGTTTAATCGTGGATCAGGTAGGTCTATGACAAGCAAATGACTATGACACCATATATAAGCCTGATAAAAAGCTCTTAACGCATGTTGATAAAATGCATCGTCAGTCGGTGGAAGAAGGGATGCTGATTTGTCCGATGTTGTCGCAATCAGGTATCTCATTTCATCCAAAGTTTTACACTCTTTAATAAGTTTCGTACTATTACCAAACAAATATATGACTAATTTATAAGCACGTTCTACATTAATTGTGGAAGACACGGCAAATATTGACAATTCTCTGAATGCTGACTTTTTGCCAGTACGAAATAGAGAACTTGTTGTATCGCAACCAGTTAATGCATGGAACGCCGGAAGGCACCTACAAACTGATTTTCCGATGACATCAACCATCAAATGAACAGGTATGTATCTTTCTCTATGTGTGGTCTTAACAACATAACCAGCATGCATGTATATCTCTCCCGTCAGATACAACGATGCCCGATAGTACAACAACAACACCAATACATCTGTGTCATCACATCGTATGATAATGCGCTGATGTGTTTTGGCTAGATCTATCGCATGTAAAATCAAACGAGTATCAGCTTCTTCTTGGTAAGATGATAACATTGGCAATTCTTGTATATCCGGGCATCTAACTACTTTGACGATGTCCGTATTAAAGGCACCACCCACAATATATACAGCTTTTGAAGACCATAATTTGTTTTGAATATTGTTTTCAATGTAAGACGAAACGAACACAATAAGGGCTGACTTGTTGGATGTATTGCTTAAAAATCGTCTGTAGTTTGGAACAACACGAGTACCTGAAACAATGTATGAAGGTGCGGACTCTCCAGCAGTCGTCTATCTCGTTCAAAATATTTGACTGAATTCGGAAGGTATTTATCAAAAACCAGCGCAACCGACTCTATTCCTATTTTGCTATTGAGAAGTTTGACTAACTTTTTTACAACAATTTCACCGAGGTCATTAAATGTCTTTTAAGAGTCGTTTAGAGCTTGAATTAATGCCATAGCATCAATAAGATATGCAGTATTAACTGTGTTTTCAGGGAGGGAGCTATAATTGTCTTTGATGTTACTTTCAAGTTTTTTCGCTAAGTACGATTTGACTGTTTTTCTGATTGACCCGTCATTGAACAAGGATGGTGGAACTGCAACAAGTTCATGTTCAAGTACACGTTTAAGGCTTACCTCTCGAGTTCTTGATACAGAAAACAATCGTCTAAATAGTACCTCGGAATCGATTTTCAATTTAAGGTCTTTGGCCTTCATTTTCATGTCTGCAAAAGTTCGAATTTAAGGCCTCGCTTGTGGTTTCCAAAAACTGATAGATTTTTCCTTTTCATCAAGTCTTTTTTGGATGAACTTTTCATTATCTCTTCGTCCTATTTCTACACAGTTAACCAAAGTTGATTCAAGCTCTGTATTCAACTGATAAATTAAACCACACACATGTTTTTAAAAGAGTATTAAGATCGGTTATATGTCGACAGAATGATAAATAATTGGTTAATTAGTCAATAGTATGTAGATGTACTTACTTTAAATAAAAGTATCCACTAATCATTTTAAATTGACATGCTGACATTTATAATTTATTATGTTGATATATGAAGCAATTGATTTCAGATAAATTCATTTAATAAACTGTATTAAAATTGAGCATTTAGAACGATCATACTATATGTGCTTAACGATAAGTAAACTGTTAATTAGACAATGTTATGTACACATTTTAAATTGCTTTAAACGCCGATTACATAGATTCATGTGCATGTTTACAAACACAATCATTGATAAATTCAATACGGTAAACGTCTTTAATAAAACAATAACAATAAACCTTATAAATCATATACTTTCGGAAGATATCCGAAACATACGTATTATCCAAATTACTCTTCTTTTTACTTTCACTTTCCTATATAAAATAAAGGAATATCTTTCTAGTTTGAAGCGTTAATAACGTTTTCTGTATGAGACGGATTTCTATGCGATTTTTTTTTTGGTAAACATGTACATCTATACCTCCCGGAAAATATCAATATCGCTTTGTGATACGCCCGGTAGAACCTTTGAAAAACATCAACCCGTTTTCTACAGATCTAGAACCCGAGATGGTGTTCCAAAACGGAGTGCTGATATAGAAAGACAATTCAATTCAATTTCAACTTTTATTTACCCATAATACAAATACATGTATAATAAAGGGAAATATAAAACAAAAAAAGTATCGACTTTATAAAATTGGGGAAAGCCGACACATTGTTAGTGTCATTATATGTTCTTACTTAAATTTTTAACTTTAGCATTTCTGCGATGTGTATGAGGAAACAAGGTTATATCACAAGATACCACCCTAGTTTCCTCATATTACTGTTAGACTTTGAAATTTCAATTTGAGATAAACCAAACAAACAGAAAGCCACCAAATATAACCCACAAAAAAAATGAAAACACCAAACAAAAACATAGAACATCAAAATTACAATACAATCTTGTATCGTACTGGTTAGGAAAATTCCTATCGGAATTTATTCATAGTAATAATCATGAGCTTTGTAAGGTCCCTTAATTCTGCGGGACAATCTGTGATTAGTAAAATTGAAAAACTTTGATGAGTATTTGACATGTATCTATTTTTAATCAATGTAGACCTCTCATTGTTGAAGTGTGAACATGACATGAGATAATGTTTTTCAGAACCAACTTCGTTAGTATTGCATAAGTAACATATTCGTCCATGTTCATGTAATGGCGTTTTAATCCACCGGCCCAGTTCAACGGGGATCCTTGATTTTGAAGTTCGAAAACGAAACATTGATAACGCATAATTTTTGGTTAAAATATACCAATAATTCTCGAGTTTATATTCTGATGTAAAATATGAATATGTTAAACCTTTGTTAGAGTGTTGCATACTTGAGCTCCAATTTTGTTTCATTTGATCAAGTAATATACTTTTAACAAGACCTCGGGCTGAGGGTGTCTCGCCCTTCTAAGAAAATCAGATATTAAATGGTATCACTATGCAAAAAGAAAGTAAAGTTGATAAAATGTGAAAAAGTTAGTGTCTGTCAATGCATTGTTATCAACATGTCATGATAAATAATAAACTCACTACATGTGTATATATCTTAATATATATATTCACACATGAAGTAAAGAGTGATCAATAATACTACATTAAATTGTAAATAATTGCAATCACTAAGATTATGATAGTAAGTTTTTACACATAAAATAACAACATAGTAATTTTAAAATAAGTCATGGGAAAATATTATTGTACTGAAAAGAAGGTCATATTTGCCGAAAATTTTGACGTTGATGGATATCCCATGACCAAACAATACATCTGACAAAGTTTCAGAAAAATTCAAGTAGAGGTTGCTGAGATATAAGAAATGTTAAGTTTTGAGGTTAAGTTACCTAAAAAGGTCAAGTTCTGCACAATTATGACCTTGACCCTGAACATTTTGACGTTGACAGATGTCCCATGACCAAACAATACATCTGACAAAGTTTCAGAAAAATTCCAGCAGGGGTTGCTGAGATATAACAAAGGGTCAAGTTCTGCACAATTATGACCTTGACCCTGAAAAGTATGACGTTGACAGATGTATCATGACCAAACAATACATCTGACAATGTTTCAGACAAATTCAAGCAGGGGTTGCTGAGATATAAGAAATGTTAAGTTTTGAGGTTAAGTTACCTAACAAAGGTCAAGTTCTGCACAATTATGACCTTGACCCTGAAGATTTTGACGTTGACAGATGTCCCATGACCAAACAATACATCTGACAAAGTTTCAGAAAAATTCAAGCAGAGGTTGCTGAGATATAAGAAAGGTTAAGTTTTGAGGTTAAGTTACCTAACCAAGGTCAAGTTTTGCACAATTATGACCTTGACCCTGAAAATTTTGACGTTGACAGATGTCCCATGACCAAGCAATACAGCTAACAAAGTTTCAGGAAAATTCAAGCAGGGGTTGCCGAGATATAGCTATTTGTAAAAGCGGCCGCCGTCGCCGTCGCCGGAAAAGTGACTGCTATGTCTCACTCCACTATCGTGGGCGAGACAACAAGGTATTTAATTGACTTTGTAGTGACCGAAGATTGAAATAGCCAAATATCAGGTCTGCCAATTTCATTAAAAATTGAATTAATATATTTGGGCCATTTGTATGTAAATCCTTGATGGCTTGTCATAAAACGATAAATTTGAGCAGACAACTTAGCATTTGAGCCAGTTAAGAGTCTGTTCCAGAAGCCGATCATTCGTGTTTTACCTATGATATCAAGTGGTGTTATGCCTAATTCTCCAAAGAGCATGTAAGTAGGAGTACTTTTCTTTGCTTTGCATATTTTTTTAGGAAGGATTTGTAAACTATATTCAATATGTCTAGGTTTTCAAATCCCCAGACTTCGCAACGATATGTTAAGATAGGTATAATAGTGTGTTCAAACAATTTAATTTGGAGATCTACAGGGAGATCTAAGTTATAAATACGGATATACAAGAGATTCATTGCTTTTTTGGCTTGTTCTGCGAGATGTTTCCTAGCAGTTGGGAAAGACCCGTTACTTGTGAAATATATACCGAGATATTTGTACTTGTCCGTTATCTTTATTTCTGTTTCGTTTAAATAGAATTGGAATTTATTTGTATTTCGTGCTTCAAACACAATAACATTACTTTTATTTAGATTGACATTTAGTTTCCATGTTTTGCAGTACTCAGAAAATGAATTTAGAGCATTTTGGAAATCTTTCTCATCGTCAGAGACAATCAAGGTATCGTTTACATAAAGTATGATAAGTAGTTTAAGCGATTGTTGCGGTGTGCCAATCTGTAAATTTATTCCATTTGCACCTAGAAATACCAGGGAATTTTGCAGATCATTTAAAAATAACGAGAACAACACGGGTGACAAATTCTCACCTTGGCGAAGTCCACGTTCGCACGGGAAAAAATTAGACGATTGGCCATTTACAAAGATGCAGGATTTTATGTTATTATACATATTGTATATGATCCTAAAGAATTTGCCATTGACGGAAGACGTGAGTATTTTTTTGCCACAACCCTGCTCTCCAGACTGAATCAAACGCTGTTGAAAAATCTATGAATGCACAAAACAACTTTTTCTTTGATTTCTTAACAACTTCAATAAGACTATGGAGAAGAAACACATGATCAGAGGTCGAATATCCGGGTCTGAATCCGGCTTGATGTGAAGTAATTCAATGCCGATATTGTAAAAGAGTAGTCTAGATTCCAGTCTCAAAATGCTGAGTGTCTTCGGATTTCGTCTACTTAGCAATTGCTCTAAAAAACAACTTTAATCAAAGCGCTGAAAGTACCTATGGTATAGATTGATTGAGTGTGGTAAAGTTATCAATACTACTGGTCCATTTATCCTGACACCAGTGAGTCATGCATAATGTTAACCCTGAGCACAAAAACGGGAGCTTTTACGTTCGGCCACTACAGCACCGAGGCCAAAAGTTACGGTATAGTTGATATGAACAAAAATGGTTCAAACAATGTAGCATCGGTCTGTAAACGAATGAAACTGTTTCAAGTAGCACACTTAGCCTACCAATAACCACAACCTATTTATCAAAGTGTGAAGTGTGGTAGACAAAAATAACATTTAGTATAACATTTCCAGTTCAGTGGACACTTAAGATCCACACTAAGTATTGAAAAAATGCTGATTATTGACTGCAACGTTTAAAAAAAAAAACTGGATTTTATATCAATCAATCAACCAACAAATCAATCAATCAAGAAGAATTGATTCCTTCATTAATTGGATACATATGTAAATGACTGGGAGACTGACTTTTCTATGAATACACGGATATATTATTAATAATAATCCACATCACTCCCTTTTTGTGACAAGCCTGACCATCATTCTTTCCGACATTTGACAAATATCATTGTAACAAGCGTCTTTCGTCTTTTTTCAGCAATGGGCTAACAATAAATGTGGATAAGCAGCCAATTGCTTTGAAAGTATTGTGTGTGGTGAACTGGTGTGTGCAAGCCAAGAAATACATGAGTAGGTGAACTGGCCGCAGTGATATGACTGAATATTGTTGAACGGCGTTAAACCAATCAATCAATCTATCTATCTATCAATCCGTTTTGTGAAATCAGTACGTACTAATCTACATTTATAACACAACAACATTTGAATGAGTCTATCAGATGATGTGGAATTTGCTTCGGGCGATATCAAATCAAAGCACTGAAAGTACTGATGGGACGGTTGTGTTGGAATATGAAAATTAAGGTCAGACATGCTTTTGCATGTGTATGTACACAAGAGGTCACTAGAACAAATCAAATGAAAACTATGTTTACGGTCTGCAGTCACATATGATACCCGTCATGAAATTTATTCAGAGTTTGTATTTGGATCACCCGAGATTAAAAACAAGTTCAACAGATCAGTTCTAAATACTGTAGAAGTCACATTTTATAGCAAATCATTATGTAAATAAATATTCACTAGCCATTAGAGGCACTATAAAATGCATGTGGTTTAAATCCAATTTCTATCCAAAATTTCGCTGTAAAAAACCTCCGAGCTTAAGTTATCAGTAAAAGTTTCATTATTTAGAATCAGACATTAATGACCGTTTATTACACTGATCTTGCTAGGCAAGAAGGTGTGAGTAATGCCTTCAGCTTGAGTGTAACAAAGATTAGAGGTTCGCTTATCATAATTGTAACTCATAGATTATTAAAAGTAGACAAATGTAATTTTATCAATTATACTGCTTTGAAAGTTATCAGGGGATTGATTTTCTTATATGTACATGGACAACTATCTAAGTTCTGTAATACAGAAGAGCGTAAAAGTACCACAATGGTTCTCGGGTTTATAAACAATTTTAAAGAAAATTACGTAAATTGTCTTTTTTCTACCTTAAATGACCACCAACTATGTTCCATCCTGCAGATTTTCACACTTAAATCTACAATAACGTGCTGGCTACTTCCCTTGTGGGATTATCAACCACGCCCCTAACACGAACAGTGCAAACTTGGATGTGATTATAATGGAATTTGGTCTGAATGTTGTTGACATAGTCAATTCAAAAACCTATGGACATACTTATATTAAACGGCTCTTTCAAAGTGACTAACCTCAGTGGTAAAGGAAAGCATTCATATTTGACACAACATATATTGTGTACATAAACATGCAACCGTCTGTCTTAATTTACGAATAACAACACAACAGTCCCACAAGTACTTTAATGTGTTGATCACATTATCTGCTTTGCGGGAAAATTACTCTTATAACTTATTGTTTCGGCAGAGCTTCCTGTTTTATAAGGAACGTAGTAACTCCGAAACCCCGTTTTTTAAATTGTGTAGTTTGTTGACTCTGGAATGAATGTCTATCGACAACCGTCCCAAAAAGCAACATCCTGATTTTAAGCAATTGAAAAGTGTTAAATTTAAGCTGCGGACAAAGTAAAATAAATTGGGGGATACATCTAAAAATGAAGACATGTTTCGCCTGTGAAAGTCGGATAATTAGTGATGAAATGGCCGGACAAAAAGAAATTTCACACCGAAAATAAGCTTGCTAGATTTATATTTCTTGTGCACTGCATATCTGCTTGCTTATATCTATAGACATAGATCAATCAAACCTGTTACGTCTTCCTTCTAAACAGTTGATCAGACCATTGTCTTAAAATCATCGCTTGCAGATTCCTGAGCTCTAAACAGCTGATTATTATATTTGTCTTAAAGGTTTCTCTTTCGGGCCCTGGCCGCTGATCAGGCCATTGTCTTAAAAGTATCGCTGGCGGACCCATGGCCTTTAAACAGCTCATCACTCTATCTGTCTTAAAAGTATCGCCTTCGGCCCCAGGCCTATAAACAGCTCGTCAGGCTGTGTTTCTTAAAAGTATCACTTGAACATCTGACTTTAAAACAGCTATCAGGCCCTTTGTTATAAAAGTAACGCTTTCGGACCCTTAGCCTTTGAACAGCCCATCAGGCTCTATTTCTTTTTAAGATATCACTTATGGACCCCTGGCCTTTAAACAGCGTATCGGGCTATTTGTCTTAAATGGATCGCCTGCAGACCCCTGGTCTTTAAACAGCTCATCACGGTAATGATCTAAAAAGTATCAGTTACGGACACCTGGCCTTAAAACAACTCCCCCGGTTAAATGACTTAAGGATTACTTTCGGATAGTGGCATTTAAACAACTCCCCGGCTATGTTACTTAAAAGTGTCGCTTACGGACCCCTGACCTGTAAACAGCGAATAAGGCTATGTTTCCCAAAGTATCGGTTACAGACACCCTGGCCTTTAAACAGCGTATCAGGCTATTTGTCTTAAAAGGATCGCCAGCGGACTCCTATTCTTTAGACTTAAAACAGATCATCACTGGTCTTAAAGGTGTTGCTTGCGGACTCCAGACCTTAAAACAACTCACCAGGCTTAGTGTCTTAAAAGTATCAATTACGAACTCCTGGCCTTTAAAAAGCTCATCATGCTATATTTCTTAAAAGTATTGCTTGCGGACCCCTCGCCTTTTAACAGCTTATCAGGATATATGTCGACAAAAGGATCGCCTGCAAACCCTAGTGTTTAAACAGCTGATCAGGCTATTTGTCTTGAAATGATGCCTTTGGATAACAGGTCTTTAATCAGATAAGAAGGATATGTGTCTTAAAGGTATCGCTTGTGGACTCTATGCCTATTAACAGTTCACCAGGCTATGTTTCTTGAAAGTATCGCTCAAAGACCCATGGCTATAAACAACAAATAAGGCTTTTGTCTTAATCGTATCGCTTGCGGACCCTGGGCCTATTAACAGCTCATCAGGCTATGTTTCTTGAAAGTATCGCTCAAAGACCCATGGCTATAAACAACAAATAAGGCTTTTGTCTTAAACATATCGCGTGCGGACCATAGGCCTATTAACAGCTCATCAGGCTCTGTTTCTTGAAAGTATCACATAAAGACCTATGACTATAAACAACCAATAAAGCTATTTGTCTTAAAGGTATCGCTTGCGGACCTTAGGCCTAATAACAGCTCATCAGGCTATGTTTCTTGAAAGTATCGCTTAAAGATCCATGGCTATTAACAACCAATAAGGCTATTTGTCTTAAAGGTATCGCTTGCGGACCTTAGGCCTAATAACAGCTCATCAGGCTATGTTTCTTGAAAGTATCGCTTAAAGATCCATGGCTATTAACAACCAATAAGGCTATTTGTCTTAAAGGTATCGCTTGCGGACCTTAGGCCTAATAACAGCTCATCAGGCTATGTTTCTTGAAAGTATCGCTTAAAGATCCATGGCTATTAACAACCAATAAGGCTATTTGTCTTAAAGGTATCGCTTGCGGACCCTAGGCCTAATAACAGCTCATCAGGCTATGTTTCTTGAAAGTATCGCTTAAAGATCCATGGCTATTAACAACCAATAAGGCTGTTTGTCTTAAAGGTATCGCTTGCGAACCCTTAGATTATTAACTGCTCATCAGGCTATGTTTCTTGGAAGTATCGCTGAAAGAACCATGGATATAAACAACTAATAAGGCTATTTGTCTTAAAAAAAAGTTAAAAAGTTAAATAAAAAGACATTCAATTCATTACAGTGACAATTGTTCGATTGTGTAACTATATTTTTATTTTAAGGTTATGTAAAAGTAGTCAATTACTTCACAATCTATTTTAGGGTTTTAGGGACGGAATTTCCGTGTGAGATCAGTTTAATTGTTAACGTATTAAGACACTTTATAAAATATTCAGTTCTTGAGTAATTCCAAAGTTCAAAATAATATATGAGTAATACAAACATGACGTTGTTGTCACTATTTATCTTATAACGATAGTTTAAGATTCGTCATCTTTTAAGACACATGAAGAAAAATGCGAATTAATTATCTATATATGATTTGATGTCTAGTTTAGAGACAGAGTTTAACGCTTTCCCTCATACAGCCGCATGTTGATGTGCCAAAAGAAAACAGCTTTAAAAAGTCTTAATTACAAAATCAGAAATTATTATTGGAGATTGACACTGCTGATTTGTATGTGGGAAACCTTTCAAACATTTGGGTAAAGATTTCTCCTTTTTACAACAAAATTTCAAAAGCTTCTCCTTCTAATATCTCGACTGTCGTCTGTATGAGGAAAATACTTAATAAAATTATACACTATTTCTTGTCTTCTTCTAAATCCTATTTCTTGATTGATATTGATGCGATATTAAAGGGGGGGAAAGAAAATCATAAAGAACGAGGCTATTTTTACTTTAACCACAATGTTATTTAAATGTTGAAGATGAGTTAAAAGTCGTTTCGGAAAGTCTCTACAACAGTTTTGGATCGTTTTATAGTGCATATAGTTTTAGATATAGTGTCCAATGAGTTTTTACTAGATGTCTACATTATTCATATAATTAGAATACCAGGATTAAGTAAGAAATATAAATAAACGAAATATAATCTTGGCGGATCGATTTATGACCGATTTGAACCACGTTTGGTGTTTAATAAAAAAAAAAAAAAATGCATTTTGTCATAAAACTAGCGGACATTTACTTCTAATTTTTGTTATTATTATTTTGTCAGGAGGTGCATTTGGGTATATGTTACATACATGCTGGCGATGGAGTCTCTGAGTAGACTCGACTGGGTCTTCACTATACGCAGAAGCATGAATACCCCCTTATCGATAGAATCGGCTCACGTATATTGAGATTAACATTTTACCACATACAATCGGCCTCAGATGATATTTTAAAAGACAGTATTTGAAAACATTGTGAAAAGACCTCCATACACGGTTTCGTCTTTGTTCGGCGATTGCATTATTGTTTATAATGCATTATTGTTTTTACAAAATCTGTTTAATTATCTAATTTTCTTTGTTTCAAATCTTGCGCTTTTAAAACTGCTGATCTTGAACATAGAACATGATATGGTTTAAATTGATTGTTTTATGACTACAAGTAAACAATAGTCTATTTATACTATAGACAGAACAGAAAACATTTTTATTACACATAAACTTAACAGTTAGTGAGCGATATTTCTTAAAATGGTAACTCACATAGAGGATGGACTCTTGCAAATCATAACACTGAAGTACAATAAAATAATAATGAAATTGACAATATATGAATTATTATCATTAGCGAATCCACTACCATTTGTTAAAAAAAAATGTTGACAGTTTGTGTATTTCACACTTGTTTTATTGTTGTGAAAGTGTTAATTGAGCCTTTTAATCCGACTGACCAACAACTTGAAGAAAATATTGAAGGCCGTAAATTTAATAATTGACAATCATAGATCCATTAAATATATCGGCAAATGAGGCATTTAACACAAAAAACAGCTTTCATAGCTTGTTCGGACAACCTTTTCTGTAGTATGTAAAACCTCCCATTGTACGACAATGTAATACCCAAATATGTAAAGGTTAGGTCTATTGTTAACTTCATTTCGTTATAAACCATTTCAGAATCAATACTTGGCCGACCCTGATTGCATACTATAATAACGGCTTTCTTTGTATTTACTGGAAGACCCATTTATAACAATAAATATGCAATGATTCGAATCAGGATTGTAAACCTTCTTTGGTGTATGAAAACAGTACTGCATCGTCTGCAATGTTTTATCTGATCTTACAAAGGCCTTGACATCGGTATATAATACGTTTAACATATTGACAATTTTTAAAGAAGCTCCCAGTTGTAATAACCTAAACCAAAGACCATAACAATAAACTGTATCGAATGCTTTACGAAAATCGACAAAAGCACAATATTTTTTTTTTCTTTTCAACATTTTAACAGTCTGTATAATGGAATTTAATAAAAAATATACAATCACTCGTCCCTTTACCGCTTCGAAAACCAAACTGGTACTCAGTCATAAAATTATTAATTTCTTCCCAATCGTTTTCTTTATAATAATAGGGTGAAGTGTGTGGTGGTATATAGACAAAACAAACATAAACATCCTGATCAATATTGAAAAAGTGTCTGCACAATATTATCCATAAAATACCCTCTGAATTCATTTCTTGTACAGCAATACCATCCCATCCATTTAATACGTTTTATAAATATATAATATTTAAGGGCAAAAAGCGATTAGGATATCACTTTAACATCACAATCAGGCGGCATAAGGAAAGGGGTAAAATGACAATATTTTAAAACTATATTCTTATGAAAGTGTTTGTCTGATTTCAAGATAATTTAGCAGAACTGTTCATTCAGAAACCCAAATGTTTAAAGACTTATCGATTGGTTGAAAGTCGCAGAAGCTAGGTGGCATCTAAAAACGGGAGTAACATATTTAAACATTTATTATATATTGTGTGTATTTCAATACTTCAATTGTTTTAAGAAAATAATCTAAAGTCGGAACACATTTTGATTTTGAACAGAGCAGAAAATAGTGTGCGAAAGTCCCAGCCTTATTCAGCCCTGTTCTTATTTTCTCATACTTGTTTTCATATGATGAAGGTTGCAAAGGGTGTATTCTTGTTGAAATGCCGTAATATCAACAAGAAGACTTAACACTTAACAGGAAATGAAAGATTTGTAAAAGAAATGATATATCTTAACAGAAAAATGCAAGTTTTGTAAAAGATATGATATATTTTTGAAATGAAAAGAAAATAGATGAACTAGATAATTGTTTTAGAAACAAAGTGACATATGTCTCCCCTATGGCAGTTTGTCAGTAATATGGATAAATGATGTTGTTCAAATATCTTCCCAAGCATATTCATAAAATTGAGCCAATGCTGAAATTAAATCAGATCTCAATCCATATAAGCTTCCTCAAGTTACTTTTTCTTTAAATCAACTGCTTCAAAAATAAAGTTAGGATACAACATCAAATCTTTAGGAAACAAATCTTTAATATTTATAATATAAGCGTTACATTAATCCTTTCCCATATACAACACATATGTAGCAGACTACTTTGAAAAAATCAAAAGAAAAATATGGCAAATCTATTAATATAAAAGTTTAATTTTAAAATATAGTTAAAAACATTGTGGCAAAAGGAGAAATTGCTCACCATTTCTTCTTTTTTTTTCAACAATGTTTTCAAATGTTGACTGCTGGAGAGGCCTGTGAAATTCTTAAAAAGACATTAATCAAAATAGCTCCAAATAAGCAATTTACCCTTCTACTACAATGTTTTAAAATATCATATGATGCAAATGCATCCATATGGGTGAAAGTGTATAAAGGAGTTATTGACCAGAATGGGCTAACCTTACCCGGGAGTGACTCATATGTATAGTCTCAAATCATAAACTTACTCGAAATACTGGGATAATAAAGAAACATGATTTCCAATAACAGTTACATTTACACACCACGGTGCCCTCAAACCATATATGACAACATGCTTTCTTACCCATTTTTCACATGCAGACACACCTTTACTTTAGCAGGCATATATGAAAACACAGTGACAAAAGGAACAAAGGGCCCTAGAGAGCCAGTATCGCTCCACTGCATTAGGCAAAATTACTAAAGTCATAAGGCAAAACAGCCTGGTGGCCATGTTTACCAATCAACCTTTGTCTTTTTTACCTTGGTCTTGTTAACATCAAGACAAACTTTCTGACACAAGTTCAACAAGTTCAAGTCAAAAATGTGTTTTCTAGAGTGTTAACAAGATTTTGCTACAATTTGGCATATTGCCCTAATTTTTGACCCCACATGATATCATGAAGACAAACTTTCTGGTTAAGTTTCAAGTTCCTCAAGTCAAAAATGTGGTCTCTAGTGTTAACAGGATTTCTGTACAATTTTGCCTAGTAACCTAGTTTTTTACCGGACCTGATCCATATTTGAACTTGTCCTAGATATCATCAAGACAAACTTTCCGACAAAGTTTCAAGCTGCTCAAGTCAAATATTTCGGTCTCTATAGTGTTAACAGGAATGTTCTACAATTTTGCCTAGTTACGGCAAGACTGTCCGTGGAGAACTTTCAAGGGAACCCGTGGCAGGTAGTTCGCCCTAGTGATTAATGTTCAATGTCCAACTACATATTCGATATATTGCTTTATGTTGAATACCCATTAACTAGCTGGCTTGACATTCACATGTGTCAGTATATTCGCGGTTTTAATGTTATTTCTCGCATTGTCTCTTTGTTGAATAACCAAATGCTAGCTGTGTGGGTATTCGCCCATGGCAATATATTGGATCTATTGCTTTATGTTGAATACCCCAATTACTAGCTGGATAGACATTCGAATGTGGCAGTATATTACGTGTTTTAATTACACTTTGATGAATAATCAATTGCAAGCTCTGTGTGGGTATTGGCCCGTGACAGGTAGTTCGCCCTATTGCTTAATGTTCAATGTCTAACTACTAGCTGGCTGGATATTGTATATAGCAGTAGATTTGCGCTTTGACTCTTCGTTGAATAACCAATTGCTAACTGTGTGGGTATTGCCCCGTGCCAGGTAGTTCGCTCTATTGCTTGATGTTCAAATGTCCAACTACTAGCTGGCTGGATAAACGTATATAGCAGTAGATTCGCGCCTTGACTTTTAATTGGATAAACAACTAATAGCTGTGTGGGTATTCGCCTATGGCTATATATTGGATATATTGCTTTATGTTGAATACCCAATTACTGGCTGGATGGACATTCACATGTGGCAGTATATTAAGCGTATTCATTCTATTTCGCGCTTTGACTCTTTGTTGAATAACTAATTGATAGCTGTGTGGTTATTGGCCCGTGGCGGGTAGTTCGCCTTTTTGCTTTATATTAAAAGTCCAACTATTAGCTGGCTGGGTATTCGTACATAGCAATAGATTCGCGCTTTCACACTTTGTTGAATAACCAATTGATGGCTGTGTGGTTATTTGTATATAGCAGAAGATTCGCGCTTTGACTCTTTGTTGAATAACCAATTGCTAGCTGTGTGGGTATTCGTATATGGCAGTACATTCGCGCTTTCACTCTTTGTTGAATACCCAATTGTTAGCTTGCTGGGTGTTCACATTTGCAATAGATTCAAGCTTTGACCTTTTGTTGAATTACCAATTGATAGCTGTGTGGTTATTCTTATTAAAAGTCCAACTATTAGCTGGCTGGGTATTCGTACATAGCAGTAGATTCGCGCTTTCACCCTTTGTTGAATAACCAATTGATGGCTGTGTGGTTATTTGTATATAGCAGAAGATTCGCGCTTTGACTCTTTGTTGAATAACCAAATGCTAGCTGTGTGGGTATTGCCCCGTGGCAGGTAGTTCGCTTTGTTGCTTGATGCTCCAATGTCCAACTACTAGCTGGCTGGATATGCGCATATAGCAGTAGATTTGCGACTTTATTCTTTGTTGAATAGCAAAATAATAGCTGTGTGGATATTCGCCCATGGCTATAGATTGGATCTATTGCTTTATGTTAAATACCCGATTACTGGCTCGATGGACATTCACATGTGGCAGTAGTTTAAGCATTTTAATTCTATTTCGCGCTTTGACTCTTTGTTGAATAACCAATTTATAGCTGTGTGGTTATTGGCCCGTGGCAGGTAGTTTGCCCTTTTGCTTTATATTCAATGTTTAACTACTAGCTGGCTGGGTATTCGTATAAAGCAGTAGATTCGAGCTTTCACTCTTTGTTGAATAACCAATTGCGAGCTGTGTGGGTATTCGTATATAGCAGTAGATTCTCGCTTTAACTCTTTGTTGAATAACCAATTGCTAGCTGTTTGGGTATTGCCATATAACAGTAGATTCGCACATTCACTCTGTGTTGAATAACCAATTGCTAGATGTGTGGGTATTCGCATATAGCAGTCGATTCGCGCTTTGACTCTTTGTTGAATACCAAATTGATACCTGTGTGCTTATTCGTATATAGCAGTAGATTCAAGCTTTGACTCTTTGTGGGATAACCAATTGATAGATGTGTGGTTATTCGTATATAGCAGTAGATTCGCACTTTGACTCTTTGTTGAATAACCAATTGCCAACTGTGTGGGCATTCGCATAAAGCAGTAGATTCGCGTTTTGACTCTTTGTTGAATAACCAATTACTAGCTGTGTGGTAATTGGCATATATCAGTACATTCGGGCCATTGCTCCTTGTTGAATAACCAATTGCTAGCTGTGTGGTTATTCGTATATAGCAGTAGAATTTCGCTTTGACTCTTTGTTGAATAACCAATTGCTAGTTGTGTGGGTATTCGCATATGGCAGTAGATTCGCGCTTTCACTCTTTGTTGAATACCCAATTGTTAGCTTGCTGGGTATTCACATATCGCAGTAGATTCAAGCTTTGACTTTTTGTTTAATAACCAATTGATAGCTGTGTGATTATTCGTATATATCAGTAGAATCGCGCTTTGACTTTTTGTGGAATAACTAATTGATAGCTGTGTGGTTATTCGTATATAGCAGTAGACTTGCGGTTTGTTGAATAACCAATTGATAGATGTGTGGTCATTCGCATATAGCAGTAGATTCGCGCTTTGACTCTTTGTTGAATAACTAATTGATAGTTGTGTGGTTATTCGTATATAGCAGTAGATTGGAGCTTTGACTCTTTGTTGAATACCCCGTTGCTAGCTGTATGGGTATTCGCATATGGCAGAAGATTCGCGTTTTGACTCTTTGTTGAATAACCAATTGCTAGCTGTGTGGGTATTTGTATATGGCAGTACATTCGCGCTTTCACTCTTTGTTGAATACCCAATTGTTAGCTTGCTGGGTGTTCACATTTGCAATAAATTCAAGCTTTGACCTTTTGTTGAATTACCAATTGATAGCTGTGTGGTTATTCGTATATAGCAGTAGATTCCCGCTTTGACTTTTTGTGGAATAACTAATTGATAGCTGGCTGGGTATTCATATATAGCAGTATATTTAAGTTTAGGCTCGTTGTTGAATAACCAATTGATAGCTTTTTGGTTATTCATATCTAGCAGTAGATTAGTGCTTTGACTCTTTGTTGAATAACCAATTGCTAGCTGTGTGGGTATTGACATATAACAGTAGACTTGCGCCTTAACTCTGTGTTGAATACCCAATTGATAACTGGCTGGGTAATCACATATAGCAGTAGATTAAAACTTTGAATCTTTGTTGAATAACCTATTGATAGCTGTGTGGTTATTCGTATATAGCAGTAGATTCGCGCTTGCACTCTTTGTTGAATTCCCAATTGATAGCTGGCTGGGTATTCATATATAGCAGTATATTCAAGTTTAGGCTCTTTGTTGAATAACCAATTGATAGCTGTGTGGGCATTCGTATAGTATATATCAGTAGATTCGCGCTTTGACTCTTTGTTGAATAACTAATTGATAGCTGTGTGGTTATGCGTATATAGTAGAAGACTCGAGCTGTGACTCTTTGTTAAATACCACATTGATAGCTGGCTCGGTATTCAAATATAGCAGTAGATTCAAGCTTTGAAACTTTGTCCAATAATAAATTGATAAATGTGTGGTTATTCGTATATAGCAGTAGATTCGCGCTTTGACTCTTTGTTGAATTCCCAATTGATAGCTGGCTGGGTATTCACATATTGCAGTAGATTAGTGCTTTGACTCTTTGTTGAATAACTAATTTATAGCTGTTTGGTTATTCGTATATAGCAGTAGATTCGCGCTTGCACTCTTTGTTGAATTCCCAATTGATAGCTGGCTGGGTATTCACATATAGCAGTATATTCAAGTTTAGGATCTTTGTTGAATAACCAATTGATGATAGCTGTGTGGGCATTCGTATATATCAATAGATTCGCGCTTTGACTCTTTGTTGAATAACTAATTGATAGCTGTGTGGTTATTCGTATATAGTAGAAGATTCGAGCCGTGACTCTTTGTTAAATACCCCATTGATAGCTGGCTCGGTATTCAAATATAGCAGTAGATTCAAGCTTTGAAACTTTGTCCAATAATAAATTGATAAATGTGTGGTTATTCGTATATAGCAGTAGATTCGCGCTTTGACTCTTTGTTCAATTCCCAATTGATAGCTGGCTGGGTATTCACATATTGCAGTAGATTAATGCTTTGACTCTTTGTTGAATAACTAATTTATAGCTGTGTGGTTATTCATATATAGCAGTAGATTCGCGCTTTGACTCTTTGTTGAATACCTAATTGATAGCTGGCTGGGTATTCACATATAGCAGTAGATTCAAGCTTTAACACTCTGTTCAATAATCAATTGATAGATGTGTGGTTATTCGTATATAGCAGTAGATTCGCGCTTTGACTATGTGTTGAATAACTAATTAATAGCTGTGCGGTTATTCGTATATAGCAGTAGATTCGCGCTTTGACTCTTTGTTGAAATACTAATTGATAGCTTTGTGGTTATTCGTATATAGCAGGAGATTCGCGCTTTCACTCTTTGTTGAATTTCCAATTGATAGCTGGATGGGTATTCACATATTGCAGTAGATTTAAGCTATGACTCTTTGTTGAATAACTAATTGATAGCTGTGTGGGTATTTGTATATATAGCAGTAGATTCAAGCCTTGACTCTTTGTTGAATAACTAATTGATAGATGTGTGGTTATTCGTATATAGCAGTAGATTCGCGCTTTAACTCTTTGTTGAATATCCAATTGCTAGCTGTGTGGGTATTCGCCCATGGCTATATATTCGATAATATGGCGGACACCCAACTACTAGCTGGCTGTTTATTCGTACTCTGGCAGTAGATCAATACCGAACTACCAATAACTAACTAACTGCTAACTTCACACACCTAATGGTTTTATCCGGTACTAATTTTTCATTTCACTATCCACCACCTCGATGATGTAGTGGAAGAGCGTCTTCCACGGGTGCGGGAGGTTGCGGTTTTGATTCAATGCCGGGTCATAGCAAAGACATTACAATTGTAGAAATGGCGTTCCCTACTTAATGCTCAGGGTTGGGTGGCTAACATTACGACTTTCTCGCTGGTGTCAGGATAAATCGACCAGTAGTACAGGTAAATTACCCGTGAAACGCCGTGGTATATCTGAAAAATTGTTTAAAGTTTAACAAATACATTTCATATTCATTTTCTTAAAGAATTTATATTTTGAAAGAGATTTGAATAATCTTGGCAAGTGTAATTGGATCGTGTTATTCAACCCTCAATCAAAATGTTAATTCGTCAAATCTGTGCCATAGTCTAATGATTTTGAATGTTTTCAAAGACATGGTGTCAAATCTGATACGCATGTGGGGGGCTCCATGATTTCCTTCATGAATACATCTGCATATATGTTAGTTTAACCCTTTTTCACTTACAAGAAATCTGCAGCATAATACCAGGGACGTAGATAAGATACTTCGAAAACATCTGGTTTGAGATAATTATGGTAGACCTCTATAAATTAAAGTTTAATCATTTAATAGAATTGCAAACAGTATGTTTCTCGTTTTATCACAATTTTTTCCGAAGTCGTCGAGGCAATAGAAGGAGTATGAATATTTGAAAGGGTTAAACGTTTCATATGAATTTCAGACTTATTATATGGTAAAAACAATTACTGAAAAGGTATTGTACAGTCCAGGACACGCAAAAATATCTTTGCAAATTCTCGTATTGTGCGGTCCAGTAAATGAATACATATCCGTGAAAATGAAGTGTTATCTCTTGATGTGCAGATCAAGACACACATTCACAATCCCTAATATTGAGTGTCATCTCTTATTATGCAAACCAAGACATGTATGCTCATCCATTCATATTGTTGATCAGACCAAGATACGCCTGCGCATTCGTGCATATTATATTGACTAGCATACATATCCATGCTTATTATATACTTTGATATTTTCCTTCTTTTTTTTTCCAATGACAAAAGGCTGCAATATAATAGGTTATTGTATTTTTGTGTGGAAATATGCAAGCTCGGGCAGAATTCCGCCGAAGGAACGAGTCCCAACACAATAGTTTCCCACAATCATGAAATAAACTTTTTATTGTATAATTTTGATATTTGCTATTTAAAATTTGTCGTTTTGCGTGTTTTAAACAAATTGAGCATAAACTTAGAAAATAAACAATCACTTTGAATTGTTTTCATAAATTTACATTTACATTGACGATGATTGCTAGAGTCGTGAAAAATATAAATTTACGAACCGCTATATTGTTGTTCCTCATCTGGTTTCAAATTGCAATTGAATCGTCGACAAAATGCATTGATAATTTAGTAGAATAATTTAAGTTTACAGTTTACTCTTTCATTGAAATCAGTTTACAGACATTTCAAAACCTGCCGCTGTTGAAAGTTGAACAACAAAACGAGTAAGAACATTTATACGCTGCTTGCGGCATAGACCATTTCTGCCGGGATAATTCTTTATAAGGGTTTAAGAAAAGTGAACAACTATTTCGTGTCAAAACCTACTGCAAAGCCTTGTCCTCATTATTCTATAAACGACCCTTTGTAAAGTTGACTCGAGAGGAGACGATATCCAAAAGCGTGCCGAAATGGTGTTTAACCCCGCCCTACGACGACTGTGCATGTCGTTTTTTTTTCGCGCATGCGTATCTGTTCGACATTGTCGAGGTTGTCCCAACTGCCTAGTGTTACTCCTGGATATTTGAGTTCTTTATTACGATTTAGATGCCCCTTTTGACCTCACAGTATGTTCAGTTAAGTGAACACACATGTTCTATTCTGCGTTGATCACATCGGAGAATGACAAATATTATCAGAAGACCTACCTTTAAAACAACTATTGATTTTGTTCGTCATGTGTAGTTGAGATAAACGTATATAGATCGTCAAAGACTATCAAAAACAACTAGGCATATAGTGTATGGCAAAATGTGTACAGTCTACAAATACCGATATCATTGATACGTCTATCGATTTTTCATAGCGTGTCATGTACAAAGGATGTACTAAACATTGTTAGCTGGTATCTAAACTCATCAAAGTTTGGTTGGGAGCGCTCTGTTACGTTACTGTGTGAAAATAGTTCCGTCCTTAGCAGCAAATATCAAAGTATACAATAGCAGTCGAGATCTTTTTCACGTGCTGCTAAGATGACAAATTCTTCTTTTGTCATCAACAATTTTTTCAACTCTATTTGATAATCAAACTGCAATTTACAATGCTATTTTAATATTTGGCTTCAAGGATGATATACACTGAGCACGTTAAAGAACCAATGGATCTTTTCGGAAAAAACTAGGGTATCACACCCGGACTCTCTTGTATCTGACTCTGTATCATACATTTAACGGCACCTGTCCGATTCGTGTACATGGTATAGAGCAGTTAGTATCTATAGTTACATCACATAACATGACGTAAACAATACACAGCGTAATAACGGACAGACAATGATACTGGCAGAAAAGTACCTCGCTTTGCTATGCAACAGGATATGTTGAAAGCATGTTTTTATTGTGTTTATTTGGTTTTTTATGCCATTTTCATTACTATTTTAGTTATAGACAGAACAATTATGTATGAAGCGTAAGCAAACCTGTAATAGGCCAGATAATGTGTTTTGATAAAAGGCACTCCATCATGACTGCCGTGAGTGGGGATCGAGCCTGGGACGCTCAGTTCCAAATCCCCCTAGCTAAACACTCGGCTACGATACCCATGGAAGCCTTATGGTTTCAGATATGTGGTAAAAGAAATATATGCTGTGTTTGTGGTAACATGTAGGAAGTTAAATTAGTGTGTACAGTTAAGTGTTTTATATTTGCGAAGCAATGAAACAAGATCTAATGAATCGGAAACACTTTGAATTAAATAGGACGCAACATTATCAAAATTAGCTTTAATGATTTTCTCTAATTCTTTGACTGCTGGAACCGATTTTGTGAAGCATGACTACACTGTATAGATCCAGGCCAGACGGCGCATCTGCAACGTCTGACCAGACTCTATAGTGATTTACGCTCAACTCAACATGTTTATCTTGATAATCGTAGAAATGGTTATGCAATCTTCCAAATGCATAGCTTGACAGGTCTTTTGAAAAACTGCATTGAAGTGTTAAAGTGGTTTCTGGTAAGCAATTTTGAGTTGTATACAGCTTCTTTTGAACACATCAACAGCAGAGGAATTTTGAAAACATTGTGGCAAAAGGAGAAATTGTTATGTATTTTGCTTCAAACTATAATGCAGCATGCTCATAAATTCATGTCATGTGTTTCTGCAGTTGTTATTGCTTCTTTAGTTATACAAAGTTGCTATAGTTTAAATGTCTCATTTCAATATGATTCAGAATTCTTCTTTCAATATTTGCAGTAAAACTTGATAATTTATTTATCCTCAGTCAAACGGGCTTTTATCCTGTTGTAAATGCGTCAACCTGCGTCTGTTTAAGGGGAAGAGGGTTAACAAACAAGCGACGTTTCGGTGATATTCCATAGGTTTGCCATGTTGTTTGTAAAGTCGTCTGGTGCATATTGGTTGTATGTGAGATATCTATGAAGTATGAAGGAAATTAGTTCACAAGTTAAAGTAGTAGAGAGATGACAACTTTTTGTACAGATGCATAACTGTCACTTTGACTGTGACATAGGGCAGTGAAATGCAAACTCGTACAAAAGGCAGTTCTTGTGGTGAACATACTAGTATGAACTAAGTTCAATAACAATCTTATAAGAAAGTTTGTAACTAGAGCGATGACGTTGTTTGGCCACTAATATAATCACCTTGATCTTGACCTAGGTCAGTGAACGCACATTTGTACAAGTGGCAATGCTTGTGAGCATGTGTATGAAGTTTCATAATAATAGGATATGAGGTGAAGTTGTTATGCCACAAACTTACGCATCACGGTACGTATGGTGGATACCTATAAACCTCGAAGACCTTCTCGATAGGGGATAATAACGTTCGATGTTCCTTGCATCAGTACTTCACACAACATTCTACCTGGAAACTTATTGTCCTCCAAAATAGACCTTTCTGTCCATGATGCATGATTCCACGTCATTACTGACAGTTATAGATTCTTAGACCTTTTATGCGGTAAGAAGGGCAATTATCTAGCCAAAATACAAGACATGGTTATGTAACATGTAAGACCATTCCTTCATGTTATTCTACATTTGATAGTGAACAAGTATTTCAAGTTTCAAAGAGATAGCTTTGCTAGCTTGCATGTAAGTGACCTTTAACCCAAACCTTAACCAACATTCTGACTTAAAAAGGGCCATAAGTTTTACAAAATGCAGTCAAGAGGTATGGAACTTGCCCCTCTTGTTGCTACTATGATTTCAGACAACTATATAATAAGTTTCAAAGCTCTACCTTGAATGATTACTAATATAAAGTGGAGTTTAACAAATAATTAACCAAATTTCTGACCTGTAAAGGGGCATAACTTTGACAAAATGCAGTCAAGAGGGATGGAACTTGCCCCTCTTGTTGCTACTATGATTTCCGACAACTATATACGTTTCAAAGCACTACCTTGAATGGTTACTGAGAAAATGCAGTCTTTAACAAAAAACTTGACCGAAATTCTGACTTAAATAGGGGCATAAGTTTGACAAAATGCAATCAAGAGTTATGGCACTGGTTTGTGGTTGCTACTATGATGTCAGACAACTATTCTAACCCTTTCCCTCAAATAGACGCTTTCTGACGCCTCTGAAGCAGACGGCTTTTTGAAAACATACTGACAAAAGAAGAAATTGCTCAAAACGAGCAATTTCTACTTTTGCCACAATGTTTTCCACTTTTAGTCATAGGTTATCCATTTAATTATAGAGATTTCCAATTTTTTGACAAAATATGTTCAATGTCGTCTGCTGCAGAATTGTCGTATGAGGGAAAGGGTTAAGTTTCAAAGTTCTACCTTGAATGGTTAGTAAGGAAAAATGGATTTTATCAAACAACTTAACCAAATATACGACGCAGGACGACATACTCATCTGTCTGAGACAGACAAGCTATAAATTCTTGTTTTTTAAGTTTGAATGATGTTTTTCGCCGCTTTTAACAGTATTTCAATTATGTCACATCATTACCGGGTAACTTGAGTATTCCTGACATTGATGATGAATAAGTCGTACATGTAATGCTATCATTAGCACACAGAAGGAGGAAATCATTACAACTATTTATTAAGTATTTCATATCGCTCAATCAGGGATTGAACACTGATCTCCTGCAAGGCGGACACTACATGTATAACCACTACACCACAGATAGAGTCACATTGAGGGTAAGTTTGATAAAGATACACATTTTGTGGAAAAGGAGACACCATGAGATTCCACATTTCTCATGTTTTCAAATATCGTCTGCTAAAGACAGTATAAAAGAGGGAAGGAAGCACCACTCCTTTTGAATGAGATTCCATGTGTCTCATGTTTTCAAATATCGTCTGCTAAAGACATATATATAAAAGAAGGAAGGAAGCACCATTCCTTTTGAAAAAAGATTCCAGATTAATCATTGTTCTTACAATGTATTCAAAGGCCATCTGTTTTACCGAATAGGCTAACTGATTAATATGCAACAAATTCATCCACATAAGAAAATTCATTTATTTACAAAATAAATGCCAGTTTAATTTGATATCCATGTACAAAATACATGTATTATTAAAGAACATTTGAATAAGTAGTAAAAAGTCAGTGAAAGTTAGAGAAAAAATACTTAATTGCAGTAATAGGTTAAAGGAAAAGAAGAAATTCATTATTTCACTCCCCAATTATACGAACAAAAAAGAAAACAAAAACCTACAGCATTTCAAAAACATACAAATTAGTCCCACCAGAGTGGTGGTCTAAAGATCAGATGTGTTGCTTGCCTAATGCCATTAAGAGATAGATACATTAATTGGAATTTAACGCTGTTCCCAAAAAGATTACTCTTATATTACAGCCTCAAGTTCAACCAACGTAAGCTTCTTGGCATTCTCAGTCAACTGGCTTCCTTCCCACAACTTGCATACATTAACATTAAGGATACCTTAGTAACAAATGACTTAGTTAAGTAATTGCATCTGGATGGGAAAATATTGTTTTTGGACAAGTTCCTTGGGCAGAGTTACTCTAGCTTGCAAGGGCAGAACTCCCCATTAGCTCATCAGTCTGAAACAGACCACAGTCGTCTGAGTATTTGTTTAGAGAGAATTAACAAAAAACAAAATGCAATACCTGAGCAAACTACTACAAATAGTCTTTATATTGTCCATATGCTATGGTAATAACGACCGTAATATTATTGTATGAGAAAACTGGGGGAATCACTGAAAAAAAGACCGTGTTATAATATATAAATAGTGACACAGGAGGGATTCCCCAAATTATCATTATGATCATTTTTATTATAGAGTATGGACAATATAGAGAGACTTTTTGAGTATGTTAACGAGGTATTGTGTATTTTACCCCAATTTTCTTCTGTGATCGAAATTCGGACGACTGTGAACAGACAAGCTATAAATTCTTGTTTTCTAAGTTTGAATGCTGTTTTTCTCCGCTTTTTACAGCATTTCCGTTATGTCACAGCATTACCGGGTAAACTGAAAATACTACCGGTATTATTTATCCTGACATTGGTAAATAAGTAGTGATGCTATTACGAGCGCAAAGGAGGGGAAGTCATTGTAACTATTGTTTAAGTATTTCATATCACATGAACTTAAGACTCATATATGTTTGGTCGCATTGGTAGATTTATCACAATGCCCATATACCTGCTACAACTCAGTCAGTTACTAAGAGGGCTATCAATCTGTTGTGAGTTGCCTTTGATTTTTTCTGATGACTGACAAAAGTCATTGTGGCTAGGTTAATTTGTTTTCCACCAATGAGCTTAAATAGTGTACGAGTGAAGGTAGCCAGTTTCCCTTGAATGGTGGCCACCTTGTTGTGAATGAAAAACTGTTGAAAATGGTGTTAAACTCAAACCAATTGTCAATCACAATGTTCAAACATCATTTCAGTATTATATTGTTGTATTTTATTGTTGTGTTAAGACTAACAGCTTTATTGTATTTCGTTAACCCAGTTGATATCAACAGACTATTTATCCACCTTCGTCATGACTGCTAGATATTTCAGTGGTATCTGATCATTTAGCCGATAGAAAAGTTGTCGTCTGCCTTGAAAACATTTAAAGAAAAAGTTGTAACATATAGAAAACTGGAAGTACAATTTTAGCACAGAGTTGAACACATTGTGAGAAAATGAGTATTGGCTTGCTTATTTTTCCCACATGTTTTTAAAGCAGACAACTTGGAGGTAAGTGGTAAGTGATATTTTTATTTAACCCTTTCCCTCTTACTACACATCTTCAGTAGACCACTTTGAAAACATATAGGCTAAACAATGGAAACTCGTCTGCTGCAGAGTCATCAAAATGTGTCAATATGGGGGAAGGGGTTAAGTCAGGAAAGAATATTACTGGAAGAACTAGAGGTTTCATAAAACTAGAAGTGTGATCTTGTAGGATGTCCGTCCATTCTATGTCGAATAAAATAACAAACATGAATCATTTTCATTATGTTGTATGTTTGTTTTGTTTTATTGGGGCTTTACGCCGCTTTCAACATTATTTCAGTTATATGCAAACTGTGACCATTTCAATTGAGAGTATCATTTTAGATAAACATAGTATGATTTTATCAAAACAATTCAAAACAATTGTTAATTTTCTTAAGGTTCAAATAATTTAAATGACAACTTTTGAATACCGGTAGACGAGATCAAAATAGCAAATAAACACATTTTTGCATGAATTTGGAAATGTATTGTGGTGGGACTTGTTCCTATGGCGGAGTTCTGCCCTTGCAAGCTAGAGTAACTCTGCCCAAGGAACTTGTCCAAAAACAATATTTTCCCATCCAGATGCAATTACTTAACTAAGTCATTTGTTACTAAGGTATCCTTAATGTTAATGTATGCAAGTTGTGGGAAGGAAGCCAGTTGACTGAGAATGCCAAGAAGCTTACGTTGGTTGAACTTGAGGCTGTAATATAAGAGTAATCTTTTTGGGAACAGCGTTAAATTCCAATTAATGTATCTATCTCTTAATGGCATTAGGCAAGCAACACATCTGATCTTTAGACCACCACTCTGGTGGGACTAATTTGTATGTTTTTGAAATGCTGTAGGTTTTTGTTTTCTTTTTTGTTCGTATAATTGGGGAGTGAAATAATGAATTTCTTCTTTTCCTTTAACCTATTACTGCAATTAAGTATTTTTTCTCTAACTTTCACTGACTTTTTACTACTTATTCAAATGTTCTTTAATAATACATGTATTTTGTACATGGATATCAAATTAAACTGGCATTTATTTTGTAAATAAATGAATTTTCTTATGTGGATGAATTTGTTGCATATTAATCAGTTAGCCTATTCGGTAAAACAGATGGCCTTTGAATACATTGTAAGAACAATGATTAATCTGGAATCTTTTTTCAAAAGGAATGGTGCTTCCTTCCTTCTTTTATATATATGTCTTTAGCAGACGATATTTGAAAACATGAGACACATGGAATCTCATTCAAAAGGAGTGGTGCTTCCTTCCCTCTTTTATACTGTCTTTAGCAGACGATATTTGAAAACATGAGAAATGTGGAATCTCATGGTGTCTCCTTTTCCACAAAATGTGTATCTTTATCAAACTTACCCTCAATGTGACTCTATCTGTGGTGTAGTGGTTATACATGTAGTGTCCGCCTTGCAGGAGATCAGTGTTCAATCCCTGATTGAGCGATATGAAATACTTAATAAATAGTTGTAATGATTTCCTCCTTCTGTGTGCTAATGATAGCATTACATGTACGACTTATTCATCATCAATGTCAGGAATACTCAAGTTACCCGGTAATGATGTGACATAATTGAAATACTGTTAAAAGCGGCGAAAAACATCATTCAAACTTAAAAAACAAGAATTTATAGCTTGTCTGTCTCAGACAGATGAGTATGTCGTCCTGCGTCGTATATTTGGTTAAGTTGTTTGATAAAATCCATTTTTCCTTACTAACCATTCAAGGTAGAACTTTGAAACTTAACCCTTTCCCTCATACGACAATTCTGCAGCAGACGACATTGAACATATTTTGTCAAAAAATTGGAAATCTCTATAATTAAATGGATAACCTATGACTAAAAGTGGAAAACATTGTGGCAAAAGTAGAAATTGCTCGTTTTGAGCAATTTCTTCTTTTGTCAGTATGTTTTCAAAAAGCCGTCTGCTTCAGAGGCGTCAGAAAGCGTCTATTTGAGGGAAAGGGTTAGAATAGTTGTCTGACATCATAGTAGCAACCACAAACCAGTGCCATAACTCTTGATTGCATTTTGTCAAACTTATGCCCCTATTTAAGTCAGAATTTCGGTCAAGTTTTTTGTTAAAGACTGCATTTTCTCAGTAACCATTCAAGGTAGTGCTTTGAAACGTATATAGTTGTCGGAAATCATAGTAGCAACAAGAGGGGCAAGTTCCATCCCTCTTGACTGCATTTTGTCAAAGTTATGCCCCTTTACAGGTCAGAAATTTGGTTAATTATTTGTTAAACTCCACTTTATATTAGTAATCATTCAAGGTAGAGCTTTGAAACTTATTATATAGTTGTCTGAAATCATAGTAGCAACAAGAGGGGCAAGTTCCATACCTCTTGACTGCATTTTGTAAAACTTATGGCCCTTTTTAAGTCAGAATGTTGGTTAAGGTTTGGGTTAAAGGTCACTTACATGCAAGCTAGCAAAGCTATCTCTTTGAAACTTGAAATACTTGTTCACTATCAAATGTAGAATAACATGAAGGAATGGTCTTACATGTTACATAACCATGTCTTGTATTTTGGCTAGATAATTGCCCTTCTTACCGCATAAAAGGTCTAAGAATCTATAACTGTCAGTAATGACGTGGAATCATGCATCATGGACAGAAAGGTCTATTTTGGAGGACAATAAGTTTCCAGGTAGAATGTTGTGTGAAGTACTGATGCAAGGAACATCGAACGTTATTATCCCCTATCGAGAAGGTCTTCGAGGTTTATAGGTATCCACCATACGTACCGTGATGCGTAAGTTTGTGGCATAACAACTTCACCTCATATCCTATTATTATGAAACTTCATACACATGCTCACAAGCATTGCCACTTGTACAAATGTGCGTTCACTGACCTAGGTCAAGATCAAGGTGATTATATTAGTGGCCAAACAACGTCATCGCTCTAGTTACAAACTTTCTTATAAGATTGTTATTGAACTTAGTTCATACTAGTATGTTCACCACAAGAACTGCCTTTTGTACGAGTTTGCATTTCACTGCCCTATGTCACAGTCAAAGTGACAGTTATGCATCTGTACAAAAAGTTGTCATCTCTCTACTACTTTAACTTGTGAACTAATTTCCTTCATACTTCATAGATATCTCACATACAACCAATATGCACCAGACGACTTTACAAACAACATGGCAAACCTATGGAATATCACCGAAACGTCGCTTGTTTGTTAACCCTCTTCCCCTTAAACAGACGCAGGTTGACGCATTTACAACAGGATAAAAGCCCGTTTGACTGAGGATAAATAAATTATCAAGTTTTACTGCAAATATTGAAAGAAGAATTCTGAATCATATTGAAATGAGACATTTAAACTATAGCAACTTTGTATAACTAAAGAAGCAATAACAACTGCAGAAACACATGACATGAATTTATGAGCATGCTGCATTATAGTTTGAAGCAAAATACATAACAATTTCTCCTTTTGCCACAATGTTTTCAAAATTCCTCTGCTGTTGATGTGTTCAAAAGAAGCTGTATACAACTCAAAATTGCTTACCAGAAACCACTTTAACACTTCAATGCAGTTTTTCAAAAGACCTGTCAAGCTATGCATTTGGAAGATTGCATAACCATTTCTACGATTATCAAGATAAACATGTTGAGTTGAGCGTAAATCACTATAGAGTCTGGTCAGACGTTGCAGATGCGCCGTCTGGCCTGGATCTATACAGTGTAGTCATGCTTCACAAAATCGGTTCCAGCAGTCAAAGAATTAGAGAAAATCATTAAAGCTAATTTTGATAATGTTGCGTCCTATTTAATTCAAAGTGTTTCCGATTCATTAGATCTTGTTTCATTGCTTCGCAAATATAAAACACTTAACTGTACACACTAATTTAACTTCCTACATGTTACCACAAACACAGCATATATTTCTTTTACCACATATCTGAAACCATAAGGCTTCCATGGGTATCGTAGCCGAGTGTTTAGCTAGGGGGATTTGGAACTGAGCGTCCCAGGCTCGATCCCCACTCACGGCAGTCATGATGGAGTGCCTTTTATCAAAACACATTATCTGGCCTATTACAGGTTTGCTTACGCTTCATACATAATTGTTCTGTCTATAACTAAAATAGTAATGAAAATGGCATAAAAAACCAAATAAACACAATAAAAACATGCTTTCAACATATCCTGTTGCATAGCAAAGCGAGGTACTTTTCTGCCAGTATCATTGTCTGTCCGTTATTACGCTGTGTATTGTTTACGTCATGTTATGTGATGTAACTATAGATACTAACTGCTCTATACCATGTACACGAATCGGACAGGTGCCGTTAAATGTATGATACAGAGTCAGATACAAGAGAGTCCGGGTGTGATACCCTAGTTTTTTCCGAAAAGATCCATTGGTTCTTTAACGTGCTCAGTGTATATCATCCTTGAAGCCAAATATTAAAATAGCATTGTAAATTGCAGTTTGATTATCAAATAGAGTTGAAAAAATTGTTGATGACAAAAGAAGAATTTGTCATCTTAGCAGCACGTGAAAAAGATCTCGACTGCTATTGTATACTTTGATATTTGCTGCTAAGGACGGAACTATTTTCACACAGTAACGTAACAGAGCGCTCCCAACCAAACTTTGATGAGTTTAGATACCAGCTAACAATGTTTAGTACATCCTTTGTACATGACACGCTATGAAAAATCGATAGACGTATCAATGATATCGGTATTTGTAGACTGTACACATTTTGCCATACACTATATGCCTAGTTGTTTTTGATAGTCTTTGACGATCTATATACGTTTATCTCAACTACACATGACGAACAAAATCAATAGTTGTTTTAAAGGTAGGTCTTCTGATAATATTTGTCATTCTCCGATGTGATCAACGCAGAATAGAACATGTGTGTTCACTTAACTGAACATACTGTGAGGTCAAAAGGGGCATCTAAATCGTAATAAAGAACTCAAATATCCAGGAGTAACACTAGGCAGTTGGGACAACCTCGACAATGTCGAACAGATACGCATGCGCGAAAAAAAAACGACATGCACAGTCGTCGTAGGGCGGGGTTAAACACCATTTCGGCACGCTTTTGGATATCGTCTCCTCTCGAGTCAACTTTACAAAGGGTCGTTTATAGAATAATGAGGACAAGGCTTTGCAGTAGGTTTTGACACGAAATAGTTGTTCACTTTTCTTAAACCCTTATAAAGAATTATCCCGGCAGAAATGGTCTATGCCGCAAGCAGCGTATAAATGTTCTTACTCGTTTTGTTGTTCAACTTTCAACAGCGGCAGGTTTTGAAATGTCTGTAAACTGATTTCAATGAAAGAGTAAACTGTAAACTTAAATTATTCTACTAAATTATCAATGCATTTTGTCGACGATTCAATTGCAATTTGAAACCAGATGAGGAACAACAATATAGCGGTTCGTAAATTTATATTTTTCACGACTCTAGCAATCATCGTCAATGTAAATGTAAATTTATGAAAACAATTCAAAGTGATTGTTTATTTTCTAAGTTTATGCTCAATTTGTTTAAAACACGCAAAACGACAAATTTTAAATAGCAAATATCAAAATTATACAATAAAAAGTTTATTTCATGATTGTGGGAAACTATTGTGTTGGGACTCGTTCCTTCGGCGGAATTCTGCCCGAGCTTGCATATTTCCACACAAAAATACAATAACCTATTATATTGCAGCCTTTTGTCATTGGAAAAAAAAAGAAGGAAAATATCAAAGTATATAATAAGCATGGATATGTATGCTAGTCAATATAATATGCACGAATGCGCAGGCGTATCTTGGTCTGATCAACAATATGAATGGATGAGCATACATGTCTTGGTTTGCATAATAAGAGATGACACTCAATATTAGGGATTGTGAATGTGTGTCTTGATCTGCACATCAAGAGATAACACTTCATTTTCACGGATATGTATTCATTTACTGGACCGCACAATACGAGAATTTGCAAAGATATTTTTGCGTGTCCTGGACTGTACAATACCTTTTCAGTAATTGTTTTTACCATATAATAAGTCTGAAATTCATATGAAACGTTTAACCCTTTCAAATATTCATACTCCTTCTATTGCCTCGACGACTTCGGAAAAAATTGTGATAAAACGAGAAACATACTGTTTGCAATTCTATTAAATGATTAAACTTTAATTTATAGAGGTCTACCATAATTATCTCAAACCAGATGTTTTCGAAGTATCTTATCTACGTCCCTGGTATTATGCTGCAGATTTCTTGTAAGTGAAAAAGGGTTAAACTAACATATATGCAGATGTATTCATGAAGGAAATCATGGAGCCCCCCACATGCGTATCAGATTTGACACCATGTCTTTGAAAACATTCAAAATCATTAGACTATGGCACAGATTTGACGAATTAACATTTTGATTGAGGGTTGAATAACACGATCCAATTACACTTGCCAAGATTATTCAAATCTCTTTCAAAATATAAATTCTTTAAGAAAATGAATATGAAATGTATTTGTTAAACTTTAAACAATTTTTCAGATATACCACGGCGTTTCACGGGTAATTTACCTGTACTACTGGTCGATTTATCCTGACACCAGCGAGAAAGTCGTAATGTTAGCCACCCAACCCTGAGCATTAAGTAGGGAACGCCATTTCTACAATTGTAATGTCTTTGCTATGACCCGGCATTGAATCAAAACCGCAACCTCCCGCACCCGTGGAAGACGCTCTTCCACTACATCATCGAGGTGGTGGATAGTGAAATGAAAAATTAGTACCGGATAAAACCATTAGGTGTGTGAAGTTAGCAGTTAGTTAGTTATTGGTAGTTCGGTATTGATCTACTGCCAGAGTACGAATAAACAGCCAGCTAGTAGTTGGGTGTCCGCCATATTATCGAATATATAGCCATGGGCGAATACCCACACAGCTAGCAATTGGATATTCAACAAAGAGTTAAAGCGCGAATCTACTGCTATATACGAATAACCACACATCTATCAATTAGTTATTCAACAAAGAGTCAAGGCTTGAATCTACTGCTATATATACAAATACCCACACAGCTATCAATTAGTTATTCAACAAAGAGTCATAGCTTAAATCTACTGCAATATGTGAATACCCATCCAGCTATCAATTGGAAATTCAACAAAGAGTGAAAGCGCGAATCTCCTGCTATATACGAATAACCACAAAGCTATCAATTAGTATTTCAACAAAGAGTCAAAGCGCGAATCTACTGCTATATACGAATAACCGCACAGCTATTAATTAGTTATTCAACACATAGTCAAAGCGCGAATCTACTGCTATATACGAATAACCACACATCTATCAATTGATTATTGAACAGAGTGTTAAAGCTTGAATCTACTGCTATATGTGAATACCCAGCCAGCTATCAATTAGGTATTCAACAAAGAGTCAAAGCGCGAATCTACTGCTATATATGAATAACCACACAGCTATAAATTAGTTATTCAACAAAGAGTCAAAGCATTAATCTACTGCAATATGTGAATACCCAGCCAGCTATCAATTGGGAATTGAACAAAGAGTCAAAGCGCGAATCTACTGCTATATACGAATAACCACACATTTATCAATTTATTATTGGACAAAGTTTCAAAGCTTGAATCTACTGCTATATTTGAATACCGAGCCAGCTATCAATGGGGTATTTAACAAAGAGTCACGGCTCGAATCTTCTACTATATACGAATAACCACACAGCTATCAATTAGTTATTCAACAAAGAGTCAAAGCGCGAATCTATTGATATATACGAATGCCCACACAGCTATCATCAATTGGTTATTCAACAAAGATCCTAAACTTGAATATACTGCTATATGTGAATACCCAGCCAGCTATCAATTGGGAATTCAACAAAGAGTGCAAGCGCGAATCTACTGCTATATACGAATAACCAAACAGCTATAAATTAGTTATTCAACAAAGAGTCAAAGCACTAATCTACTGCAATATGTGAATACCCAGCCAGCTATCAATTGGGAATTCAACAAAGAGTCAAAGCGCGAATCTACTGCTATATACGAATAACCACACATTTATCAATTTATTATTGGACAAAGTTTCAAAGCTTGAATCTACTGCTATATTTGAATACCGAGCCAGCTATCAATGTGGTATTTAACAAAGAGTCACAGCTCGAGTCTTCTACTATATACGCATAACCACACAGCTATCAATTAGTTATTCAACAAAGAGTCAAAGCGCGAATCTACTGATATATACTATACGAATGCCCACACAGCTATCAATTGGTTATTCAACAAAGAGCCTAAACTTGAATATACTGCTATATATGAATACCCAGCCAGCTATCAATTGGGAATTCAACAAAGAGTGCAAGCGCGAATCTACTGCTATATACGAATAACCACACAGCTATCAATAGGTTATTCAACAAAGATTCAAAGTTTTAATCTACTGCTATATGTGATTACCCAGCCAGTTATCAATTGGGTATTCAACACAGAGTTAAGGCGCAAGTCTACTGTTATATGTCAATACCCACACAGCTAGCAATTGGTTATTCAACAAAGAGTCAAAGCACTAATCTACTGCTAGATATGAATAACCAAAAAGCTATCAATTGGTTATTCAACAACGAGCCTAAACTTAAATATACTGCTATATATGAATACCCAGCCAGCTATCAATTAGTTATTCCACAAAAAGTCAAAGCGGGAATCTACTGCTATATACGAATAACCACACAGCTATCAATTGGTAATTCAACAAAAGGTCAAAGCTTGAATTTATTGCAAATGTGAACACCCAGCAAGCTAACAATTGGGTATTCAACAAAGAGTGAAAGCGCGAATGTACTGCCATATACAAATACCCACACAGCTAGCAATTGGTTATTCAACAAAGAGTCAAAACGCGAATCTTCTGCCATATGCGAATACCCATACAGCTAGCAACGGGGTATTCAACAAAGAGTCAAAGCTCCAATCTACTGCTATATACGAATAACCACACAACTATCAATTAGTTATTCAACAAAGAGTCAAAGCGCGAATCTACTGCTATATGCGAATGACCACACATCTATCAATTGGTTATTCAACAAACCGCAAGTCTACTGCTATATACGAATAACCACACAGCTATCAATTAGTTATTCCACAAAAAGTCAAAGCGCGATTCTACTGATATATACGAATAATCACACAGCTATCAATTGGTTATTAAACAAAAAGTCAAAGCTTGAATCTACTGCGATATGTGAATACCCAGCAAGCTAACAATTGGGTATTCAACAAAGAGTGAAAGCGCGAATCTACTGCCATATGCGAATACCCACACAACTAGCAATTGGTTATTCAACAAAGAGTCAAAGCGAAATTCTACTGCTATATACGAATAACCACACAGCTAGCAATTGGTTATTCAACAAGGAGCAATGGCCCGAATGTACTGATATATGCCAATTACCACACAGCTAGTAATTGGTTATTCAACAAAGAGTCAAAACGCGAATCTACTGCTTTATGCGAATGCCCACACAGTTGGCAATTGGTTATTCAACAAAGAGTCAAAGTGCGAATCTACTGCTATATACGAATAACCACACATCTATCAATTGGTTATCCCACAAAGAGTCAAAGCTTGAATCTACTGCTATATACGAATAAGCACACAGGTATCAATTTGGTATTCAACAAAGAGTCAAAGCGCGAATCGACTGCTATATGCGAATACCCACACATCTAGCAATTGGTTATTCAACACAGAGTGAATGTGCGAATCTACTGTTATATGGCAATACCCAAACAGCTAGCAATTGGTTATTCAACAAAGAGTTAAAGCGAGAATCTACTGCTATATACGAATACCCACACAGCTCGCAATTGGTTATTCAACAAAGAGTGAAAGCTCGAATCTACTGCTTTATACGAATACCCAGCCAGCTAGTAGTTAAACATTGAATATAAAGCAAAAGGGCAAACTACCTGCCACGGGCCAATAACCACACAGCTATAAATTGGTTATTCAACAAAGAGTCAAAGCGCGAAATAGAATTAAAATGCTTAAACTACTGCCACATGTGAATGTCCATCGAGCCAGTAATCGGGTATTTAACATAAAGCAATAGATCCAATCTATAGCCATGGGCGAATATCCACACAGCTATTATTTTGCTATTCAACAAAGAATAAAGTCGCAAATCTACTGCTATATGCGCATATCCAGCCAGCTAGTAGTTGGACATTGGAGCATCAAGCAACAAAGCGAACTACCTGCCACGGGGCAATACCCACACAGCTAGCATTTGGTTATTCAACAAAGAGTCAAAGCGCGAATCTTCTGCTATATACAAATAACCACACAGCCATCAATTGGTTATTCAACAAAGGGTGAAAGCGCGAATCTACTGCTATGTACGAATACCCAGCCAGCTAATAGTTGGACTTTTAATAAGAATAACCACACAGCTATCAATTGGTAATTCAACAAAAGGTCAAAGCTTGAATCTATTGCAAATGTGAACACCCAGCAAGCTAACAATTGGGTATTCAACAAAGAGTGAAAGCGCGAATGTACTGCCATATACGAATACCCACACAGCTAGCAATTGGTTATTCAACAAAGAGTCAAAGCGCGAATCTTCTGCTATATACAAATAACCACACAGCCATCAATTGGTTATTCAACAAAGTGTGAAAGCGCGAATCTATTGCTATGTACGAATACCCAGCCAGCTAATAGTTGGACTTTTAATATAAAGCAAAAAGGCGAACTACCCGCCACGGGCCAATAACCACACAGCTATCAATTAGTTATTCAACAAAGAGTCAAAGCGCGAAATAGAATGAATACGCTTAATATACTGCCACATGTGAATGTCCATCCAGCCAGTAATTGGGTATTCAACATAAAGCAATATATCCAATATATAGCCATAGGCGAATACCCACACAGCTATTAGTTGTTTATCCAATTAAAAGTCAAGGCGCGAATCTACTGCTATATACGTTTATCCAGCCAGCTAGTAGTTGGACATTTGAACATCAAGCAATAGAGCGAACTACCTGGCACGGGGCAATACCCACACAGTTAGCAATTGGTTATTCAACGAAGAGTCAAAGCGCAAATCTACTGCTATATACAATATCCAGCCAGCTAGTAGTTAGACATTGAACATTAAGCAATAGGGCGAACTACCTGTCACGGGCCAATACCCACACAGAGCTTGCAATTGATTATTCATCAAAGTGTAATTAAAACACGTAATATACTGCCACATTCGAATGTCTATCCAGCTAGTAATTGGGGTATTCAACATAAAGCAATAGATCCAATATATTGCCATGGGCGAATACCCACACAGCTAGCATTTGGTTATTCAACAAAGAGACAATGCGAGAAATAACATTAAAACCGCGAATATACTGACACATGTGAATGTCAAGCCAGCTAGTTAATGGGTATTCAACATAAAGCAATATATCGAATATGTAGTTGGACATTGAACATTAATCACTAGGGCGAACTACCTGCCACGGGTTCCCTTGAAAGTTCTCCACGGACAGTCTTGCCGTAACTAGGCAAAATTGTAGAACATTCCTGTTAACACTATAGAGACCGAAATATTTGACTTGAGCAGCTTGAAACTTTGTCGGAAAGTTTGTCTTGATGATATCTAGGACAAGTTCAAATATGGATCAGGTCCGGTAAAAAACTAGGTTACTAGGCAAAATTGTACAGAAATCCTGTTAACACTAGAGACCACATTTTTGACTTGAGGAACTTGAAACTTAACCAGAAAGTTTGTCTTCATGATATCATGTGGGGTCAAAAATTAGGGCAATATGCCAAATTGTAGCAAAATCTTGTTAACACTCTAGAAAACACATTTTTGACTTGAACTTGTTGAACTTGTGTCAGAAAGTTTGTCTTGATGTTAACAAGACCAAGGTAAAAAAGACAAAGGTTGATTGGTAAACATGGCCACCAGGCTGTTTTGCCTTATGACTTTAGTAATTTTGCCTAATGCAGTGGAGCGATACTGGCTCTCTAGGGCCCTTTGTTCCTTTTGTCACTGTGTTTTCATATATGCCTGCTAAAGTAAAGGTGTGTCTGCATGTGAAAAATGGGTAAGAAAGCATGTTGTCATATATGGTTTGAGGGCACCGTGGTGTGTAAATGTAACTGTTATTGGAAATCATGTTTCTTTATTATCCCAGTATTTCGAGTAAGTTTATGATTTGAGACTATACATATGAGTCACTCCCGGGTAAGGTTAGCCCATTCTGGTCAATAACTCCTTTATACACTTTCACCCATATGGATGCATTTGCATCATATGATATTTTAAAACATTGTAGTAGAAGGGTAAATTGCTTATTTGGAGCTATTTTGATTAATGTCTTTTTAAGAATTTCACAGGCCTCTCCAGCAGTCAACATTTGAAAACATTGTTGAAAAAAAAAGAAGAAATGGTGAGCAATTTCTCCTTTTGCCACAATGTTTTTAACTATATTTTAAAATTAAACTTTTATATTAATAGATTTGCCATATTTTTCTTTTGATTTTTTCAAAGTAGTCTGCTACATATGTGTTGTATATGGGAAAGGATTAATGTAACGCTTATATTATAAATATTAAAGATTTGTTTCCTAAAGATTTGATGTTGTATCCTAACTTTATTTTTGAAGCAGTTGATTTAAAGAAAAAGTAACTTGAGGAAGCTTATATGGATTGAGATCTGATTTAATTTCAGCATTGGCTCAATTTTATGAATATGCTTGGGAAGATATTTGAACAACATCATTTATCCATATTACTGACAAACTGCCATAGGGGAGACATATGTCACTTTGTTTCTAAAACAATTATCTAGTTCATCTATTTTCTTTTCATTTCAAAAATATATCATATCTTTTACAAAACTTGCATTTTTCTGTTAAGATATATCATTTCTTTTACAAATCTTTCATTTCCTGTTAAGTGTTAAGTCTTCTTGTTGATATTACGGCATTTCAACAAGAATACACCCTTTGCAACCTTCATCATATGAAAACAAGTATGAGAAAATAAGAACAGGGCTGAATAAGGCTGGGACTTTCGCACACTATTTTCTGCTCTGTTCAAAATCAAAATGTGTTCCGACTTTAGATTATTTTCTTAAAACAATTGAAGTATTGAAATACACACAATATATAATAAATGTTTAAATATGTTACTCCCGTTTTTAGATGCCACCTAGCTTCTGCGACTTTCAACCAATCGATAAGTCTTTAAACATTTGGGTTTCTGAATGAACAGTTCTGCTAAATTATCTTGAAATCAGACAAACACTTTCATAAGAATATAGTTTTAAAATATTGTCATTTTACCCCTTTCCTTATGCCGCCTGATTGTGATGTTAAAGTGATATCCTAATCGCTTTTTGCCCTTAAATATTATATATTTATAAAACGTATTAAATGGATGGGATGGTATTGCTGTACAAGAAATGAATTCAGAGGGTATTTTATGGATAATATTGTGCAGACACTTTTTCAATATTGATCAGGATGTTTATGTTTGTTTTGTCTATATACCACCACACACTTCACCCTATTATTATAAAGAAAACGATTGGGAAGAAATTAATAATTTTATGACTGAGTACCAGTTTGGTTTTCGAAGCGGTAAAGGGACGAGTGATTGTATATTTTTTATTAAATTCCATTATACAGACTGTTAAAATGTTGAAAAGAAAAAAAAAATATTGTGCTTTTGTCGATTTTCGTAAAGCATTCGATACAGTTTATTGTTATGGTCTTTGGTTTAGGTTATTACAACTGGGAGCTTCTTTAAAAATTGTCAATATGTTAAACGTATTATATACCGATGTCAAGGCCTTTGTAAGATCAGATAAAACATTGCAGACGATGCAGTACTGTTTTCATACACCAAAGAAGGTTTACAATCCTGATTCGAATCATTGCATATTTATTGTTATAAATGGGTCTTCCAGTAAATACAAAGAAAGCCGTTATTATAGTATGCAATCAGGGTCGGCCAAGTATTGATTCTGAAATGGTTTATAACGAAATGAAGTTAACAATAGACCTAACCTTTACATATTTGGGTATTACATTGTCGTACAATGGGAGGTTTTACATACTACAGAAAAGGTTGTCCGAACAAGCTATGAAAGCTGTTTTTTGTGTTAAATGCCTCATTTGCCGATATATTTAATGGATCTATGATTGTCAATTATTAAATTTACGGCCTTCAATATTTTCTTCAAGTTGTTGGTCAGTCGGATTAAAAGGCTCAATTAACACTTTCACAACAATAAAACAAGTGTGAAATACACAAACTGTCAACATTTTTTTTTAACAAATGGTAGTGGATTCGCTAATGATAATAATTCATATATTGTCAATTTCATTATTATTTTATTGTACTTCAGTGTTATGATTTGCAAGAGTCCATCCTCTATGTGAGTTACCATTTTAAGAAATATCGCTCACTAACTGTTAAGTTTATGTGTAATAAAAATGTTTTCTGTTCTGTCTATAGTATAAATAGACTATTGTTTACTTGTAGTCATAAAACAATCAATTTAAACCATATCATGTTCTATGTTCAAGATCAGCAGTTTTAAAAGCGCAAGATTTGAAACAAAGAAAATTAGATAATTAAACAGATTTTGTAAAAACAATAATGCATTATAAACAATAATGCAATCGCCGAACAAAGACGAAACCGTGTATGGAGGTCTTTTCACAATGTTTTCAAATACTGTCTTTTAAAATATCATCTGAGGCCGATTGTATGTGGTAAAATGTTAATCTCAATATACGTGAGCCGATTCTATCGATAAGGGGGTATTCATGCTTCTGCGTATAGTGAAGACCCAGTCGAGTCTACTCAGAGACTCCATCGCCAGCATGTATGTAACATATACCCAAATGCACCTCCTGACAAAATAATAATAACAAAAATTAGAAGTAAATGTCCGCTAGTTTTATGACAAAATGCATTTTTTTTTTTTTTTATTAAACACCAAACGTGGTTCAAATCGGTCATAAATCGATCCGCCAAGATTATATTTCGTTTATTTATATTTCTTACTTAATCCTGGTATTCTAATTATATGAATAATGTAGACATCTAGTAAAAACTCATTGGACACTATATCTAAAACTATATGCACTATAAAACGATCCAAAACTGTTGTAGAGACTTTCCGAAACGACTTTTAACTCATCTTCAACATTTAAATAACATTGTGGTTAAAGTAAAAATAGCCTCGTTCTTTATGATTTTCTTTCCCCCCCTTTAATATCGCATCAATATCAATCAAGAAATAGGATTTAGAAGAAGACAAGAAATAGTGTATAATTTTATTAAGTATTTTCCTCATACAGACGACAGTCGAGATATTAGAAGGAGAAGCTTTTGAAATTTTGTTGTAAAAAGGAGAAATCTTTACCCAAATGTTTGAAAGGTTTCCCACATACAAATCAGCAGTGTCAATCTCCAATAATAATTTCTGATTTTGTAATTAAGACTTTTTAAAGCTGTTTTCTTTTGGCACATCAACATGCGGCTGTATGAGGGAAAGCGTTAAACTCTGTCTCTAAACTAGACATCAAATCATATATAGATAATTAATTCGCATTTTTCTTCATGTGTCTTAAAAGATGACGAATCTTAAACTATCGTTATAAGATAAATAGTGACAACAACGTCATGTTTGTATTACTCATATATTATTTTGAACTTTGGAATTACTCAAGAACTGAATATTTTATAAAGTGTCTTAATACGTTAACAATTAAACTGATCTCACACGGAAATTCCGTCCCTAAAACCCTAAAATAGATTGTGAAGTAATTGACTACTTTTACATAACCTTAAAATAAAAATATAGTTACACAATCGAACAATTGTCACTGTAATGAATTGAATGTCTTTTTATTTAACTTTTTAACTTTTTTTTAAGACAAATAGCCTTATTAGTTGTTTATATCCATGGTTCTTTCAGCGATACTTCCAAGAAACATAGCCTGATGAGCAGTTAATAATCTAAGGGTTCGCAAGCGATACCTTTAAGACAAACAGCCTTATTGGTTGTTAATAGCCATGGATCTTTAAGCGATACTTTCAAGAAACATAGCCTGATGAGCTGTTATTAGGCCTAGGGTCCGCAAGCGATACCTTTAAGACAAATAGCCTTATTGGTTGTTAATAGCCATGGATCTTTAAGCGATACTTTCAAGAAACATAGCCTGATGAGCTGTTATTAGGCCTAAGGTCCGCAAGCGATACCTTTAAGACAAATAGCCTTATTGGTTGTTAATAGCCATGGATCTTTAAGCGATACTTTCAAGAAACATAGCCTGATGAGCTGTTATTAGGCCTAAGGTCCGCAAGCGATACCTTTAAGACAAATAGCCTTATTGGTTGTTAATAGCCATGGATCTTTAAGCGATACTTTCAAGAAACATAGCCTGATGAGCTGTTATTAGGCCTAAGGTCCGCAAGCGATACCTTTAAGACAAATAGCTTTATTGGTTGTTTATAGTCATAGGTCTTTATGTGATACTTTCAAGAAACAGAGCCTGATGAGCTGTTAATAGGCCTATGGTCCGCACGCGATATGTTTAAGACAAAAGCCTTATTTGTTGTTTATAGCCATGGGTCTTTGAGCGATACTTTCAAGAAACATAGCCTGATGAGCTGTTAATAGGCCCAGGGTCCGCAAGCGATACGATTAAGACAAAAGCCTTATTTGTTGTTTATAGCCATGGGTCTTTGAGCGATACTTTCAAGAAACATAGCCTGGTGAACTGTTAATAGGCATAGAGTCCACAAGCGATACCTTTAAGACACATATCCTTCTTATCTGATTAAAGACCTGTTATCCAAAGGCATCATTTCAAGACAAATAGCCTGATCAGCTGTTTAAACACTAGGGTTTGCAGGCGATCCTTTTGTCGACATATATCCTGATAAGCTGTTAAAAGGCGAGGGGTCCGCAAGCAATACTTTTAAGAAATATAGCATGATGAGCTTTTTAAAGGCCAGGAGTTCGTAATTGATACTTTTAAGACACTAAGCCTGGTGAGTTGTTTTAAGGTCTGGAGTCCGCAAGCAACACCTTTAAGACCAGTGATGATCTGTTTTAAGTCTAAAGAATAGGAGTCCGCTGGCGATCCTTTTAAGACAAATAGCCTGATACGCTGTTTAAAGGCCAGGGTGTCTGTAACCGATACTTTGGGAAACATAGCCTTATTCGCTGTTTACAGGTCAGGGGTCCGTAAGCGACACTTTTAAGTAACATAGCCGGGGAGTTGTTTAAATGCCACTATCCGAAAGTAATCCTTAAGTCATTTAACCGGGGGAGTTGTTTTAAGGCCAGGTGTCCGTAACTGATACTTTTTAGTAAAATTATTCCAATCTAGTAGTTTTCATACATTTAAAATCTTTAATTATTTAATAATTATAACACTAATCTGTTGATCACACCTAATCAATTAGTTGGCCCATAATAGAGAGAGAATTTAGTGTATTACTCGTACAGGATGTACGATAGGGCCGCATTATAAACAGAAATTTCACGTCAGCCATTTTGAATTACGAAACACAATGTTATCGTTAAAAATCCTCAATCTTCCACTATTTTCCCGATTATCAGCTGAAATAATATAATAAATAAATATATAATATGACACATATAAATCAAATTAAACTTTTTATAACTTAAAAATCGTATAAAACTTTGTATATATTGCTTAATAATGACCAGATATATGAGATATTTGACGACCAGACTCGACCAGACTCTACCAGACTCTACCGGACTCTACCAGACTCTGTTTAGTGATACCCAATACGTATTAGTTGTCCCAGGAAGTATGAAATAAATTAGTGCACAAATTAAAGTGGTAAAGCGATGACAACTTTTTGTACATATGCATTACTGTCACTTTGACTTTGACATAGGTCAGTGATCAAATGCGAACTTGTACAAAAGGCAGTACTTGTGAACTTAGTATGTATAAAGTTTAATAACAATCATATAAGAAACTAAATCACTAGAGCGATGACGTTGTTGGGACACTAATATAATCACCTTGACTGTAATCTAGGTAAGTGAAACGCACATTTGTACAAGAAGCAATACTTGAGAGCATGTGTATGAAGTTTCATAATAATCGGATATGAGGTGAAGTCGTTATGACACATTCGTATGTACAAACTTATGTATCACAGTACGTACGGGTAGATCCTTATATACCCTCGAAGACCATATCGATAGTGGATAATAACGTTCGATGTTCCCTGCATCAGTACTTTACACAACATTCTACCAAGGAAACGTATTCACCTCCAAAATAGACATTGTTGGACCATAACAGCTTCTTAGACCTTTTATAAGTTAAGAAGAACAATACTCCAGTCAAAATACATGACATGGTTATGTAACTTGTATAAATCTTCCTTCATTCTATTGTACATTTGATAGTGAACAAATATTTCAAGTTTCAAAGAGATAGATTTGTTAGTTTGCATGTAAGTGACCTTAGCCCAAAACTTAAAAAGAGCAGTCGGAGGCCAGCGCGCTCGACTTTGTTGTGCTTGCCAATAAACAAAACTTTTTTAGCTGAAAGAGCAAACATAACCAAGTACTTTGTCATATTATTTATAAGCAAAGAACTTTATAAGTCAAAAAAGAGTCATAATTCTTACAAAAACCTTTACTGAATGATGCACTTTTGGCTGTTGGTGGAGGTAATGTTGGTAAAAGAGTTGTGTAAGTGTTTAAGCCATATGATTTGGTATGAATAACTTAACCAAAATTATAAATCGAAAAAGGGACATAATTCTTAAACAAAAAAATGACAGAGTTATGTATCCTTGTCTGCTGATGGAGGTAATGATGATAAATAAGTATCGTAAGTTTATAAGTTATATAACTAATGGTTTTTAAAACATTTGGATGGTACGAAAACCTTAACCAAAATTCTAAGGCGAAAAATGGCCATAGTTCTTACAAAAACCTTGACAGAGTTATGAACTGTTTCAAAGCAATATCTTTAATGGTTTTGAAAAAAATGTAAATTGGTACAAAAGAACTTAACCAAAATTTTAAGTCGGAAAAGGGCCATAGTTATATTCTCTTGTTCGTTGATGGAGTTAATGATGGTGTATACGTGTTGTAAGTTACGAAGCCATATCTGTAATTGTTTTGAACAAAAGTAAATTGGATAGAAGTAATGATGGTAAATAAGTGGTACAAAAGAAATAACCAAAATTCTAAGTTAAAACAGGGCCATAATTCTTGCAAAAACCTTATGTTGATGGAGGTAATGTTGGTGAATAAGTGTTGTAAGTTTCAAAGCAATGCAAAGTAAAGGTTTTGACAAAAAGGAGAACTTGTACAAAAATCTTAACTAATGTGTGACATCAACGTCGACACATACGCCAACGCCGACGCCGAGGCGAGTAGTATAGCTAGCCTTTTCTTCGAAAAGTCGAGCTAAAAAAGAGCATAAATTTGACAAAATGCAGTCTAAAGTTATGGAACTTGCACATGTTGTTGCTACTATGATATAACACAACTTTTTAAGTTTTAAATCTCTACCTTGAATGGTTACTAAGAAAAAGTGGATTTTAACAAATAACTTAACAAAAATTCGGACATATAAAGGGGAATAACTTTGAAAAAATGCTGTCAAGACGTATGGAACTCGCCCCGAGCGCAAAGGAGGGGAAGTCATTGTAACTATTGTTTAAGTATTTCATATCACTGAATCAGGCCATCGCCTCTCACCTCCGATCTATGTGAGAAAGTAGTCAGTGGCTTCGAAATAATGTTGTGTAAGTACTGGTGTGGGAAAGCCAGGAAAACATGGGTAGGTGCACTGACCGCCGTGATATGACCAAAGCTGTTGAAAGCGGCGTTAAACTCCAAACAAACAAACAAACAAACTGAATTAGGGATTGAACACTGATCTCCCGCTTTAAAGGCGGACACTATAACCACTACACCACCGAGACTGTTTAAAAAAGCTCTAGAACAATAGTATAACTGTAGAATATCAAACATCGTGGAAAAAGGAAAAACTGCTCATAATGCGTCTGAAGCGTCCATTTTCGTCTGCATGACTTTTGTCAAACGTCAGAAATAATGTTTCGAACTTACGACCCCTGGATTGACAGCCAGCCTAGTTACCGACTGATATACATGGGCTCGGTTAATTAAGTAGGAAACAGATTAACTCATCCGATAGTTAAATTGAGAGTAAGTTACATAAAGATACACATTATGGGGGAAAGGAGACAATATTCATGTTGAATTGGTTTCCCGGTTTCTCATATTTTCGAAGCTGCTAAAGACATTGATAAAAGGGGAGAGGGGGAATCATTCATTTTGAATGAGATTCCACAGTTCTCATGTTTTCAAATATCGTCTGCTAAAGACATTGATAAAAGAGGGGGGAAGAGGGGGGGCATCATTCATTTTGAATGAGATTCCACGGTTCTCATATGTTCAAATATGTATAAAATGAGCAGAAAAACACGGTTTGAAAATTATTGTCGTCTTTTTAATCAATTTTATTTTAAATCGATATTTAAGATCATTAAAGTGCTGGAATTAACATTTGTACGAAAAGTTAAAAATAAATGGAAATCTATAAGAAATATGTTTTCCCGTTAGTCAAACAAGAGGGCCATGATGGCCCTTGAATCGCTCACCTGATTTTTTTCACTTTAGCTATATAAGCCTCGCCCCCTGGCAGCCATAGTTTCCGACCAATCAACTTGGCTTGAAGGAATGTGATAGAGGGTCACCCTAGGAACATTTCTACAATTTGAAAATCGGCCAGATACTTTTGGAGGAGAAGACCAATCAACATGGCTTGAAGGAATCTGAAAGTGGGTCATCCAGGGAACATTTCTACAAAATTATTTGAAAATCGGGCCGACACTTTTGGAGAAGAAGATTTTTTAAGTTTGCTCTATAGCCATATAAGGCAAAATAGCCCCGCCCCCCCCCCCCCCCCCCCCCCAATCAACATGGCTTGAAGGAATCTGATAGAGGGTCACCCAAGGAACATTTCTACAAAATCATTTGAAAATCAGCCTGACACTTTCGGAGGAGAAGATTTTTTAAGTTTTCACTATAACAATAAGGCAAAATAGCCCCGCCCCCCAGGCGGCCGTGTTTTTTGACCAATCAACATGGCTTAAAGGAATCTGGTAGAGGGTCATCCAAGGAACATTTCTACAAAATTATTTGAAAATCTGCCAACCAGTTTGGGAGAAGAAGAATTTTGAAGTTTTTTTCGTTTCGTTGCCATGGAAACCAGAATTCTGCATGGATCCCTAAAATTTGAAGGAATTCTGGTGAGGTCATTAAGAGGATGCTTTCTGTGAAGTTTCATCACAATTGACCCACTGTTTACTGAGGAGAAGATGTTGAAGATTTTTTAAGTTTTCACTTTGGCCATATAAGGCAAAATAGCCCCCGCCCCCTGGCGGCCTTTTTTTTCGACCAATCAACATTGCCTGAAGGAATCTGATAGAGGGTCACCCAAGGAACATTTCTACAAAATTATTTGAAAATCGGCCTGACACTTATGGAGGAGAAGATTTTTTAAGTTTTCATTATAGCCATAAAAGGCAAAATAGCCCCGCCCCCTGGCGGCCATGTTTTTTGACCAATCAACATGGCTTGAAGAAATCTGATAGAGGATCACCCAAGGAACATTTCTACAAAATTATTTGAAAATCAGCCTGACACTTTTGGAGGAGAAGATTTTTTAAGTTTGCACTATAGCCATATAAGGCAAAATAGCCCCGACCCCCAGGCGGCCGTGTTTTTTGACCAATCAACATGGCTTAAAGGAATCTGGTAGAGGGTCATCCAAGGAACATTTCTACAAAATTATTTGAAAATCTGCCAACCAGTTTGGGAGAAGAAGAATTTTGAAGTTTTTTTCGTTTCGTTTCGTTTCGTCAACATGGCTTGAAGGAATCTGATAGAGGGTCACCCAAGAAACATTTCTACAAAATTATTTGAAAATCGGCCTTACACTTTCGGAGGAGAAGATTTTTTAAGTTTTCACTATAGCCATATAAGGCAAAATAGCCCCGCCCCCCTGGCGGCCATGTTTTTCTACCAATCAACACGGCTTGAAGGAATCTGATTGAGGGTCATCCAAGGAACATTTCTACAAAATTATTTGAAAATCTGCCAACCAATTCGGGAGAAGAAGAATTTTGAAGTTTTTTCGGTTTCGTTGCCATGGAAACCAGAATTTTGCATGGATCCCAAAAATTTGAAGGAATTCTGGTGAGGTCATTGAGAGGATGCTTTCTGTGAAGTTTCATCCAAATTGACCCACTGGTCACTGAGGAGAAGAAGTTGACGCACGACGCACGACGCACAACGGACGACGGACGCCGGACAAAAGGCGATCACAATAACTCACCTTGAGCAAAGCTCAGGTGAGCTAAAAAACAACAGCATTAGCCTTCTACGCCCGAAACTAAATTTTGACTGTATCGTAGCCAAAGAATGACGTGACGTCATTTCCGTTACACTTCATCTTGGCGTAACGTCAATGGAGCGACGTCGTTTCCCGCAAAAAAGTGGTATCAACATGAAAGACCCCAAATTCCTATACATGAGCTATTGACTCAATCATTCAAAGTATAATTATTTATCAAACATTGTGGCAAAAGGATAACTTTTTCATAAGGAGCAATTGTTCTTGTTGCGACAATCTTTTCCTAAATCGTTGCATAGGCCTCAGAAACCGTCTCTAATAGGGAAAGGGTTTAGCAGAAATGTGACCCCTTACATAGTTTGTTCCAGTAATATTGACTGCTTGAAAAAGGCAGTAGCCAGGTGGCATCAGAAAAGGGCTGATCTATTTGCTTTACCATAATGCAGGTGATCGATTAAGGATCATCTTGGCCCTCATGTTTTAACCTCGTTCATTATAAATGTATTCCTTGATTTTCTGAAAGTCTTGACTTTATTATTTTCTGTTCATAATAAAAGACGACAGCAATACGAATTGTAAATATGTTTTGATAATGCAAGACACATGACATTAACATTATTATTGTCTAGTCAATTACTTATAAATCCTTTTTTATGGCCAAAGTATGCTCTTTAATTTTTGTTTATAATTATCTTGCGTTTTTTTCGTAAATAGCACCTATAGATATATTAAAAGAGGGGAGGAAGCACCACTCATTTTAAATGAGATCCCGCGTTTCTCATATTTTCAAATATCGTCTGCTAAAGACATTAATAAAAGAGGGAAGGAAGCACCACTCCTGATGCGGCTTTGCTGCCCTGTTTGTCAACGAAATCAATATCGCTCAAACAGTTTTTGTAGAGAGTCACTCAAAGAACATTTCTGCTAATTTGTCTTGGAATCTGACAAATGGATTATGGAGATGTAGGTTTTTAAAGTTTGGGTATTTTTCTGAATTTCTGATGCCACAGCAACAAAAGTTCTACACAGAATGTAAGTCTTTGAACAATTTTGAAAGAGGACCATCAAAGGAACATTCCTGTGAAGTACCGTTGAAATTGGTCGAGTGGAATGGTAGGAGTCGTCATGTGTAGCTAAAAGTTCAATTTATCCCTTTTGTGATGACGCGAGGCTCCTATGATTTTGTAACCAATCAATACGGTTTGAAAAAATTAAGTAAGTCACTGAAGTAAGATTCCTATTCAATTTTCTTAATATCAGACAAGGACTTAAAAAAAATGGAATTTTCAACCAAACAGTATGCCTTGAACAATCTTTGTAGAGAGTCACCCAAGGAACATTTCTACTAAAATATATTGGAATCTGACATGCAGATTCAGAGGAAAAGATGTTTAAAGTTTGGACATTTTGCCCACTTTCTGATGCCGCAGCAACCAAAGTTCTCAATGGAATTTAAATCTTAGAACAATTTAGAAAGAGGGCCACCAAAGGAACATTCGTGTGAAGATTGGATGAAATTGGTCCTGTGGTTTAGGAGGAGATGATGTTTAAAGCTAAAAGTTAATGAGACGATTTTGCCCCTTTTCTGATGCCACCTGACTGCCATGTTTTTCAACCAAACAGTATGCCTTGAACAATCTTTGTAGAGGTTCACCCGAGGAACATTTCTACTAAACTATATTGGAATCTGACATGCAGATCCAGAGGAAAAGATTTTTAAAGTTCGGACGTTTTGCCCCCTTACTGATGCCGCAGCAACCAAAGTTTTCAATTGAATAGAAATATTTGAATAATTTTGAAAGAGGGCCACCAAAGGAACATTCCTGTGAAGTTTGGATGAAATTGGTCCTGTGGTTCAGGAGGAGACGATGTTTAAAGGGACTGAATCCCATTTGAGAAACAAGAGGGCCATGATGGCCCTGGATCGCTCACCTGATTTGTTTTTTGTTCACTTGAGCCATATAAACCCAACACTCTGGAGGCCATGATTTTCTACTAATCAACATGGCTTAAAGGAATCTGATAGAGGGTCACTTAAAATACATTTCTACAAAATTATTTGAAAATCGGCCAGACACTTTCAAGAAGATTTTTTAAGTTTTCACTATAGCCATATAAGGCAAAATAGCCCCGCCCCCTGGCGGCCATAGTTTTTGACCAATCAACATGGCTTGAAGGAATCTGATAGAGGGTCATCCATGGAACATTTCTACAAAATTATTTGAAAATCTGCCAACCAGTTTGGGAGAAGAAGAATTAAACAAGAAGGTTTTTTAAGATTTGGCAATTTTCCCCTTTTCTATTCCGCAGCAACCAAAGTTCTACTTGGAATTAAATTCTTTGAACAACATTGAAAGGGGACCACCTTAGGACCAGTTCTGTGAAGTTATTTTGAAATCTGGCCAGTACTTTTGGACAAGAAGATTTTTAAAGTTTTAACAATGCACATATAAGGAAAACAAGCCAACCCCCTTGCGGCCATGTTTTTCAACGGATCGGAAATATTTGAACAAGCTTGGTAGGGGGTGCCCCAAGGAACATTTGTGCAAAATAATTTTTAAATTGGGCCAACACTTATGAACAAGAAGATTTCTTAAGATTTGGCAATTTTCCCCTTTTCTGATGCTGCAGCAACCAAAGTTCTACTTGGAATGAAATTATTTGAACAACTTTGAAAGGGGACCACCTAAGGACCATTTCTGTGAAATTATTTTGAAATCTGGCCAGTACTTTTGAACAAGAAGATATTTTAAAGTTTTAACAATGCACATATAAGGAAAACAAGCCCCGCCCCCTTGCGGCCATGTTTTTCAACGGATCGGAAATATTTGATCAATCTTGGTAAAGGTTGCCCTAAGGAACATTTGTGCAAAACAATTTTCAAATCGGGCCAGCACATTTGGACAAGAAGATTTTTTAAGATTTGGCAATTTTCCCCTTTTCTGATGCCGCAACAGCCAAAGTTCTACTTGGAATTAAATTCTTTGAACAACTTTGAAAGGGGACCACCTAAGGACCATTCCTGTGAAGTTATTTTGAAATTTGTCCATTGGTTTAGTAGAATAAGTCATTTGTAGGAAATTGTTAACAGACGGACGGACAGACAACGACGACGGACGCCGGACATTCAGTGATCACAAAAGCTCACCTTGCACTTCGTGCGTGAGCTAACGACTCATTACATTCATGTATGCGTGAGTGTAAGGAACGACAACTCTGCAAAGGAGATTGTCGATCACATGATAAATATACAGCGAAATTTTTAGATTTACTGGGTTACTAACTCAGTAGATTTTACAATGCAAAATAACGAAAAATCTCCGCAATATTAATAGTGTGCATATATTGTAGTACATCAGTCAGCAAATCTCAATGCCTTACATGCAAAAACATCAAGGTGATAGCAATTTTTAAAAGAATTCTTTTTTTCTTTTTCGCTTTTTAGTGTTAGGGAATGCCGAATTGAATCCACAAATTCAAATGAGCAAGAGGATATTCCACGGTATTTTTAAACGGGAAAACACGGAGCGGACGTTTTTTTAACTGCTTATTTCCTATGAAATAATGAAAAACAAGACTTGTACGACCTTCTACAACATTCCGTTACATATATATCGACGTATTTTGGATTAATTAGAATAAGTATAAAATATAACGATCTTGGACCATTATGGTGTTCAGTCCCTTTAAAGCTTAAAGTTAACGACGGACAAAGGGTGATCAGAATAGCTCACCTCGAGCCAAAGATCTAAAAAGGGAAGGAAGTACCACTCATTTTGAATGAGATTCAATAGTTCTCATGTTTTCAAATATAATCTGCTAAAGACATTGATAAAAGAGGGAAGCATCACTCATTTTGAAAAAGATTCCAGATTAATCTTTGTTGTTACAATGTTTTCAAAATCCATCTCGTCTGTTTTACCGAATGGGCTAACTAATTAATATGCAACAAATTCATCCACATAAGAAAATTCATTTATTTACAAAATAAATGCCAGTTTTGTTTTACATCCATGTACAAAATACGTGTAATATTAGAGAACATTTGAATAAGAAATAAAAAGGCAGTGAAATAACAGAAAAAATACTTAATTGCAGTTACAGGTGAAAGGAAAATAAGTTATTCATTAATTCACTCTCCCATTGTACTATCAAAAAAGAAGACAAAAGCTTACAGCATTTCAATAACATACAAAAAAGTCCCACTAGATTCGTCCAAGGATCAGGGTCCGAAACTATACAATTCTGAATACTTTCTCAGTGCTCAGAAAAAGACTCCTTGCTCAAATAAGGCTTCTAATTTGTCAATTGGAGAACATATTTGACTCTGACTAATCAACTCAAAGAAACAATCTTCCCATGTAACTGGCTTCCTTCCCACAAATACTATTCAATCAACTGGTGAATGACACTTGTTACTTTTGTCGATCATCGAAAAGAATGAATGGCCAACCCATGACCCTTGCTTGGATTAATAGGCATTGACGTTAACCAATGAGCTATTGTTATTCGACAGCCTGTCAATAAGTGAAAGTGTGTTACGAACAGAAGGGCAGACGGCGGAAAAGTAATCCTCATGTGTCACCCTCCCAAGACAGGTGTCACAAGAAGAGACAGAGCGTCTATAGTAGAAATATTCTACTCTCAATCTCTGCTTGCATAAATTAACATTCAGTATACCTTAGTAACATAAGACTTAATTAAGTAATCACATCTGAATGGGAACATATTGGACAGGGTTGCTCTAGCTTGGAAGGGCAGAACTCTGCCAAAGGAACAAGTCCCAACACGATACATTTATTGGATATTTTGATATCGTCTACCTGTATTTGAAATTTGTCATTTAAATAATTTGAACGGTTAGAAAGTTAACAATTGTTTTGAATTGTTTTGATAAAATTATACTCTCAACTGAAATCGTCAGTTTGCATGAATTAACAAAGTCATAACATAAAGTTATGTACAGTCTTTACCGACTATTATATATACAACGCAATGAAAATGGTTCATGTTTGTTATTTTATTATTTAACATAGAATGGACGGCTATCTTACAAGATCACAGTTCTAGTTTTATGAAACCTCTTGTCCTTCCAGTAATATTCCTACCTGACTTAAACCCTTTCCCCCATATAGAAACATTATGACGACTCTGCAGCAGACGACTTTTGAAATGAGCATTTTCTCCTTTTGTCACAATATTTTCCACTCTATTTAAAATAACTATCATTTATAGTAAGTTTCCATTTTTGAGCCAAGATGTCTTCAAAGTGGTCTACTGAAGATGTGGGTTAAGTGGGAAAGGGTTAGCTTAAAATATTACTTACCTCTTAACTATTTAAACATAGAAAGTTGTTCAAGTTGTCTGCTTTAAAAATATATAGAAAAAATAAGCAAGCCAATACTCCTTTTCTTACAATGTTTTCAACTCTGTTATAAAATTGTGCCAGTTCTCTATATGTTACAACTTTTTCTTTAGATGTTTTCAAAGCAGACGACAACTTTTCTATCTTTTCTATCGGGTAAATGATCGGATACCTAAAAATCTAGCACTCATGATGAAGGAGGATAAATAGACTTATGAAATTGACTGGGTTAACAAAATACAATAAAGCTGTTAGTCTTAACACAACAACAATATACAACAATAAAATGAAAATGATGTTTGGACGATGTGATTGACGATTGGTTTGAGTTTAACACCATTTTCAACAGTTTTTCATTAATAACAAGGTGGCCAGTTCATCTAACAATGTGTTTCCTAGTTTTCTTGCACAAGTACTTCACACACCAATTAAAGGGAACTTGCTACCTTCACTGGTACACTATTTTAGCTCATTGGTGGAAGACAAAATGAACTTAGCCACAACGAATTTCCAGAATTATTATCATTCTTATAAAAAAAAAAAAACAGTAGTAGTACGAGATTTTTTTTTTATTGCCACATAAAAGGAGAATGGAATGTCTTATGTATGACAGCAGTACACATTATTATTAATTGGCCCTTTGAATTAATTTGAACCTAATGCAATTTTGAACAGTTTATCAGTTACATTACTGTGGTATGTTAACCTAAACATATGTTTCTTGGCTTTCTCTCAGCAGTAGCCACACAATATTCTTCGAAGTCAACTGGCTACCATTTCAACACACTCTTTTTAAAGCCCATTATAATTAAGAAGAGAATTGACACTCGTCAAAGTGAATTTACTCAATCATTGAAGAGAATGAATTGCCAAGCCCAAGCTCACGACCCCGGGATTTATAGCCCCGTCTGTTACATACTGAGCTATTGTTTTTGACATTTGCCCTTTGTTAACTTTAAGACTAGCTTGTACATTCCTTTTGTCTGGTCAATGTTCTGAATCTTTAACCCTTTCCCTCATATAGACACTTTCTGACGCCTCTGCAGCAGAAAGCTTTTTGAAAACATAGTGATAAAAGAAGACATTGCTCAAAACTAGCAATTTCTCCTTTTGCCACAATGTTTTCCACTTATAGTCATAGGTTATCCATTCAATTATAGAGATTTTCTATTTTTTAACAAAATATGTTCAGAGTGGTCTGCTGCATAATTGTTGCATGAGGGAAAGGGTTAATGGAGCATTGACTTGATTACAAAGAGAGCAGATCCCAGATTAAAATGTATGCACAGGGCTGATCTGGATACACAGTGTTCACTAACTTCAACAGACCTGTTTTCCTGCATCAAGGAAGACATTGCTCATTATGAGAAATTTCTCCTTTTGTCAAGATGTTTTTGGCAGTTGATTGCTGTTGACTTCTGTCTGTATCTGGGAAAGGGCCATACTAGTGATTCTAAGATTATGTATTATACAAGCTGAATAAAAAAGGAGGGACATAAACAAATAAAGAGGAAACTAGACTTTTACCCCAAATACTTGTACATGTATATCTTACTATCCTATGTAATTGGTACTCAAAAGAACCATCTTAGTGAGTACCTACAACAGAGGGTTTGAAGATAAAAATCATGATTTTAGAACTACTTGTATCCTAATATGCATTCTTATCTAGAGCTTTAAGGTCTTTAACCGTGTGCTGTCTCTACTTTCTACATATCATACAGACTGGTTACCTCCCTTTATATAACCCTTTCCCACATACAGCAAATATGCAGCAGACGACTTTAAAAAATGTCTACTAAAAAATATGTAAAATCTCTATAATTGTAGGTATAATTACTGAAAAAAAGTTGAAAACATTGTGGCAAAAGGAGAAATTGCTTGTTTTGAGCAATTTCTCCTTTTGTCACAATGTTTTCAAAAGGTGTCTGCTGCAGATGCATCACGATGCGTCTATATGTGGGAAACGGATAAAGAGAATGGTTATAAATTCTGTCACTACTTGCTACAAATCATACAGATGTGTTACCTCCCCTTACATAAAGAGGTTGGTTAACCATACTGTCTCTACTTGTATACAAATTATGGCTCATGAGCAGTTGATATCAACAAGGATTTTGACACCCCATGTAAAACCCTCTTGATACAAGAAAACTGCACAGGTTTCATCCAAATATAATTAATACTTCTATACATTAAGTATTGCAACAAAATATCCAATGCTTCATTTAGGTTCTACATTTTTGAAGTAATGCCAAACGTTATTTGCAAATTTGAATACTATTGGCCGATATATCGCCCAATTAATACAACAATTCATTCTTTAAGAAAAAAGATCACAAAGTTTCACCCTGTTAAAAATATCCAATTGCTACATACATGACTAGCCTTCCTACGGCGTAGTTATCAAGTTCACTCAATTAAAATGATTATGATACTTTGAACAATATGTGACTTAATGGCCCGAATTCACCAACCATTCTCAATTAATTCTAACATGCACATTTTCGAAATTTTAAAGTTACAACATTTCTGAATGGCTTTACCATTATGGTTTAGCAAGGCAGAAATCTGGTTTCTTTACCTGTTTCTGCAAAAATACAAACAATCTGCAGCAGACTACTTTGAATAACTCTGTAGGTGAAAGAATAATTACTGAATAAAGACTAACTATAAAGGAATGCTCTTTCATCAAAATGGTTTTTGACAAAAAATGGAAAATCCCTATTTATGAAAGTTGAAAACTTTGAGAGAAAATGGGAAATTGCTCATCATGAGAAATTTCTCATTTTGTCACAATGTTTTCAAAATTTGTCTGCTGCAGCAGCATTAAAATTGGTCTACATGTGGGTTAAATTCCAAGCTAGAATTCTGTTTGCTTATTGTTAATGAGGTGATGTCTGTGTTAGATCTCCACTTCTTCGTTTGATTCAGGGACTAGATATTCTCTGTTCTCATACGTCCAGAAGTCATTCAGATCTATCAATATACTCGAAACTGTGTCTCCTTTCCCACTGAAAGTAATTAAATACATTACAGGTTTTATCCGTATGATGACAATACCTTACAAACAGCCTCTACAGCCCTTTCTAAGATACATTGGTATTTCAATCTTTTCACACATAGAAAGAATATTCAACAGATAACTTTCAAAACATCAAGGAAAATGTAAGAAAACTCTGTATAAATGTAAGTTTATATATCTAGTAGAATTGAAAACATTTTGGCAAAAGGAGAAATTGCTTATTATGATAAATTTCTCCTTTCGCAACAATTTATTCAAATTTCAACTTATGCAGATGTGTCAAAATGCATCTGCAGGTGGGAAAAGGTTAAATGATAACCTTGTGAACCACTTCAATCAACCTATATTCCAATACATTAGTATATTAACACTTTCCCTCATATAAAGGCTTTTTGACGCCTCCGCAGCAGACGGCTTTTTGAAAACATTGTGACAAAAGAAGGAATTAATCAAAACGAGCAACTTCTCCTTTTGTCATCATGTTTTCAACTCTATTCAATTATTGTACTTTCATTATAAAGCAAGTTTACAAAAACAATTCAGGTATGTTTTCAAAGTCATCTGCTGCAGAGTTGTTGCATGTGGGAAAGGGTTAACTTTATCACACATTGAAAGAAATTGAATATGCAACAGATAACATCTGGGTGGCAATTATGGAAAATCTCTCTAAATGTAAGAACGAATTTTGAAAAGAGTAGAAAACATTTTTGATTAAAGGAGAAATTGCAATGATTTCTGTAATTGTTTGCTGCAAATGTGTCTGCATGTGGGAAAGTGTCAACGAGGATATACATATTTGAAAACAAGATAACTGAAGAAACTGTTGAATATAAACCATTCTTCCATTCTCTTTTGTTAAATTAAAACTTTTTCATTGACCCAGATGATCTATTCCATTCATTTAGATGTTTTCACTTCAAAAGTATCTTACCAGAACCTAATGCACAATGACCTAAAAAAAAGATGCCCAGGCTTCTATTCGATCTAAGCTAACTATCTATGCAATTTAATTATAATCAGTCAAGTGTAAAGATAGTTATTGAAAAGAAAGTTATTGAGTGTAAACACAAGTTTGACGCCTGCCCCCAAACCCACAAAAACAACGACAGCAGTTTTTGAATAACCAGATTTCAACTTTGTTTATTACCTTGTTAATAATAGCATACAAGTATGAGATAAAGGGAACAACCCTTTCCCACTTGCAGATGCAATTTTGACCATCTGCAGCAGACAACTTTTGAAAACATTGTGTCTAAAAGGAACAATTTCTTTCTAATGAGCAATTTCTTCTTTTTTTGTCAAAATGTTTTCAAATCTTTTAAATATTCAAATTTTCATTTCAAGTAGTCTACTACAGATTTGCTGTACATAGGAAATAGTTAAGCACATAATTCTGCATCATTAACAGCATAGTCTAGACCAATTGTCATGATTTTTTTATACAATTTATCCTTTCTCATACAAAAAAATGTCTGTCTGCTGTAGAGAGCATACTAGCAATATGAAACATTTTCCTATTACAGATGACAATTGATTATTCTGACTCAGGACAATTTTTAACAAAATTGTCAAAATTGTCGATAAAGAAGAAATTGCTAAAAAAATAATTCTGGCATCTTTTAAGAAAATAAGTGTTTTGATGCAAATATATTGTTTTACCTAGTAACTAAATCCTCCAAGGTGATTTTGAGAGGGTCTGCAGGTTTTACCATATCGAATATCTCATCTTTCACATCCTGAAAGGATACGGGCTCCTGACCATGCAATCTCATCTGCTCCTGTATTGCCTGGAAAAATACAAATATGAAAAGGTGTTGATTTACCTTATGTGTTGAAGGCAAGAGGTGAATACGTGAGAATCAGTAATTTTGGTTAATGCCATACAATAAGCATTTCCTGCTTTTTCGACAATCTTCTGCTGCATAAGGCATAAATGTCTGATTCAGGCAAAGGATAACAATTTGACTGCTAGAACCAACTTTGTGAAGCCTGTGCCACCAGTATAGATATACCAAAAATTGACTCTTGACGAGTCCAGTTAACAAATTCTTCAATGAAAGGGATAATGGCATGATTGTAAACTAACAATTGATTACAAAATTGGTCAGATGTTTATGAAGATTTCGGGAATACATATGTAAATTTATGGAACTGATGTAACTAGTGTTGCTGCTATCATAATTTGTACAAGAGTGTTTGAAGGAACACATGTGTCACCTAACTATATGTCAGTTAATGCAATGTGAAGGACAGACAAATGGACAGATGATGGAGAAAATCCTTTGTGTCCCCATGCCTAGGCAGGCTACACAAAAACCTTTGAATATTGTATTATTAGCCACGTTAACAGTCTTAGAACAGGTTGGAAAGTGAAAAGCATTGAAAAATATAAATAAACCAACATTGATTCTCATATAAATAATGAATAAGATATTACGCATATCCATGAAACCAGGGTTTTAACAGTAACCATAACAAAGGCAATCTATTTTTAGTAAGTGACCTTGAAATCAATGAACCAAAAAACAATCCTTTGCTTCATTTCTTTCTACGCTACCTTCCTATGAAACTTCGTTAGAATCAGTCAAGTCTAAAGAATGATAATAAGTGGAAATGGGAGTTTAACCCTTTCCCTTATACGACAATTCTGCAGCAGACGACTTTAAACATATTTTGTCAAAAAATGGAAAATCTCTATAATTGAATGGATAACCTATGCGAAAAGTTGAAAACATTGTGGCAAAAGGAAAAATTGCTTGTTTTGAGCAATTTCTTCTTTTGTCACTATGTTTTCAAAAAGCTGTCTGCGGGAAAGGGTTAATGCCTGCCAAATCACTGACATCACCATCCTTATATATAAATATTGTGACGAACGCATAAATTGCTCATGATGAGCAATTTCCACTTTTGTCACAATGTTTTGAAAAAGGTGTTTGATGCAGAGGCGTCAGAAACCCTTTCCAACATACAACAGATTTGCAGACGACGCCTTTGAAAACATCTGATTAGAAATAGGGTTTGCCTCTATGAATGAAAGTTTAATCATTGTATAGAGTTGAAAATATTGTGTCAGGTAAATCATGAGCAATTTCTACTTTTGTCACAATGTTTTCAAAAGTTGTTTTCTGCAGAGGCCTCAGAAAGTGTCTATATATGGGAAAGCAATGAGTCTTAAAGAACATCTCACGAAGAGAAAAAAAAAATTGGGGTAAAATTCTCTTAAAAAAATATTTTGTTAAAGGCGGAAAAAAAATCTGTTATCTACTACATCTCATTATGAATAAAATGTGAATTATCCATTTCCACATGTGTCACAATTTGACAAATCTGCAGCAGATGATTTTTGAAAACATTTTGGCAAAAAGAAAAATTGCTCATAATGAACAATTTCTTCTTAGCCTTTTGCCTCAATGTTTTCAACTCCATTTACAAGTCATAATTTCATTCATTTAGATATTGTATGCATATGGAAAGAGGTAATCTATATTTAACCCTTTCCCACATACAACTTTTTGGCAGCAGACAAAGAATAGATATTGACAAAAACATAGAAAATCTCCATGAATGAGAGTTTAATAATTAAATAGAGTTGAAAACATTGTGGCAAAAGGAGAAATTGCTTGTTCTGAGCAATCTCTTCTTTTGCAACAATGTTTTCAAAAGTCGTCTGCTGCAGATGCGTCAATAAGTGTTTACAAGTGGGAAAGGGTTAATATCATTTTTTTCCAGATGTCTTCAACTTGAGAGACACTGAAAAAGTATATCACGTTAAGGGCTTAGTATAAAGTTCAAGCATTATACGATGTTACTATATATGTAACATAACTACTGATGACCTAGTCAGACTATAATGATAACTACCGGTGAATGGGATGCCACCAGAGGTCCAGATAAGGAGGGGTATACAGCTCTTTTCCCCACAATATTTCTCTAATTATCCAACCAATGGTATGGTTCTCATGCATAACAACCCTTATCTTGAGCCTTGGGATGGTATTCTGGATATTTGGTAATACAATCTAAACCAGAGCTTCAAAGTCTAAATACCTATAACATTGACATACTGAAATGCCCTACCAGTCAGCTAGATTTGACCAATGCTTGCATTTTGGTCCGATACAGAATAAAAAGCGACGATTAACCCTTCCCTCATATAGACGCTTTATGACGCCTCTGCAGCAGACGCCTTTTTGAAAACATAGTGACAAAAGAAGAAATTGCACAAAACGTGCAATTTCTCCTTTTGCCACAATGTTTTCCACTTGTTGTCATAGGTTATCCATTCAATTATGGAGATATTCTATTTTTTTACAAAATATGTTCAAAGTCGTCTGCTGCAGAATTGTCGTATGAGGGAAAGGGTTAAATAAGTGCTATGTGTCAGCAATGTAGCTAAATGGTTGAGCTAAACACAAGTCACAAGGATTTTATCCGGAAATGATCAGTTTACGAACATCAGACTTAAAATCCTGACAATATCGGTGAAATTATACAGGTCGGACACAGGTTTGCAACCTTAGTTATACAGATATTTTTAATGAGAGCTGTGATTGGCCGTTTCCGTTTAAGTGACCAATGAGGAGCCATTGTCTATATAAAATAGATTTTCTTCTTTTTTTTTCTTTTCTATTAGCGTGCCATGCCCCTTAAAACTTGTTCCTTCTAGTGAAGGGAAACCGGTTCTGGGTGTGGAATTAATTAACTTTGAACAAATCTATGCATATATATGGTGTTCTCTTTGTATAAATAAAGGATTAATTGTTGATTTGAAAACCTTGTGGCAAATGGAGAGCAATTTTTCTTCTGCTGCAGAGGCATCAGAAAACAACTACATGACTGAGGGAAAGGGGGCTAAAGTAACACTTTTTCATTTAAACTTTTATCTAGCACATTATATGACTTTAACTATTGGCTTAAAGAACGCTTCTACACAATCAATGAAGGTTCTTATCTGACTGCTTAGGGATACTAAAATATTTGGTTTTCTTGTGTCAGGACTGAAATAACCTCTACTATGAGCAACTACTAAGTCCCTCACAGAGTTCAAGATAAAGAGTGGTTGATGTACATAGCCTTTTCACACTGCAGACGATGTTAGACACATCTACAGCAGACGACTTTAGAAAAAATTGTGGAATAAGGAGAAATTGCTCATAATGAGCAATATCTCCTTTTGCTAAAGTGTTTTCAAAAGTTGTCAGCTTCAGATGTGTCAAAATGCGCATGAAAGTGGAAAAGGGTTAAGAACGTGAAAACCACTTCATATCTAGAGCTCATTAAGTTGCAATTGCTAGTACTATAATCTAAATCCTAGGAATATCTAGATAATCAAAAATATATTTAAACCATTAAATAATTTCTCCAACATTGAACACATCTGTAGCAGATGACTATGAAAACACCTAGTTTGAAACATAGAAATATTCTATATCTGAAAATATAATTATTGAATAAATTTAAAAACATTGTGGTTAAAGGAAAAATTACTTATCATGAGCAATTTCTCCTTTTCTAACATTGTTTTTAATAAGTCATCTTCTTCAGATGTGTCAAAATACGTCTGTATGTGAGTTTAATAAGTGATTAGAAGTTCTAAATGTACTCTACTGACATTGCAATGCTGAAGCCAACCAACTACAAAACATGGAATTGGCAAACAAACAGTTTGTTATGGCGAACTCAAATCAATGAAAACGAGAGAGACAAGCTGCCAGTATATACGCCAAAATTAAGGGGCAGTAACTCCAGATAGTCCTGGGAAATCTGGCTGGACATTCAATTTGGCCAAGATATAAAGCCCAGAAACATTCTGACCAAGTTTTGTGAAAGATTGGAAAGGAATTGTTTGAGCTTAAGATCAGACTTTTGTGGATGCTAGTCATCTCCAGCCCTCTGACAAAGTGATTGAATGGGAGAGGTAATGGGACGTTGTTGAAACTTAATCTCTAGGGATGTTGATTGATGGATTGTTTTCTGTATTACGTCGCTTTCAACAATGTTTCACTTATAAAACAGTGTTTCCTGGGTAAGTTAACAGTACTACTGGTCAATTTACCCTGACACAAGCCAGTCAGTGCTAACCCTGCAAACCAATGAGGGCAGTCGTTATTATAATTTTTAAAGTCGGGTTAGACACGGCATGGGATCGAACCAGAGACTTTCAGCACCCATGCCGGACACTCTACTACTACATCACCGAGGCAGTTCTCTAGAGATGTATTTCATGTTCTAATATCCTTTCATCATGACATTCCTACCTCATGTTGTGGTACTCAATAGAATTTTTCTCATTTAGACACTTTTATTGAATACCTCTATCAAAGGGTTTAACCGAGTATTAATCATTACCCACATACAACAAATCTGAATCTGATGACTTTAAGAACATCCTGCCAAAAAATAGAAAATCATCAAATATGCCAATAATAGACTCTTCCATATTGTAAGTATTTTCAGACAAAATCAGAAACCTGATCTGTAATCTATCTATGTAGACTGATCTCTTAACCCTTTTCCACTTGCAGACTCAGGTAAATGGTTAACCCTTTCTAACATACAACAAATCTTCAGCAGGTAACTTTAAAATCCTCTAGTTGGTCATATGGAACTTATCAAAAAATTGGGGTTTAACGCCGTTTTTAACAATTTCAAAGTCATATCACGGCGGCCAGTTCACCTACTCATGTGTTTCCTGGTTTTCTCACACCAGTACTCCACGCAACAATCTTCCCAAGCAACTGGCTGCTTTTCCAAATAGACTTAGCCCATTGGTGGAAAACAAATGACGCATGTCGCAATGACTTTTGTCAAACGTCGGAAAGAAAGTTGGTCGAGTCGGGATTCGAAATCACAACTGGAATGACAGCCCGCGTCGTTACCGACTGAGCTACCGGGACTCGACGTAAAATTAATGAAGAGAGCTATGTGGCAAAAGGTAGTCTGTATGAAATATATTATCATAGTATTAGGGAAAGGGTAAACAATTTCAAACTGAAACATTGCCTGTAAATGTTTGGGAAATTGTAACCTGTCTTGACATTATAATGACAACATTAAGCCCATCTTCCTCTCGGTTATTTTATTAATTAACTTGAAGATTATGTGAGAACTCATGGTCTACTTTAGAGAAGAAAACATCTGGCTAAACAGTAAGTTAGCAGAATTCCAGGACAACAAAATGTATGAATGAATGAATGAATGTATATTGTTTTATGGCGCATCGACAGCTAAGGTCATTTAGCGCGCAATTAAATTTAATTATTCATGATCCCTGGGTAAACAAACCAGTACTAGGCTAGAAAATGTGCCTTGCCCAAGGGCACTCCACCATGACCGTAGTGCCGCGACTGGGGATCGAACCCGGGACACCCGGTTTCGAAATCCCCGACGCTTAACCACTCGACCACAGCGGATTCCACAAAATGTATGAGCCACAGTGGATTTGACCTTCGAAGCAATTGCATTTCTACCTAACTATGGAACAGGATTACATTGATTTATTGATATGTTAAGTTTCATCTACAGTGGAACTTTGGTTTCAAAGATAGAAGTTGCAAATGCAATGCATTTAATTAAACCAAGTGACTTAATCTTAATGAATGCAATAGTGTCGAGGCTGGGGCGAGTTAAATTGCTCTCCTCATTCGTTGACTATTCATGCTTGTTATATATTACATTATTCAATTATATAAGCCAAATATTTGCCTGTTGCTATTTCTCCAAATAATCAATGAAAAGCATTATATAAAACTGATATTGATCCAAATTTGTGGCATATATCTTAGGTTCATAACATTGTTTATCTTCACACAATGGATGTATGCCCACAAAAAGTTGCAAATTATGGTAAAACCTATATTCTTAAGAAAAAATAGTACTTTACAGTAATTTAATTTACTTGCATAATCATTGCACATATCATTTACACATGTGATAAAATAACAAAATTAAAAATAGAAGGGTTGTTTTTCCCTTTGTTGTAATCTTATAATGACAATAAAACAAGATCAATATTTACAGGAAATTAATTTTTGCATCAAATAGAACTCTTCAAAGGTTTTTGATAGAACATTTGTTATAGTGGTCCATACAAGGTACATTCCTGTGAAGTTTGATTGAAAATGACCAAGTTGTGCAGGAGGAGATGTTGTTTAAAAATATTGTTGACTCTGACAGTGGACAAATAGAGATCATAATAGCCCATCTTTTGAGGTAAAAACAACACAATTCCATCAAAACAACAGGGACATATGCAGCTTGACAACAATTAATGCAGTAAATCAAACAAAATGGCCATGCAAGTTGGAATTTTTAATGTTTTAATAAAAGCATAAAAAGGTAAATTTCAAAATTTGGACAAAAATGAAGTCAGTTGAGTAAGAAGTTAGTTAGCTTCAAAATCACTATGTTGCATCAGAGCGCTAGATGAGGGGAGTTTTTAAAATTCTTTCTATAAAAAACTTTACTTCAAAACACCTAGTGCTGTTGGTACTAATTAGAATAGTCTCGGCAAGACATTTCTACTTAGCACAAGCAACACTAAGTTAAACCCTTTTCATAAATTTGACATATTAAGAGTTGTCTGCCTTGGTTAACCCTTTCCCTCATACGACAATTCTGCAGCAGACGACTTTGAACATATTTTGTCAACACATAGAAAAGTTCCATAATTGAATGGATAATCTATTACTGAAAGTTGAAAACATTGTGGCAAAAGGAGAAATTGCACTTTTGTGCAATTTCTTCTTTTGTCACTATGTTTTCAAAAAGCTGTCTGCTGCAGAGGCGTCCGAAAGCGTCTATATGAGGAAAAGCGTTAAACATCCACAAAAAACAGAAGTTTTGAAGTACAAAGTCTATTAAATTGTTTCTAAGTTTAAAACATCATGGGAAAAGTAGAAATTGACGACAATGATGAGCAAATTCTCCTTTTCTCAAAAAGTTTCTAAAGAGATGGCATCTACATGAGGGAGTAAAGGGTTAAAATGATGAATTATTGAAGTAAAAGTAAAAGTCAGTAAATGAGACAGGCTCCAGGAAAACCAACCTTAGCATAAACATGACAAATGAAGATTGAGATCTGCCTGGACAGTTCTATGCAATCAAATCCAGTAGAATATGCTTGTCACCAGTTTCTATAATTTACCCTTTCCCACCTGCAGACGCATTTTGACGCAATAGCCGCATACGACTTTTGAAAACATTGTGGCCAAAGGTAAAATGTTTTCAACCTTATATAACAATTAAGCTATCTTTTATGGACATTTTTCAGGTTTTTGTCGCAATGTTTTCAAAGTTGTCTGCTGCAGATTTTTTGGTATGTTGGAAAGGGTTAAACCTTCTATGCTAATGTACAAACCAGTGCAGAACCAAATCAAACTGCACATCCAGAATTTGATGTGTATCCACACTAGTTACAAATGCCCTTTGGTTGTGGCTTTCCTAGAGCGTTGTTCACTTATGTTAATGTTAAACTCCTTATCCAGGCTCTTATATGAATACTTACAGGGATCTCAGTGGCATATTTTTTCATGACCCCCTGAGGATTATCATAAAATATAATATATACCAGCTCTATTTAAGGTAAAGTATCCCTGAATATCTTTCTTGTTACTAATCAAAACCCCATGTTGTTGGAACTCAAAAGAACCATCAAATCAAAACGATTCTTTTGAATACCAAAACACAGGGTTTGAGGGTAAAAAAAGTATTTAACCCTTTCTCATAATTGATTTAATGCCGTTTTCAACAACTTTTTCAGTCATATCAAGGCAATTAGTTCACCTACTCTTTTCTTACAAACAACAAATCTGCAAGAGATGACTTTAACATCATGGGGAAAATTATGAAATTTTTCTAAAAATGAAAGTACAGGGCGATTCATAATATATGATACCATTTTAACGTCTTGTAACTTTAGAAATGTTGCACTATTTTAGAAATTAAAACATCTATCTTGCAATTTTAATAGCATATATTTTTAGCATACATATTAGCATTTCCAAATTTTATTAGAAATCAAAGTAGTTTTAGTCACATTTTATGAATCACCCTGTACCATCATTATTTTTTATATACTGATAAATGTTTCATGGCAAAAGGTGAAATTACTCATTAGGACCAATTCTTCTTTTTGTCACTATTTTTCCATTAGTCGTCTGTTGCAAATGTGTCAAAATGCGTCTGCAAGTGGGAAGGGGCAAAAAGGAAACATTGCTCTTTCTCCTTTTTCTATGCTTTCAAAAAATTGTCCACAGCAGTGGAACCATCTGTATTAGGGCTAGTAGAAGATTAACCTAATTTAATAAATCCCAACTAAAACTAAATGCATTTTCAGACTACTTTAAACAAAAATGTTGGGAAGGGAAAACTTAAACTAATTGACATTTAATCATTTTGAATCATTTTGCTGCCAAAATGTGTCTGCATGTGGGAAAGGGTTAAATAAAATACTTGAGCATTTGTCTCGTTCGGTCTTCACAGCTCTCCCAAAGTTTCCAAGATACCTATAGTTAATTTAGCTAACAAGAAACACTCTGATGATGATCTGAATGCAAGAAAGACCCAGTTTATCTTGATCTTAGCATGTTACAAAATTCGTTAATGTTATAAACTGCCCATAACTCTGTACTAGTGATACAGTTATAATGTCCATCCAAAAATCTGGATAGCCAGAAAGATTTCTTTTGATACAAAATTAAAAACAATGTGAGAAACGAAGAAATATTTGATTTAATTGATTTTTCCTTTCTCCTTCAAAGTTTACAAATTTCATCTGCTGCTGTGGCATCAAAAGTCATCTGTATCAGGGAAAGTCATTACAACCAATAACATGTTGTATGATGTGACACAGAGGCAACCACAAATCACTAACCCTTTCTCTGATAAAGATTGACAATGTTCGCCTCTGCAGCAGACAATATTTGAGAACTTGGTATTACATTTTTTTCAACTTTCTACAGATGTTACATTTTATCTCATTAGTTTTTAAACAATCTTAAAATATCATATCAGCTCATTGGCTAACCCTTTCACACATATTAATGTACTTTGCCGCATCTACAGCAGACAACACTTGAAAACATTGGAGCAAACAAAGAAATTGCTCATATTTTGGCAATTTCTCCTTTTGCAACAAGGTTTTCAGCTAAATTCAAGAATTAAACTTTCAGTAATCCAGAATTTCCATATTTCTTCCCGAGACATTTTTCAAATGTGTCTGCCGCAGAAGTGTGGTAAAAGCCTAATCCATTATCCTGGTAAATGCAGCTAATGACAACAATAGCAAACTTTTAGACCAAACTTAGCTTGCATTTATGTGCAGCCAAATCTTGGTCTACACTGTTTTGCCTCTTTTGCACAAACAGTTGATAAATAACCTTAGAATATAACTAACACATACTTACCGGTTATCTGAACGTTTTTTTTTAAATTTCAAGGACCATTGAAGGCTTTCAAAATAGAAAATTCAAACACTTTTTCCCGTTTTTAACCCTTTCCACATACAGATGCTTTGTGACACATCTGCAGCAGATGTCTTTTGAAGACATTGTAGCAAAAGGAGAAATTGATCAAAATGAGCATTTTCTTCTTTTGCTATTTTTTTTTTAAAATCCATTCAATAATTAATTATACCAAAACCTTAGTAAAATTGTCTGCTGCAGATATACAATATGTGAGAAAGGGTAAAGTAAGAGTGGGAACTCTGGAAATGTAATACATACCCTGAAAAAGTAGTTGAGGGAGAAAACATTGAGGTGGCCTTTTTGTTGAACATCTATTATTCTGAACAAATAACGCAGGGCTTCTGGTTCTTTACGATTCTCTAAAGCCAACACAAAATCCAGATAGGTTTTGTAATCCTGTAATGTACAGTAGAGTTGTCATAATCGGAGCGACATCACACAAAATCTGACTAGCATTTCGTCATTTTGAGATCGGTTAAAATTCAGATCAGCATATACCTCTAAGGAATCTGGTCAGGACAATTTCTGGAAAATGTTTGACAAAATACAGCAAAGCATCCCTTTCAAAAAAGAGAGATATTGAACATATTTCCTTATCAATGATCAAACAAAACAGATACAATATTGAAGTCAATAAGCATACTTTCTAAAAAGTGATAATGAATCAAGATCCTAGTCAAAATACTGACAGAATAAGTATATAGGCCAGTGTGGCGATTTGGGGTCTTATTGACACTTATTGTATGTCAAAAGATGCAGCTCAGACTAAATTACACGTAGACTGACAGTGAAGACTCGGGTGAGACTTTGCTCATGCACAGGCTCGCCATAGTCTTCACTGTTTGCAGATGATGCACTATGACTTAAAAACGCCAGGCATGGGTCATATCATACCATTTCTCCCTCATAAGTTAAACATTCTTGGAACACCCTGTCTAAAAATACATCTGTCAGTGTACCAGTACCATATCTGTGAAGATACAAATAGACTGTGTAAGGCAAAACCAGTGTCTTGTAAAATGTTAAATAAAACACATCTGCAGCAGAAGAAATCGAAAACATTTACGCAAAAATATGAAAAATCTTTGTAAATGAAACTTAAATCATTGAATAGAGAAGAAAACATTCAGAGAATTTGCTTATTATGAGCATTTTTTTTCTTTTGTCAGAATGTTTTTAAAAGTCGTCTGCTGCAGAGGTCAGCAAGCGTCTACATGTTGGTAAGGGTAAAATCTTTCCTAAATATACCAAATATGCAGCCGGCGACTTCAAAAACCTTCACTCAAAATAAGGAAAAACTCTGTAAAAGAAAGTATAAATACATGTAGTTAAATTCATTGTGGTAAAACTATTCATCAAAAGACGTCTCCTACAGATGCTTCAAAATAAATCTGCATGTGGGAAAGGGTTAATTCAAACAGTCTCACTATATTCTTCAATTTACAACCCCATAGACAGAAGTGCTTACTGCTAAATTGGACTTTTGAGAAAATATTAAATTATAGGCCCACTTAATTCCATACACACACTTTAACAAGATGGATCATGGATTAAAGCGCTCAAAAATGGTATAAAAATAAATGTGCAACTGCTTTTTGTCAAGGAAAGGAGATTGATTTTGTAACAAGGCATTCTAAACAAGCTGCGGAAAGCAAAAAGTAACATGGCGGGACAAATAACAAGAGTGTTACTTAACAAACATTTCCGCCTACTTATCATAAAATCAGACAAACCGATCCATGGGGGAAAGAATTTTAAAATCTTTTTCATTAAACCCCTTTTCTTACACCTATGTTTTTCAACCAATCAATATGGCTGGAACAAATTTAGTAAAGGTTCACCTATGGAATGGAAAGAGAGTTATCTCAATAGATCACCTTGACCCTTTGGCTCAGGTGATCAAACAAGCCTAAATAACCTAACCAGTGATGTAAACATAAACAATTAATCAGGTTTAATTGCTTATAAAACAAGACTAAACTACAACTAGAAATATCACTGAAGATGATAAATACCCCCAAAACAGCACCTTGACTCAAAATATGGTTTACGACCGACCAACAAAAGGGCCATAACTCTGTAAACAAGAAAAAGTAACAAAGGGCAATAACTCTGTATTTAGATTAAATAGAGTTATGGTTTCTGTACACTGCACTTTCTCTCAATGTGTTGTATCATCCTATGAAGTTTTATTAAATTCCAACAATTAGTTTTAAAGTTATGCTCCGGACAAGACTCTACGAATATGAAAAAGTAACAAACGGCAATAACTCTGTCATTATGTAAAGTAGAGTTATGTTTCTTGTACACTGCACTTCCTCTGATTATGCTCTACCATTATAATTATGTAGTTTTATTAGATTCCATCTATTAGTTATTAAGTAATTCTATGGACAAGAAAAAGTAACAAAGGGCAATAACTCTGTATTTAGATAAAATAGAGTTATGGTTCCTGTACACCGCACTTCCTCTCAATGTGTTGTATCATCCTATGAAGTTTAATTAAATTCCAACAATTTGTTTTAAAGTTATGCTCTGGACAAGACTCTACGAATAAGAAAAAGTAACAAAGGGCAATAACTCTGTAATTATGTAAATTAGAGTTATGGTTCTTGTACACTGCACTTCCTCTGATTATGCTCTACCATTGTATGCAGTTTTATTAGATTCCATCTGTTAGTTATTAAGTAATTCTCCGGACAAGAAAAAGTAACAAAGGGCAATAACTCGGTATTTAGATTAAATAGAGTTATGGTTCCTGTACACTGCACTTCCTCTCAATGTGTGGTATCATCCTATGAAGTTTTAATAAATTCCAAGAATCAGTTTTAAAGTTATGCTCTGGACAAGACTCTACGAATAAGAAAAAGTAACAAAGGGCAATAACTCTGTAATCATGTAAATTAGAGTTATGGTTCTTGTACACTGCACTTCCTCTGATTATGCTCTACCATTGTATGCAGTTTTATTAGATTCCATCTGTTAGTTATTAAGTAATTCTCCGGACAAGAAAAAGTAACAAAGGGCAATAACTCTTTATTTAGATTAAATAGAGTTATGGTTCCTATACACTGCACTTCCTCTCAATGTGTTGTATCATCCTATGAAGTTTTATTAAATTCCAACAATTAGTTTTAAAGTTATGCTCCGGACAAGACTCTACGAATAAGAAAAAGTAACAAAGGGCAATAACTTTGTATTTAGATAAAATAGAGTTATGGTTCCTGTACACCGCACTTCCTCTCAATGTGTTGTATCATCCTATGAAGTTTCGTTCAAATCCTATGTTGCATTGTTAAGATATGGTCCGGACAAAATATGGCTTCCGACCGACCGACCGACCGACCGACACAGTGACTCCTATATACCCCCCCAAAACTTTGTTTTTTGGGGGTATAATTATACAAAACTTGGTACATAATGTTCCATTTCAATCAAGTGGTAATGCTGTAAGTAAAATATTTCTAAATCATAGGAGTAAATGACTGTAACAAGGAGTTTGTTTATTAACCCTTTCCCACATACAGCAAATCAGCAGTAGACGACTATGAATACTAGAGATGTCATTGATTAATGATTTTACTAATCGGTTAATTGTTTGATCTTCCGATGAACCATTTAGATCACTGTTCACTTGCTTCCATGTTTTGTAACATTGCTTGGGACGAAACAAAAGGTGAAACACAACTGTATACTTATTTCATATGTTTCTGAGTACTTGGATAGATGAATTACAAACTGTTTAATCGTATAACAAATGGTTACCGGGTTAGCCAGGTAGTTGTTGACATCCCTAATGAAAACCATTAACCAAAAATAGGGAAAATGTCTATGAATACGAATAAAGTTGAATACATTGTTGTAGAAGGAGAAATTGCTCATTTTGAGCAATTTCTCCTTTTGTCACAATGTTTTTAAAAGTCGTTTCAACATATATCTGTAACAAATGCTTCGAACTTTGTCTGTATCATTTAAAGTATCAACCCTTTCCAAAATGCGGACACATTTGCAGTAGATTACTGTCTCGATTGTTTTCTACTATATTCTTAAATTGTACTTTTATATAGGAAGAATTCTCATAATTTCTTCCAGATGTTTTAACTTCTTCCCACATGTATACACATTACTGCGCATCTGAAGCAGACAACTTTTGAAAACAAGAGGTCCAAGAGGGCCAGTATCGCTCCACGGCAATTAGGCAAAAATTAAATATTCAAACAGCTCCGCCCCCTGATGGCCATGTGTTTTGACCAATCAACATGGCTTGAAGGAATCTGATAGAGGGTCACCCTAGGAACATTTCTACAAAATTATTTAAAATTTGGCAAAACACTTTCGGAGGAGAAGATTTTTTTAGTTTTCACTATAGCCATATAAGACAAAATAGCCCTACCCCTGGCGGCCATAGTTTTCGACCAATCAACATGGCTTGAAGGAATCTGATAGAAGGTCACCCTAGGAACATTTCTACAAAATTATTTGAAAATCAACCAAACACTTTCGGAGGAGATGTTTTTTTAAGTTTTCACTTCAGCCATATCAGGCTAAATAGCCCCGCCCTCTGGCGGCAATGTTTTGCGACCAATCAACATGGCTTGAAGGAATCTGATAGAGGGTCTCCCAAGGAACATTTCTACAAAATTATTTAAAAATTGACAAAACACTTTCGAAGGAGAAGATTTTTTAAGCTTTCACTATAGCCATATAAGACAAAATAGCCCTGATTTGAAAATTGGCCAAACACTTTCGGAGGATAAGATTTTTTAAGTTTTCACTATAGCCATATAAGGCAAAATAGCCCCGCCCCCTGGTGACTATGTTTTTCGACCAATCAACTTGGCTTGAAGGAATTTGATAAAGAGTCACCCAAGAAACATTTCTACAAAATTATTTAAAATTGGCAAAACACTTTCGGGGGAGAAGATTTTTTAAGTTTTCACTATAGCCATGTAAGACAAAAAAGTCCCGCCCCCCTGGCGGCCATGTTTTTCGTCCAATCAACTTGGCTTGAAGGAATCTGATAGGAGGTCATCCAAGGAACATTTCTACAAAAATAATTGGAAATCGGCCAGACACTTTCGTGGAAGAAGATTTTTTAAGTTTACACTATTTTCTTCTTTAGGTTGCCATGGAATCCAAAATGTTGCATGGATCCAAACAATTTGAGAGGATGCTTCCTCTGAAGTTTCATCCTAATTGACTAAGTGGTTAGGGAGGAGAAGTCATTTGAAGCAAAAAGTTAACAGACGCACGCACGATTGAAGCACGACGGACAATTCGCCATGACATAAGCTCAACTGGCTTCCAGCCAGTGGAGCTAAAAATTGGTAAGAGGAGAAGTTGCTCATATAAAGCAATTTCTCCTTTTACCACAAGGTTTTTAAAGTTGTCTTTCAATGTGGTATATAAAATAAACACTAAAAATCTACCTGGCTAATTCCTCCTTACTCAACATCCCATTGTGGTCCTTGTCCAGATTTAAATATTGACCATAAACACGCAGGGCTGAGGGCGCTGAGAACCAGTTTGATTCTTGCATCTCTTTGGATAAATCTTCATCCCTAAGCTGTTAACACCAATCAAAATGGACAAAATAAGATTTTAGAAACTGACTATATGCAGCACTTAACCCTTTCCACAAATGGCAATCTGTAGAAAATCTTTAGAAACATCTATACATAAAGTATTGAAAATCACTACAAAGAAAAAAAATCAATTATTGATTAGTTGCAAACGTTACGACAAAAGAAAAAAAAGGTTCTATAATTTAATTATCTGATGCACAAAACCCTGCTAAGACTGGTGACACAAGAATTGAAATGGAAACTTCTTTTCAAATTAACACAACTTCAAAGACTGATCTTGCTCTGCACTTTTTCACAATTAGTCATAGTAGGTTAAGATAATTGGATACAAACATTGCTATGCATTTTGGTCAGAGTGCATATTTGCGCATATGAGTTGTGTCCCTTGGAAAATGGTCGACATGTTTCAGTTCTGTCTCAAATAGTACGAAGAAAATTGTAAAATCTGTGAGATCACTGAGATGGGCATTTATGTATGTCTATCGAGGGCAAGAATCAGGTGTAACATTCAGCCAGTAAAACAGACTTTATCAGTGAAAACATTATGTGTGAGTAAACGGAATATATCACTTAATTTAAAAATGTTCGTATCGTTTTGTTGTTGGCGCTATGTGGTGATATCTAGAGCCATCCCGTGCCTCCGAAGCTTCAATCAAATACTACCCTTGCTAAAAGACAAACTGCACCATCTTACTCACAACCTGATCGAAAACAGATCTGTATCTACATGTGACATAAATAAGCTGTAATTTGTCTTTCCTGGAGCACTGCTCATTTGTATAACCCTTTCATTCATATTGACTCTTCCTGACACTTCTGCAGTAGACGTCTTTTGAAAACATTGTGGCAAATTGAGAAATTGCTCATAATGAGCAATTTCCCCTTTTGCAACAATGTTTTCATCTCTATTCATCAATTACACTTTTATCTAGAATGATTTTCAACATTATTAACTACATAGTCATTCGCTGCAGAGTTGTTGTATATGGGAAACAGATATATTCATACATTCAAACAAGTAACACTCAAACTTACTTCTAATAAATCATCTAGAAAACTACAGGCTAAAATATCCTGAATCTTGATCTTCCCTTTCCTCATAGGATCCAAGAAAAAGAAGAATTTTCTGACGGCTGTACATACATAGAATGAATAAAAGGACTTCTCTAAACCATTCAGCTGAAAAAATAAAAATTAACATATGTATAAATACATGTAAGAGGCTTAATATGGCTAGGAAAGGAGGAGTAAACAGGTCTTTGTCAGACAATAGCTCTTTTATTAATCTGTTAAACCTATTTTGTCTCTGTCAAAATGATTCTTTTCAGTAAACACAAAACAGGGTTTGGAGGTCAAGTGAGAACTTCAGAACATAAAATTTGCCATTTATGTTGAAGTCCATATAGAGTATTTACCTGTAAGTGTGATTTATACAAAATTAAGTAAAGTTGAAAAATTGAGAAATAATTTGATTTATTGAAAAAAGAGATACAGAATTTCTCCCTTTTCTAATATGTTTTCAACTAGAATTAAACTTGCATTTTAAATTTTCTTTCCAAAAGTCTTGTTATAGAAGGATCTAGAAGGTTCTTCTCATTATGTTACCAGGTAAAGGATTAACCCTTTCCCACATATAGATGCATTTTGATGCATGTGCAGCAGCAATTTTTTTTAAAACATCCTGATTTTGCCTAGATGATTTCAAAGTTGTCTGCTGCATATTTGTTGCACATGTGGAAAAGGATAAAACTAAAAAAATATATGAAAGCCTAATGCTTTACAATGATGACTGTTGCTCCAAGAATTTTGAGTTCATCCCAACTCAGTCAGCATTCTTTCCAATGACTCAAAAATCAAGTAATTGTATCTAGTACGAAAGATAGCCAGTTGTATTGGAAGATTGTAAGAGTACAGTCAGAAAACACATGGTTAAATGGCCGCTTAACTGAAATACTGCTGAAAATATGGCATCACAATCCAAAACCCAGCACCTCTATCTCTTTCCCACATACAGCAAATCTGCAGCAGAAGACTTTGAAAACATAGTGATAAAAACCTGAAAAATCTCCATAAAAGATAGCTTGAATGTTAAAATAAAATTGAAAACATTGTGGCCAAAGGGGAAATTGCTCATCATGAGCAATTTCACCTTTGGCCACAATGTTTTCAAAAGTTGTCTGCTGCTATTGCGTCAAAATGCATCTGCAGGTGGGAAAGGGATATATATAATCAACAAAGTTGCATTCTAACCAACTTGAACATACTTTAATCATTGTAATCGTCTACACAAGAATCATCTGCTTTGAAAACGCTTGAAGACTTTTTTGTAACATCAAGAAAATTCAAAGTACATGTATAAGTTTGATTAAGCTTTTGATAAATGTTCCCTTTTCCACCAATATTTTTCAATGTTGCAACGGTATCTAGACATGAGTTGGCTTTTGTTTTAGCAGGGCTAATGGAATATATTTCAACAAGTATTTTTTACAATCAGTGTGTCATTGAAAATAAGAGATTCATTATAAAAAATCGTAAGTATGCATTTATCAAGACACAATTTTAAATTTACGAAAGTATAACAAAAGTGAAATGCAACAAAGATAAAATGAAAAAAAATCATATAAATACAGCTTGAACAATTCCACAAGGTGCACATACATATATTCAAGTCTGTATTATCTAAAACTGATTTGGTCATTCTTGGCCAAGAGAAAGCAAGCAGATAAGGTACCGGTAACTGGTATCACAAGAAAGTCTTTAAATTAATGCAAATCTAAATTGCAAAGGGGATGGTCTTTAAATCACTGATAAAGAATAACATAATTTGAGTTCTATAGAATACTAGCATTATTTGTAGAGTAGGTATAAAAAGTTCATGGTTGTTTGTGATTGTATTATAATCCTTTAACACATACAGCACACATTTAGACCCCTCTGCAACAGAAAACATTTGATAACAATGTTGCAAAAGGAGATAATGCTCAATTGCTCATAATGAGTAATTTCTCATTTTGCCACAATATTTTAAACTTTATTCAATAAATAGTTGTCTGCTGCCGAGTTGCTGTATGTGGGAAAGAGTTCAACGAACCTCTCCATGTCAAAAGGTAGAAGTTCTAATCTCAGTGTTGATTAAGATCAGCCTGTATATCTGCTCTGTTATCCGAGTATATACAAGGTGTCAGAAGGTTCTAACAATCACATGAAAGTGATATTTGATAAGACTGTGCAGATACACAGTTAGATCTGAATCTACACTGTTCATAAAAAGCCAGTTGAATATTTTTCCATGGACTGGCTCAAATATTTATTTTTTTAGAAAAAGTAGAAAATGATTCAGGTTTACCATGCAAGTGATTTAATTGTTTGAATGGTGTTTGACGCCATTTTCAACTGTATTTCAGCTATATCAAGTAGATTTCTGGTTAATTTACCAGTACTACCAGTACTATTTATCCTGACACCGATTGCATCAGTTGTAATGCTATCCCTGCAATCCTGAGCGACAAAATGGGAAGCCATTACTGCCAAGTCTTTGATTTGATTTGCCACGAGATCAAACCCAGGTCTCCCGCTTCCAAGGCAGACACTGTAACCCCCATAGTCCCATACCACAGAGAGGCCAGGGTCAACATGCAAATGAAGGCAAGCACATTGTGTGTAGACGAATAGCTTTAATGGTGGTACAACATTATGCTTTTTGAAGAAAGGTATAGATTGTTATCAGTTTTATTACAATTCATAAATTCTAAAAGTTATTTACTTTAACATGCTGTAGTAGTTATCTGAATCATCACTTACCTGGCGATAGAGCTATTAAGTGCAGTAAGTATCACATTACTCAATCTCTGACAAGATATTTCATTTATTTATTTCTCGACATATGACAAATCCACAGCAGACGACTTTGAAAACATATTCGCTAAATTATGGAAAATCTCTATAAATGAAAGTATTTTTATTGATAGAGTTGAAAACATTGTAGCCTCAATGTTTTCCAATATCGTCTGCTGCAGATGCATCCAAATATGTCTGCAAGCATGGGTTTATTAAGAAAATATGATATAGAGTGTACCATGGATAATTTACTAAAAGTTCCCTGTATATTGTTTCCCACCCCAACCAATACCCACACAGACAAAATATCTCCTGTTTGTTTACTTTAACCACATAAGGTTGTTTCAGTATTCATTAGAATTGTCCAAAATTGAGAATTTATATATATTTTGGGTGAAATTTAAGCAAATGCAAAACTCTACTTGTCTGCAACTACAATATACAGTTGTGTACTATTATTTTCTTTGTAACTAACAAAGGTCACTTAATCATTTAACCCATTCCCACCTGCATACACATTTTGACGCGATAGCAGCAGAAAACTATTGAAAAAATTGCGGCCAAAAGTGAAATTGCTCATGAGGAGCAATTTCTCCTTTGGCCACAACGCTATCAACTTTATTTAACAATTAAGCTATCTTTTATGGACATTTTTCAGGCTTTTGTCACAATGTTTTCAAAGTCATCTGCTGCAGATTTGTTGTATTTGGGAAAGGGTTAACAAGTTCTAGTGATGTAGCGCTAATCTAATTTTCCTAATTGTTTCCAATATACAGAACCTTTCTGACACCTCTACAGCATATATTTTTTTAAACACTCTATTGATAAATTATCCTTTTTCTTATAGAGAGTTTTCCTATTTTTGTCTGAATGCTTTCATAATCGTCTGCTGCAAATTTGAGGTATGTTGGAATGGGCTATGTAACATTAATTAGGACCACACTATGAAATAAACAACCTTATAGCATAGTTATGCATTGCAGTAAACACATGAGTTATCCTAAACATATGTGTAGATATTCTGAGCTCATCAATTTACTCTTTTCTAAAGCAGCCTTAGTTCATTTTAACCCTTTCCCACATACAACAAATTTGTAGCAGACGACTTTGAAAACATCATATCAAAAATGTGAAAAATCTCTATTTATGGCAGTTAATATATAAAATAGAGTTGAAGACATTGTGGCAAAAGGAGAAATTGCTCATCATGAGCAATTTCACCTTTGGCCACAATGTTTTCAAAAGTCGTCTGCTGCTATTGCGTCAAAATGCATCTGCAGGTGGGAAAGGTATTGATGAAACAAGACATCTCACTAACATATTAACATACCTGGGGGAGTGTTGGTATAAGTTCTAAAATATAGTTTTCTAAATCCTGAAATATATAAGAGCAAATGTTGAGTAAGACACATTTAGAATAATTATGACACTATAAAAGCATACTTTAAATTAATATGAAGAACTTTGTTCAGCTTTTTGAAAATTAATAGTGGAATATGGTAGAACCTTCCAACTTCATGATCTATCTTAGTTCCTCACATTATTATTTTCGTTCATTTCTCTCATGACTTGGTATTAGCAGTCAATTGAGAAGTGTGTTTCTATTTTGATATCTAAAGATTCATTTAGTACTTGACAATGTAGTTTATTTCAGTGCTTATGATCACAAACTTAGGAGACCCGTAGATATAAATTGTTCAAATGTGAAAATTCTAGAAATAAATTTTGGATACTAAATTACAAATCACCTTCCTTAAGCAGACCAATTTTCACATTATTATTTCACAAAATACAGCAAAATGTTTACATTTCCACCACAACCATCTGATGAAGCATCTGCCGCAGACGACTTTTGAAAACATTGTGGGAAAAGAAGAAATGGCTCATAATGAGCAATTGTTTTCCTTTCATTGCAATGCTTTCATCTCTATTCAAAAATTCTCTTTCACTTACAGAGGTTATTCATACTTTTGCCTTTTGCCAGGATCTTTTCAAAGACATCTGCTACAGATTTGTAGCATGTGGGAAAGGGATAATAAATACTTTACTTACAGATTCCTTCAAATAGCCCTGGCCTGCCACATCATAGAGTGACAGACCTATCCTGGTCTGGTGAAGCCACACTTTTCGCATGACATAGTTAAAAAATTGCATGATTGATATCCGACCATAGGGATCAGTCTGTAATAACTTGGTGAACACACTTGGTTTGAAAAATTGCCTGAAATGGGACAAATGAGCTGGATATAGAAGAATGAAATGGACAAATGAACTTGATATAGAAGTCTTAGAAGAATGAAATGAACAAATGAACATGATATAGGAGAATGGAATGAACAAACTGGGTTTGAATCAAAGTACTGAAAGTACTTGTAACGAATTATTTTGAAAATGTAATTAATAATTGCATTTGATCATGTTTTTTGTTTGTTTTAAACTTGCTTTAAAACTTAGTAGTTTTTTTAGCTCGACTATTCGAAGAATATGAGAGCTATAACAGTCACTTGTGCGTCGGCGTTGGCGTTGCAACTTTGGTTAAATTTTGAAACTTCACTCACTTATTGGACATCATCAAATGACCTTGCAGGACAAGTCCCATAACTCTATATCAGATTTTGACACAATAATGCGCCTTTTCTAACTTAAAATTTTAGTTAGAGTTGTGCATGCATGTTGACCTTCCTTATTGTGGGATGATGGGCTTCCTGCAGTGATTCACTCTTTAATAATTATTTTAGGGATTGAAACATATTTGACCCAAGTAATTATCTGGAGCTCTGTATCACAGAGATGCCAACAGATTTGTGGAAGTATCGTAGTGCAATTCTATTTGTTTCCTTAAGATGATAGAAGAAAAATAAAATGACAAATAACACTTAAACGCACACAGGGAAATCTCACCGTTTTGTCTCCGTTTCCAACTTGAAAACGATGTTCTAATTATGGACCATTAATTTATATTTATCAGCCATTCGGGCAAAGGTGCGCGTCAAAATGCTTGTTTTATCAAGAAAAACGTCTATTTGTGGGAAAGAGTTAAGTATGCTTGTCATTATCTATTTTTGTTACCATCTGCAACATGTTTGTCATGATGCATTTGATTTATCAGGGTATTCATACCATTACAGTATTGTCTATTCTTACTTGAATCCATTTAACCCTTCCGATGGATTAAAGTCAGGTCTCCAGAATGATTCATTGGTATGCGAATTAAATATTAAATAACATTGGTAAATCACTTAATCTTGATGAACTTTATTATTTGAGGGACACATTGTGTATAACTAGGGGAGAAAAAAACAAAATACATCACTGCATCAGTCAAAATCATTCACAGGAACTCCCGTATGCAAAGATCGATTGTTTTGGGGGGAACTTTTTCATGATGTTTTCTTTAAATTGGCCGTTGTTTATTTACCATGTCATCGATTAAATTATTAAAAACGTATTCTGCTATTGCAGAACTCAGCAGTTCTTCCATTGTGATATATTTTAATAACGAACCAGGTTTAATTGGTTGTGCAGACGGATCTTTTTCGCTTGGAGCAGACATTATTTGTGTATAAATTCCGAAGCGTGAGAACTCGTTGAAAACTGCACATACCGGTGAAGTAGGCGAATTACATACGGTGTTAGGGTAATTTATTCGACCGCGATTATATTTAACAATCGGGATTTCTCTGGAAAATACGTCACTTTCATTTTGTCTTATGATTAAAACGACGCACAGAAAATGTTCTATATTCGTTATTCCGGATTTAAATGCGTGATACGACGAACAGGAAATATTTTCATTCGTTTTTCGGCATTTCAATGGGGTCATAATGTATTCACGCACCTTATCTGGAGCTCTGCAGATACATTGCTCTACAACGTTGGGTCGAAGGTCAGGTTTGCTAGCGTTACATAATGGGCTACTGTTAACTACGTCACTCACTAGTCAATGGGCGTACAACCTAAAATTCATACATGCCTGCAGACACATGAAATATATGCCTTTATTATTAAATTGATATTCTCTTGAGAATTGATTCTCTGTGTTGATTCGGCATATCTGTGAGATTTACATGGTTCTTCAGCATGGGTTCGACTTCCGTTAACTACGTCACTCACTAGTGAATGGGCATATAACTAAAAATTCATACGCTTGCCGCCAAATGAAATATATATGCATTTACTGTTAATTTGATATTTTCTAGAGAATTGATTATCTATGTTGATTCGATAGTATAAATATGACTTCACTGTATTGAAAAAACACGTAGAAGTCATTTTAATATCGGAAAAAAATATAGGACTATTTAGGTGCAGCTAATGTGTATTCTAAGCGGAAGTGTAGTTTAACCGTGACTTCCGCAAAGCAACACGATCGCGTTAACCGCATTATTTTTTGAGAAAAAATAATTCGTTAAAAATTGCCTGAAATGGACAAATGAGCTTGATATATGAGAATGAAATGGACAAATGAGCTTGTTATATGAGAATAAAATTATTGAAATGAACAAATGAGCTTGATATAGTAGAAAGAAATGAACACATGAACTTGATATGAGAATGAAATGGACACACTGGGTTTGATAAATTGCCTGAAATGGACAAATGAGCTTAATATAGGAGAATGAAATGTACAAATGAACTTGGTGATATAGAAGAATGAAATGAACAAATGAACTTGGTGATATAGAAGAATGAAATGAACAAATGAAATTGATATAGGAGAATGAAATGAACAAATGAACTTGATATAGGAGAAAGAAATGAACGAATGAACTTGATAAAGAAAGGAGAATGAAATGAACAAAGGAACTTGATATAGGAGAATGAAATGAACCAATGAACTTGATATAGGAGAAAGGAATGAAAGAATGAACTTGAAGAAGGAGAATGAAATGAACAAATGAACTTGATATAGGAGAATGAAATGGACAAATGAACTTGATATAGAAGAATGAAATGAACAAATGAACTTGATATAGAAGAATTAAATGAACAAATGAACTTAAACAATTTCAGTACTTTGATTTTACCACAGGCATAAGCAAGGGAGGTTATTATGAACTTAATGTAGTTGTTAGCCGATTTCATGACTACAAATTTTGAAGATAGTGTGCGATGGTATGTCATCTTGAGTCCTTTCGGAAATCTGAAATTTTCCAGAGAGCTGATGTTTTTTTTGGCTAGAAGTTCAATAATTTCAATTTCTGCGTGACTCACCATTTTTTGTTGATGGGTTTTGATTGACATTAAATCGCATTTCTCCAGACTTTTCAATTGAATTACATACGATACAAAATTAATTAAAAACAGTTTAAACTCACAAAAACGTATGCCAAAATACATTGCAGCGAAGACTACATCAAATATATTTTGAGAAAATAAATAAAAAATATTTTGCAGAATCAGTGGTCAGCTACTGTAGGTGGGGAACTATATAAATATAGTGCCGAATGCCCTATGAAACTGAAGAGATGGCAAGTGTGACAAAAGGTTTGTTATGTTTGTAGTTAAATTTAATTGATTTTAGTTTAAATCATACAGCTTTAGATTATATTCGTAAATATTCGGTCCTGGATGAAGAGAATAATGAATACATTTCGGACAGACCTGTATTCGGTTATATCTAATATTCGAATGTATCGTTATAGCCCTAATAATCATACTATCATTTATAGAGATTTTCTATATTTTGGACTTTCAATGTCATCTGCTGCAGATTTATTGTATGTGGGAAAGGGTTAAGGAAAATGATTGAATACATACTGGCATTTAATGCCTGCTTCAGCTGCCACCTTCAAAAAATCTTCATAGTTAATCATCTGATCCTCTCCAACCAGAGGTGGGGTGTGGTATTGATCTAACAGAAACCACAGACGCTGAAATATATCAGATACAGATAGAGTAGAACAAATCATACAACCTTTTCCCACATATAGACCTTGTGACAAAAGCAGAAATTGCTCATATCTTTCTAATTATCAAACCAAACCCTATGTGTACTCAAAAGATTCGTTTTGTTGAGATGTTTATTTTTAGTACCCACAACATAGAGGGTTAGAGGGTTAAATAAGGATTTAAGAACATGAAACATGCCACTTATCTAGAGCTCTGTTCATACTATATCAACAACCCTTTCCCATATACAACAAATTTGCAACAGTTGACTCTGAAAACATCAAGGGAAACCAACGGAAATTCTACTCAATTGATTTTCTTTTTTAAGAATGTAAGAGTCGAGTGTCTACCTCAAATGTGTCTGCAAGTGGTAAAGGGATAATACCTTTGTCTTGTGAGATAAAATTTATTAAAACTTTGAACCTAAGATTAAAGTTTATGGAACTAACAGGAGCATTTAAAGCAAAACATGCAATTGTAAAATATAAAAAAAAAAGGACATTAAAGAGTTATTACTAGGACAAAACGGCAGATGAAGACTAAGAGATCCCAAGGCAGGTGGCAAAAATTGTGCTTACCCATTCCCACATGCAGACAAGCTTTGACACAGCAGACAACTGACAACATAATGAGCAGCTTCTCCATTTGCAACAATATTTTAACATCTTTTCAATAATTATACTTTTATTTATAGAGATTTTATTTTTCGTTTGCTGCAGATAAGTGGTGAAACGTTAAATGAATAGGCAAAAAGAGCAATAGACTGGAAGCAAACAAAAGATCACTGTTATCCCTGTCAAACAAATCTGCAGTGGATGACTTTAAAAAAATGTGGAAAAATCTCAATAAATGAAATATATATAACTATCAAATAGTTGAAAATAGTGTGGCAAATGTCATCTGAAAAGAATTAACCCTTCCCCACATACAACAAATCTGCAGCAGACGACTTTGAAAACCTCCACTCAAAAACACGGCAAATCTCTATAAACAAAGTTATAATAACTGAAACAAGAGTTGTCGGAGGACAATATAGCTCGCCTATCAGGGCCATCGTCTATCAGGGCCTACTTCAGAACAGTTATAGCATTAGGTAAAGTCACACAGTATCACCTATTGCAAGATAATACACCTTTTCAATACTTCCATGCAAATGTTAACCAAGTCCATACAGGCCTTTTAAATCTGTAAATTGGTTTATATACGATGTATGCCAATAGTGAACATAATACCTAAGACTTACAGTATCAGTATCAGATAAAACCACACACTATTATTTATTGCAAGATATCACAAATTTTCAATACTTGCATGCAAATCTTAACCTGGCAACACTGATACCAACGCCATACAAGGTCCCCTAATGATCCTGAATAAGTGTGTGAAGTTTCAAAGCAACAGCATACACAGTGTCTGAGAAAAGGCCTTGCACGCAAAGGTTTGACCAAAATTCTAAGTCGAAAAAGGGGCACAATTCAGTCAAAATCCATTCCAGAGTTATGGGACTTGACATACAAGGTCCCCTAATGACCCTGAATAAGTGTGTGAAGTTTGAAAGCAACAGCATATACAGTGTCTGAGAAAAGGCCTTGCACGCAAAGGTTTGACCCAATTTCTAAGTCCAAAAAGGGGCACAATTCAGTCAAAATCCATTCCAGAGTTATGGGACTTGACATACAAGGTCCCCTAATGATCCTGAATAAGTGTGTGAAGTTTCAAAGCAACAGCATACACAGTGTCTGAGAAAAGGCCTTGCACGCAAAGGTTTGACCAAAATTCTAAGTCGAAAAAGGGGCACAATTCAGTCAAAATCCATTCCAGAGTTATGGGCCTTGACATACAAGGTCCCCTAATGACCCTGAATAAGTGTGTGAAGTTTGAAAGCAACAGCATACACAGTGTCTGAGAAAAGGCCTTGCACGCAAAGTTTTGACCAAATTTCTAAGTCCAAAAAGGGGCACAATTCAGTCAAAATCCATTCCAGAGTTATGGGACTTGACATACAAGGTCCCCTAATGATCCTGAATAAGTGTGTGAAGTTTCAAAGCAACAGCATACACAGTGTCTGAGAAAAGGCCTTGCACGCAAAGGTTTGACCAAGCTGGCAACGCGGACGCCAACGCCAACGCGGACGCCGGGGTGATAACATAAGCTCCCCTATTTCTTCGAATAGGCGAGCTAAAAAGTTGAAAACTTAGTGGCAAAAGGAGAAAATTGCTTGTTTTGAGCAATTTCTCCGTTTGTCGCAATGTTTTCAAAAGTCTTTGCTGTTTATGCGTCAAAATGTGTCAATAGGCGGGAAAATAATTAAATGATCTACCTGCAACTCATCATTATCTAAGAGTTCCCGACTTCTTCTTTGTAGAAACACAGCTCTGGATTCCTCTCTCAGCTTTAACAGAAGTGGTTCATCCTCAGTGGGCAGCTGAAGATTGATAAAAAATATAATTTCTATACAAGGTGCATCAAGAGTCAGTCCCAGAGACAAATTTAAATAAAATGGATTTAACATTTTCCCACATACATGTACAACAAATCTGCAGCAGACAATTAGAAATTATCTAGGCAAAATTACTCAAAATTTCTTTAATTGAAAGTATTATTAATGAAACCATGATGAGCAATTTCTCTTTTTGTTAAAATGTTTTGAAAACGTGTCTGCTTCAGATGCTTAAAAATCTAAAATAGTTAACCCTTTCCCACATATAGACGCTTTCTGACACCTCTGCAGCAGACGACTTCGTAATGAGCAATTTCTCCTTTTGCCACCATGTTTTCACCTCTAAGTCTATGCAATGATTAAACTTTCATTTATAGAGATTTTCTATATCTTTGCTTAGTTGTTTTGAAAGTTGTCTGCTGCAAACTTCTTGTATGTGGGAAAGGGTTAAAAGGGTTAAATTACCCACACATTTTGATGCCACTGATATACAGACCTGGTGAACATGTGGGAAAAGGAGAAATTACTTATAAAGAGCATTTTCCCTATTTCCAAAAAGAGCATTTTCCCTATTTCCATAAAGAGCATTTTCCCTATTTCCAAAAAGAGCATTTTCACTATTTCTTTTCAAATTGTGTTTCTCATCATGTCTCAGAATTGTATGCAATGAATGTCCAAGCTTTTAGTACAGGTTGGCTTAGTACTCATACATTTTTTTTAATAGAATACTAAATTACACAGACTTATAAGAATTCAATACTACCAGTGTCTCGAAATCCTTAACCCTTTCCCTCATATAGATGCTTTCTGACGCCTCTGCAGCAGACGGCGTTTCGAAAACATAGTGACAAAAGAAGAAATTGCACAAAACGTGCAATTTCTCCTTAACCCTTTCCCTCATACGACAATTCTGCAGCAGACGGCTTTGAACATATTTTGTCAAAAAATAGAAAATCTCTATAATTGAATGGATAACCTATGACTTAAAGTGGAAAACATGGTGGCAAAAATAGAAATTGCTCGTTTTGAGCAATTTCTTCTTTAGTCAGTATGTTTTCAAAAAGCCGTTTGCTGCAGAGGCGTCAGAAAGCGTCTATATGAGGGAAAGGGTTAAGCCACAATGTTTTCAACTTTTTGTCATAGGTTATCCATTCAATTATGGAGATTTTCTATTTTTTGACAAAATACGTTCAAAGTCGTCTGCTGCAGAATTGCAGTATGAGGGAAAGGGTTAATAAAATACTAAAATACACAGACTTATAAGAATTCAACACTACCAGTGTCTCGCAATCCTTAAGACACAAAAAAGTTAGGAGGGATACCAAAATTCTCTAATCACACATGGACACTCATTTTTCTCTACGTCATAATTCATTCACTTAGCCCTTTCGAACATACAACTGACTGTGAACAAATCTAACAAGAGGGCCATGATGGCCCTGGAATCGCTCACCTGATTTATTTTTTTCACTTTAGCTATATAAGACCGCCCCCTGACAGCCATAGTTTCCGACTAATCAACTTGGCTTGAAGGAATCTGATAGAGGGTCACCCTAGGAACATTTCTACAAAATTATTTGAAAATCGGCCAGACACTTTTGGAGGAGAAGATTTTTTAAGTTTTCACTATAGCCATATAATGCAAAATAGCCCTGCCCACTGGCGGCCATGTTTTTTGACAAATCAACATGGCTTGAAGGAATCTGAAAGTGGGTCATCCAAGGAACATTTCTACAAAATTATTTGAAAATCGGTCTGACACTTTCGGAGAAGAAGATTTTTTTAAGTTTTCACTATAGCCATGTAAGGCAAAATAGCCCCGCCCCCCCTGGCGGCCATGTTTTTCGACCAATCAACTTGGCTTGAAGGAATCTGATAGAGGGTCATCCAAGGAACATTTCTACAAAATTATTTGAAAATCTGCCAACCAGTTTGGGAGAAGAAGAATTTTGAAGTTTTTTCGGTTTCGTTGCCATGGAAACCGGAATTCTGCATGGATCCCAAAAATTTGAAGGAATTCTGGTGAGGTCATCGAGAGGATGCTTTCTGTGAAGTTTCATCCCAATTGACCCACTGGTTACTGAGGAAAAGAAGTTGACGCACGACGGACGACGGACACCGGACAAAAGGTGATCACAATAACTCACCTTGAGCAAAGCTCAGGTGAGCTAAAAACAGATGACTTTTGAAACCATTAAGATAAAAATATGGAAAACCTCTTAAAATGAAAAGAAAAGTAGTGAATGAATAGAGAAGAAAATATTGTGGCAAAAGGAGAAAATGCTACTTTCATTGTTGTACATTATAAAAAAAAAGACAAAAATAACGCATCATTATATGTCTCACCATTCCCTGCTTTAACCCTTCCCCACTTACAACATTTTTGCAGCAGATGACTTTGATAACATCTTAAAAATTATTACTTATTCAAGTTGAAAACATTGTGGCAAAAGAAGAAATTGCTTGTTTTGAGCAATTTCTTCTTTTGTCACATTGTTTTTAAAAGTCGTCTGCTGCAGAGGCGTCAGAAAGCGTCTATATGTGGGAAAGGGTTAAAATAATTCAATGCAAGTGTTAAAGACAAATACAATGATATATTATGTGTGTGAACAAATTTTATGTCAATCTAACAAGACAGAAATGACAAATTCTTAAAATGTAACAATATCTGTCGCTGCGAAACAAAATTTGCAATTTCAGACTTCAATGTTTTTACCTTATCATAGATTCGAGGGATTTTCAGTATATTATGGTTACTCTCTACTCCCTTCCAACCTCTGTATAACTCTGTGAACTCATGTAATTCTTCTGCTTTGGCCAAATCCTCAGACACTTTACCTGAAAGAAATATCAGCTTGATACTCCAAAAATAATATAGTTCATCTTGTTTTTCAAAAGATAGAAATCCTTCAAAAAATATTTCCATTAATAATATTATTCTATAAAATTAAATTTGTTTATATACCATTCATTTATGTTGTATAATCTCTTCTTCCTTGAAACTGTATGGATAAGAATGTAGCAATCATAAATTTTGTAATTATCTACAGGATACAAAATGGCCGTACCGTATATCCGCGGCCATAAGTCGAGGGTCCATTTTGACCCCAATTTTGGTGGTTTCGAGGTAACTCCCAGCCATAAGTCGGGGGGTCGACTTTTTAAAAATGTCGGCAAAAAAAAAAAAAAAAATGGTTCTCGATGTAAAACTGGATAATGATACATTAAGATAATAATGCACAAACCTGATTTTATAAATCCAAATAAGCCAAACAAACTAACTAGTCCAAATTTATTAATATTTGTTTACTCGAACAAAGGGTTTTATCGATGTCAGTGTTTCTACCATGCATTCAACCCTTAGACACATTTGTCCGATTTCAAACATGAAAATTAATCCTTTCAATGTTTTCAAAACATGATTAGTTAAAAGTAAAACAAACATAGGAGTTCTGAGTTATTGCTGCATTGACGAAGTTTATTAAAAGTGTGTGTAATTCACAGAGAGGTGAAGACAGGGGTTTTAAAGGTCTATGGAAAGAAGTTTGGACTCTATGGTTATATGAAAACGGTTGTAATTTCCACTGGAACAGGCTGTAGTTACAACCGACTTGCGTTAGCCCTATAACTGTTTGTCATGTGAAAAACACAGGGCTCAAATAAATGACGTCACTAATTTACCAGCTGAGATTAAGCCGCGACAAATGAAATACACCCATATAAATTAATGTTAAATTTACGATACTATTAGCTTAGTAAATTATACTTGTGTGATTAAACTGCACATACTCTTTTTTTATGACGTAGCTCATTTGTTGGGGGAAATGGTTTGCGGAAATAAAGGTCTATATAGATTTCACTCTTACCCCTTTTCACATGCATTTATACGCATCTGCAGCAGACTTCTTTTGATAGAGCTCTGACAAAAGGAGAAATTACTACATTTTCTTTAAATTGGACAAATTAACTTTGATGAATTGAAAAGGATTTTAAAGGGTATGGTATTTATTTTTCCTTAATTAAGTCTTTAAAACTAGATAAAAAAATGTAAGGAAAGGATGCATCGCTGATAAAAAGCAGTTTCTCTAATGTTTGTCGCGTGTAAAATATAGCCTTAGGAGAGATTGTCATTCAGTCATAAGTCGAGTCCCTGCTTCAACACCAAAATTTGAGTCTCAAAAATTCGACTTATGGCCGCGGATATACGGTATGTAAAAAAGAAAATTTGGTGCAATTTGCGAAAGGAAAAATCTCATCTCTCTATATTCTTCCATGTTTTTATCTGTGCTGAGTAAACCTGAGGTTTGATCAGTTATTGAAAGAAATATTTTCAATTCACTTTAATTTTTTTATGTTAAATTAAATGTGAATTTTAACTGGCCTTCAGACTTATGGAACCATAATTCAATTAAGAATAATAAGGTTAATTTAATTTTCCCACAAATGAAAGCATCTACAGCAGACTACTTTTAAAAGCAACTTATTTTGTCATAATATCTTCCAACTTTTTACAGTAATTATATGCCTTTCCAATTTATTTGGCTAAAGGCTAAAAAATTTCAAAGTCATCTGCTGCAGATTTGTTGTATTTGGAAAGGGTAAAGAAACAAGAATCTTATTTACAGACGCATTGAGGCGAGTTTTGAACGCATTATATGACAGATTGATGAAAATTAGTAGTTTCTACTTTTCTCCCTGTTTTCGACTGTATTACATCTTAAAAAGTTGTGAGTATCATATAATCTGAAAAGGGAATTATCCCATTTCCACATACAACAATTCTGCAGCAGACAACTTAGAAAAAAAATCCACAAAAACATGAAATATCTTCATAAATGAGAGATTAATCATTAAGTAGAGTTGAAAACATTGTGGCAAAAGGAGAAATTGCTCCTTTTGTCACAATGTTTTCTTAAATTCGTCTGCTGAAGTGGGGTCAGAAAGCGCCTATAGGAGGCAAAGGGTTAAATATTCGAACAATATTGGGGACGAATCGTTCAAGTTGGAAGCTTTCTTTGCATGTTTGGTCTTGCAGCTTACTTTTCTTGCCCTCCACGTATTTCTCAAGCGACTTCTTCCAGTCCATCGTAGAACTTTCTTTTTTCTGGAGGTTTTTCAGAGTCATCGTATCTTCAGCATGTTATTTGATGTAAATATTCAAAACCTAGATGATATTCTACATGTCAGGATTTGTTTTGATCATCCATCTTTAATTTTTCCCATTTTTTGTAACGACAATTCTGATTGGCTAAAATTACAGATCTGTAACTACACACCCCTAACATGAATGGAATCGTCGATCGCGCCTACCAAAAAGGGGACTTGATTGCATCTCCTTAAAGATACTTCTTGTAACGCTTCTGCAGCAGGCACATTTCGAAATAAAGACATAAAAAGAGAATTTACTCACGAAAAAGGTTTTTTCTGTTTGTCCTATATGTGTATTGTTTAATTATATATATACATAATGGGTTTTTCCGGGTTTTTTTATAAATCTTTTCGATATTTATATTATCATTTTAAGGGCTTTCCCAAGTTTTGGAAATCGTCTGCTACAATTTCGTTGTGTGTGGGAAAGAGAGATGATGTCATAATAGCCATTGCATGATCAATTGTATAATAGTTGACTCACGGTTGTGTACAGTATATAGTATATTCAAATCTGCATGTGAATCCGCATAGTCTGGTCAAGATCTACGTTGTTAACATTTTACTTATACAAGCTTGTTATAATATGATTATAGGTGCTACCTATTTCGGGTAAACATTTATTATATGTTGTGATCGGTGAATAATTCCCCGCGAACTGCAGCACGATCAGTTATTTACGTCAATTACGAATCCTACCGACCTAAGCAAAGAAAATAAAAATCATCATCAGGTTAAGCTTATATTTAACTTTAAAATATAGCCAAGATTTTACATCTATGAAATTATGATGACAAGTACAACAAATAATCAACTTACCCTTCATAAAGTACTTCAAATAAAACGATTCCATAATTGTGTGACAAGTCAAACTAACGTTTCCTATCATTTCTGTCGTTTTCCTTTTGGTTTATTTAGTTTATACTTATTTATATTACATCGATTGTGATACAAGCTTTAAGCTTATATTAATCACGCTCGATGTCTGCTTCCTGGAGACTTAACCAGCACTCGTGCCGTTTGTGTGAAAAAATCCCAAAGTCAGGACCCGCTCATCACGGGACTCGAACCAGGGACCTTTGATACAAGAAGCCGACGCTCTAGCTACCACTGCGACACTAATATAATGACGTCATATTATGAGTTGTTATTTGAACTCGTTTTAGAAATAGACGACGAGTGTTATTACACGCAAATTATCACACATAAAATAACTTGTGCTTGTTCCTTTATCGTGTACGTATTATCATATTTAATTATTTCCTCTAGAATTTTTTTTTTTCGATATTTTCTTTTCATCCAATAAAAAACGTACGAGTATCGTGATTGCATTACTGCACCGAAAAGTTCGCTCTGGACACAATTTTAGGAAAGACGGTATAGCAAATTTTTGCAAAGTTCATACACATTACCTATTGACGGGAAACATCGCCGGCTTCGCCGTCGATTTGTTTACCCGTATTATTCTGGCAACGTGTGTAATTTCCGGTATAGACAAGCTGATATGAACCTTCACTGATAAGAAATGCCAACTTTACAGCAAAAAATGCGAAAAATCACACAATACCTCGTTAAAATACTAAAGAAGTCTCTCTATATTGTCTATACGCATCATAATGATCGTAATGGTAATTTGGGGAATCCCGCACGTGTTACTATAAATAGCCCCTATACGTCCATATAGTGTAGTAATAATGACAAGGTGTGCAACGGAATTTTACCCCCTCGCTCGATACGGGCTATAATTTCCGCAGAAAAACGTCTAAAACGACCTGGTCCCAGGTAGAGACATGTTTATAAATTATTTTTCTCGTGATCCACCACATCAATATTTGCCAACCGACAAATGCGCCGGCGTTTTTAAGCTTAATGTTCATTATATTTGGAAATTTGCATTTGTCCTTACCGCCATGCGGTGACGTCACAATTTGCAACATTCCGCAGCGACAGATTAATCAAACAACGATTTAAAACACGGTCTAAAAATAATTTTTTATACTTCTTTCAAAACGTACAAATAAATACCGTATTTTTTATGAATAATATTATTTTTGGAATAAAAATGATTAAATGCCAACCCCAACAAACATTGCTCAGGTACAATATTCTAAAAAAGCGCGTCATTTCGCGTTAAATATTCGCTGCGAAACGTGATTATTGTGACGTCAGCCTGTCTCTACCTAGTCTGGAGTTCCTTCCCCTTGTTACTATGTAATAAAATGCAATTATTAGTACGACGGGAACCAGACTAGTCTCTACCTGGAACCAGGTCGTTTTAGACGTTTTTCTGCGGAAATTATAGCCCGTATCGAGGGGGTAAAATGCCGTTGCACACCTTGTCATTATTAGTACACTATATGGACGTATAGAGGGACTTTTTATAGTAACACGTGCGGGATTCCCCAAATTATCATTACGATCATTATGATGCGTATATACAATATAGAGAGACTTCTTTAGTATTTTAACGAGGTATTGTGTGATTTTTCGCATTTTTTTGCTGTAATAGAAATGCAGACGCCTGTGGTTTTATACTAGGAATTTTAAAAATACTGGGACTAAATACTAGGAAAATGACGTCACGTCAGCGAGTCATTTGGCGCTAAAACCCGTAAACGTTAATGTAAATGAAACAATATCAATTTTGTTTTGCTCATGAAAGGTGCCTCGCCCCCTATCAATTCCACAGAACCCCTATTTCTTCGTAGTGGGTCAGTAACAGACCAAATAACGTATAATAGCCTTCCTAAGACGGTCGGTCGTTCTTGTATTTTAATAATGTTATGGTCTAGGGAAAATAACTCGTGTTTCTGATATATTTGATTTTCTAGAGTTATTTCCCCTAGACTATAAAACCAATTACATTTTTCAAAGTTGTCTCCACCATTGCAGGATAGGTTAGCTAAGACGGTTATTTTGGGTCTTTGTCCTTTATGTAAAGCGCTTATATGATCCAACTTCAGAAATGTAATGGTCTAGGGGAAATAACTCTTGCTTCCGATAAATTTCATTTTCTAAAGTTGTTTCCATCAGACCATAATATTAATTACATTTTTCAAAACGTGTCTTCCTTATACCATTGCAAGATAGATTAGCTAAGACGTTTGTTTTGGGTCTTTGTATTTTATGTAAAGCGCTTATATGATGTAATGGAAAAGGGGAAAAAACTAATGCTTCTGATATATTTCATTTCTTAAAGTTGCTTAGACCATTGCAGGTCGCGCCAAAACTATTCAACGGATTTCGACCAAACTTCGTAGGGATGAATGGTCTAGGCTCTAGTTGTTCCTTTTGTAGTATGGTCGCCATAGAAACCACCGTTGCTATGGAAACGGTCGAAAAAACTACCTCCTCCCACAGTTATTCGAATTTAGAAACCACTCGGTGTGCGTTGTGTAGCCCATCAGTTGCTACATCGAATGATCGTCCCGATTTTTGATCCGTCTCTTCGTTTTCTTAATATTTGAGTTGCCGTAAGGGGTACCATTACCGCGTAAAACACAGACACGTCAAAACTAAATATATCAACACAAAAAGAAACGGTTTCCTATTACCTGATCGCTGATTGGCTAAAAATCCGGACACGACCAAATATCGACCAACCAGAGAGCACTTCACATAGCCATTACAACTTCCGTTTCCCGTACTTTTACACGAGGAGAAGAAATATTCAAGTGAATTTGACGCTGTTCTCGCGACAACTCGATAGCTTGTTTCATTATTCGTGCGGTGTCGTGAGAGTAGAGACAAGAGAGAACCATCGTCGCAGTATGCTTGTAACCATAACTGTTTAAGTGAAAAGGGGTCTTGCTTAATACAAGACAGAGCTATGGAAAACAGATATCTCAATTCATGACCTTAAATGGTGTGTTTTTCCAAGCTGAAATTCATAGTGGTATCAAAGATGGGATAAAAGCATGGAACTGGGGTTTTTAAAGGCATAAAAGAGACAAATGTTTGCATATATATAAAATGGAGCTTAGCAAATTAGTCATCTTATGACCGTAAAACATGCATGAACGTTCAATAGAAAATACTCAGAAGAAAAAGTTTAGTCACTGCTTATATATTGCGACTCAAATTTGGAAAACAAAAATAAAAGTAAAACCTAATTACCTACCGTATAGTTCATTTATCCAGTGTTTATATCATACAGTTTTGACAAATAACGATATTAAACTTCATGTTAAACAAATCTGTGTCCATCCCGTTTGTAAATTACAGCTTAACAGCGGCGTCTCATATTATTTATTGTTTATTTATTGTTTGGTGTTTTACACCGTTTTCAACATTTGTTTTCAGTTTTATCACGGTGTTTCCTGGGTTAGGTATCAATACTACTGATCCGTTTATCCTTACCGTCCTAGATAATCCCATACATACGCAATCGGGGCAAATTCATGTGATTTCGCTGGCCAATCAGGGTAGTCAATGTTGGTTACCTCCAGAACGTTCTCTTTGTAACGGGCATTGTGAGAGCGCGATATCAGTATGATCGATGGCGGGAGCAATAATCAGTATATAACAATAACGAACCTATTTAGTGAAATACCGATCCATACAAAAAAAATTCCACCACCGTAGCGATCACGTTGGACGAAGTAAGTAGAGCCAAGCCTTTCATATTTCCGTCTCCATACTCGCATCCTGCCATCTGAATAATGTTGTATTCATCTATAAAAGCGATCCTACCTTCCTATCAATCCAACATGTTGCCGAGCCAAATAGAGACGTAGTACACTTTGACGTAGGCCTACGCTCAATGGGATATCAACGTAAGGGCGACAGGCTCGAAGTCTTGCAGAATGTCAGCCGATTACGGGCCGTAAAAATCGAAATCCTGGTAAGTGGAGTTACATGCTTCCGGGCAACCATGATGCGAATACCTCTGAATGAGGTCACAACTTGATTTATTTCCAGTGGCGTCACGAGGTTTACCTGATCACACTGTCTGTCTGGCGGAATCGTACTTGTAGATGAGACATTGTCAGTTTACGAACGCCAACAACAACGTGCGACGTCAGCTACACGTAAGCCATCTTCAAACAACCCTTAACCAATATTTTTAAAATCTAGCGATGATCCTGGACGAAGACCCATAATTGCTATCGATGTGAAATGTCAAGATTATTCAAATATGACCATTACTCTATTCATTACAACAACCCAATGTACATGTGTACCTGCATATTACATGTTGTATGTCAATTACATGTTGTATATGTCAATTACATGTTGTATATTAAATATACGTTGTATGCCAATTACATGGTATATGTTAATATCATGTTGTATGTCAATTACATGCTGTGTATTTCAATTAAATGATGTATGTTAATTACGTGTTGTATTTCAATGACATGCTGTATGTCAATTACATGTTGTATATGTCGATTACATGTTGTATGTTAATTACACGTTGTATATGTCAATTATATGTTGTATGTTAATATCATGTTGTATATCAATTGCATGCTGTGTGTCAATAACATGTTGTATATGTCAATTTCATGTTATATGTTAATTGCATGTTGTATGTCAATTGCATATTTATGTCAATTACAATGTCAATTGATTGATTGGGGTTTAAAGCCGTTTTTAACAATTTCTCAGTTATATCACGGCGGCCAGTTCGCCTACTCATGCATTTCCTGGTTTTCTCACACCAGTACTCCACACAACAATATTCCCAAGCAACTGGCTGCTTTTCCACATAGACTTAGCCCATTGGTGGAAGACGAATGACGCATGTCGCATTGACTTTTGTCAATCGTCGGAAAGAAAGTTGGCCGAGCCGTGATTCGAACTCACAACCCCTGGATTGACAGCCCGCGTCGCTACCGGGTCAATGTCATTTTGTGTGTCAAAATTTATTTCAAGACGTTCAACATTGTTCGCATAGGATCCAATCTCATTTTGACATCAACTTCGCTAGCTCGTATCGAAAATTTCTTCTGAGTATATATCTAGTAGTTACAGATCAAAGGCTACCCTCTTCATTACAATGTAAATCAACAAAAGTCAGTCCCCAATTAGAGGTGTCTCGAAAGCTCCAATGGAGTTATAGATGGGGAAAAAAAGTTAAATTGCTCCCACGAATTAGTTATTAAATGGATCTTTCCATTTCAAACGATTATGTTAAGAAAACCGTTGCTCTTTAATATGATATTTTTAACATGATTCTATGATTTTTTACATTTTTGTCCTTTTCTTGGTTTTGTTGGACACCCAACGTGACATTGAAATAAGAAGGAGCTAAACATTATTCTGCTTTATTAAGGTATTTAAAAAACATCCGATGGCTTAATTTCAAACGGTTCATGGTGCAGAATTTCTTTCTCTTTCATTTACGTTATTTTATAAATATATTTTGGTCCTTTTTGAACGTTTATGTAAAGCTGGGAATATAATAAAACAAAACATTTTATTGACCCTCGCTCGATAGCCTCCTAAGCCCCAAAGTTGGCAATGCGAAAACAAACCAAGAGGGCCAGGATGGTCCTGATCGCTCAACTGAGTATTTACCTGATGACCTAGTTTTTGACGACTCAAGTTTCAAAGTTGACCCGGTACCACCGCGGTGGTGTAGTGGTATACCGTTCGCCGCCGGTTCAATCCTGGGCCGGGTCATACCAAAGGTGGTAGTAATGGCTGCCCTCCTTGGCGCTCAGGGTTTTCGGGGTTAGCATTACGACTGACAGGCTGGTGTCAGGATAAATGGACCAGTAGTACTGGTTACATTCCCAGGAAACGCCGTGCTATAACTTTTTCGTCATAATGTTTCAAATTGTTTATACATTTGTATACATACATTAAACGGGCTATTTTTGTTTTTGTATTTCTTATGTCAATCAATCAGTTCATGTTCTCATATATCATTCACCGTATTATGTACATTGTATCATACTACAATTTGAAGGCTACATGGTAGATAAGTCATATGCAATGTATTTCTTATATGTGCAACCTTCGTTAAATACAGATTTAATTATCATTATTATTAGTATTATTATTTTGTTTTATCTTTATTATTATTATATATGGATTGCGTACAATAGACACACAACCTTTTCCAACATATATACACAGTGTTGTCAAATGTCGTCTCCTGCAGAGGCGTCACAAAGCGTTTGTATCCGGGAAAGGTTAAAATAAAACAAACTATATTTCACACGTCAATGTTGACGTGTTTGTCTCTGTAATTAGATCTTAATTATACTTTTATGTCAGGGATCTGCTTTTGTGATGACCTTCTCATAGAACAGGCCTGTACAACCCAAACTTCAAACATCTAACGCGCTTAAGACACTTCGTCACAACCAATGAAAAACAAATAAGTATGTGGGCATAATAAACCTTTCCAAATGACGTAATTAAGTGAAAAGTGGATGCCGTGTCATACTATTTTCTGCGAAGAACAGATCAAGTTCGAAGGGGAAAGGATTACTGGATGCTTCATTTGTCTCGTTAGAACGTTTCGTGTCTTTAACATTCGTTTGAGGATAATCGAGATTGACCTCTGCCATTCAGATATTATTTGCCATGTAAGAATGTATTTTGTGATAATCGTGAACGTGGGTAGCAAGATAAAATTCAGGTTTTTTTTGCAAGGGGCTCGTTAGATGTGATATAAAAATATATATCGGTAAATCCTTGTCTAATGTATTCCGTGATCTGCAGTTAGCCCCTTGCTGATAGCACTTTGAGTGCTTTGATAATCTATATGCATAATCTATAGGCCCGCATATTAGGTGGGTTTTTTTTCAGCACCAAAAAATACATTTACATGTATAGCCCTTATTTGAAATCAAATGACAAAAAAGCAATTTTTACTCAATATTTTGAAAATATTTTCATTTCTCTCTTCTGTAATAGATCTTTTAGTAAATGTATATGTGGCTTTAAGTTTTTATATGTTGTCTTTTTTTTCAACGAATATATCTGGCTAGCTAGAACCAGGGACGTAGATCTACGTCCCTGCTAGAACAGATACCAATATGCAGGGACCTGTAATATAGTGTCCCTGGATACATCTTTATCATGGTCAGGAAAAACTATATGAGCTGTTCCACGAGAACACCAACATTATTGACTCTGCGTAATATATCGACACAGATCAGCCCGCGCAGGCTAATCCGGGCCTACACATTCCGTATCAGGGTGGTGGAGGTATAGAGTAATGATTCCTGAAACAGGAAACCCACAGGAGGCGAAAAGTGTCGGTCCGGGTTAGGCTCTACGGCATGCTTAGGCTGATAAGGGACAATATATACACGGTCCCGGGTCGATACTTTACGCAATGTCCACAATGTTGGTTTTCTCATGGAAAGGCTTGATATATATATATATATCGATACCCTAAACTAAATCATGTGTTTTGATTAAACAACATGTTTATGGTAATCAATGCATTCATCGAGAACTTAGATACAATCAGGGACGTAGATAATCTACGTCCCTGATACAATTAATCGTTTTTTCCCTTCTTACATGTATGCAGTCACCGGGAGCCGATAACACGGTCCCAGTTTTGCCATTTCCGGAAGTACATTAACCAGAGCATGCGCATACTTCCCCACGTGTGACAAAATGGCAACCCTACCTCTGTGTGTGTCGCCGGGTGGTGAATTTATTGTACATTCTAGCCATGATGGCGTAATTAAAGTGTGGGAAACTGCTACAAACACTTTAAAAACAGAATACAAACCTGCGTCTCATTTGTCTGCTTCGTGCAGTTGCCTGTCATGGTGGAAAAGCGACGATGCCTGCGTAAGTTTCTCAATCATGTGTAATTTATCATGCGTTTTCGCGACTCTGAGTCGGATATTTAAACTCGATATACTGTACACGTGTATAACTATTTGCTGAATTGACTTAATTAAAAAGAGGAGTGGATGTATTGTTAAATTTTCGTATTTTTTTTACATCTATTGTCAAAAAAGCGCATGTTTTAAGCACACTTAATTATTTTGTTATGCAGTATTGGAACAGGCGATCGTCACATGGTTGTATGTTCTAATCTATAAAATGATGTAATTAATTATTCTAGTGATTATCTTTTATATGTTGATAGGCAAAGCCTAGGTCGTGTAAAAGCAAGAACAATTGATTAAGCAGTGTCAGTCCCCCAAACAAGAACAAATACATTATTATAAATAGAAAGTTATAAAAAGGAATATAAAAAACAAATTGAAAAATCTCGAACTTATCATGTATTTAAGTTTAATTATTACATATATATGTCTTGAATCTGTCTTTTCCCTAAAACACTGCTCTTTTTAGGCTGACATTGGTGACCATTTTTTTTCTTTCTGTTCTTCATAGCAGTGAAAACATCCACTTTTTTGTCAACTACGTATTGTCATTATATTACTTCAATAGCCGTTAAATCGCATAAATTTGGTTAAAATATGTATGTACAGAGTACTTAATTGTCAAGTGTACTGTGAAAATTCTGGTAAAACTTTTTAATGCCATTTTTAACTCCCAACTTTAGTCTGCAATTCAAAATATCAGCAGGTTTTTCCCTTTACAGTCATCATATCCAACCCAACACAATCGTTTTACCGAAATATGAGATCCCTTCCATTCACACAGGAGTCACTCTGGCCCAAAATTTTCTTTAGCCACATTTTATTGGACAGACATTGACCTTTTTTTTTTATAAATCGGAAGTTCAAACTTACCAGATGACCGACTTGTATGTTTTGAATAAAATCAAGTAAATACATGAATATATATTGGGGCTCTGGAAATTTTGAAATCTCACAGGGGCCGGTGACATTTTTACCGAATAGAAGATAACATCTACATCTTATTTACTGATCTGTTTTTATGGTAAACATTGTCTACATAAAAATAAACCTTTTACTAAAAAAAAATCATGTCTTTGTTGGTTTGGAATTACCATGCTCAATTGAATTAAGAAGTACGCGTACAACATTCAATATACAGCCACACTTGTGTGAGCGGTCACCAGCTTTAAACGGTCACTTTAAATCCCTCCCAACCAATTATACTCTATAAACTGCCTTGATCAGCGGTCCCCTTTGAAATGTAGCCAACAGCCACACAAATTGGTCGAGATTAACTGTAATCTTATTGTGTACAATTGTCAATCAACACATGACATGGATTCGCAAGGGGTAAAATTATCTGTGTTTAATAGATACAGGTAATAAAGCATACTGTGACAAACACATTATCAGGGTTTTTTTCATATGCATAAACTGTATTAATTGTTTACATGTTAGATATAGCCTATAGGGTACCAATATCAGCCGATATGTACTGAATGATCATTGCTTAATTCATCAACAAGAATTTGGTTTTGGTTTATTATACCCCCTTCGAAGAAGAGGGGGTATATTGGAGTCACTGTGTCGGGCTGTCTGTCGGTCGGAAGCCATATTTTGTCTGGCTTATTTCTTACAAACCACTGGGTGGAATTCAATAAAATTTTACATGAAGCTTCTATACCAAGAGGAAATGTGCATACCTTAAGGGGTTACAATTGCATGATATTTTTCAGAGTTATGGCCCCTTTTACTAATTAAGTTATGGTGTTGGTCAAGGTGCTGTTTAGGGGGTATTTATCATCTTCAGTGATAGTTCTAGTTTTCTGTTTACGTCGTTGGGGTAAAATTGATGAATTCAAAAACAATTTTTTCTTTTGTCGTTCTGCGAATTTCATAATTTAGACATATATGAAATTATTTGGATATATTATTGAATAAGCTATCGGTGTTTGCTTTGTCATGCCGTTGTACAGAGCTTCAGATAATACTTTGGCAAGAGGAGTAATTACTCATGAAAATTTTGAGTGATGACAGATGAGTAAGCCCAAAGAACCATGAGCATTTTAATAAAGAATTAAATGTTAGTGACAAATGTAACATGTAAAATCCCTAAGGTAAAACAGTTCTGTTACAGATATAGAATGCTGGTTATTCTTATATTGTCAATATATAGTTTCATGTTCTGTTCAGTAAATGTACAATTTGACATAGCTTAGTCAACACATTTTGTTTTTGTTTTCTTGACTCTTTGTTTATAGTCCGACATTAATCGCCTCTTTCTTCTCGATTTTGCCAACCATTGTTTGGCACACTTAACACTCCAGTCAGAGGTAAACTCTTCAAGCCATCATTAAAAAATTGTTTGTTTGCCCTTTACCGACCCTAGATTTTAGAGTAGGTCGGAAAAATATTTTATTTTTTGTGAGGGGAGGATTAATGTGAACTTAAATATAAATTGTACAAGCTGCCCTGTTTCAGGGACTGACCTACATCGGTGACCTTGTTGTTTTGCATATATGCTCTTCAATTTGAAGAGTTCTAATCTATGGTATCAATGTTTTTTGGGGACTCAAGTGTAAAAATATAAATACATAAATGATTTTTTGGATAGGTCACAGCCCTTTTTATCATGTAGAGGGTGTGCTTTAAGTGCAAAAACATAATTTTCATCTATCTCTGTAGTGATACAACTTGGGAAACCCAAAATATACACGTGACCATTCAAGCCAATCATATTTGCGATATGTAATTTTAGACTTACGAAAGCCAAAATATATGCGGTAAATGTCATCAATATTGGGGCTGTTGAATAGGCATGCGCACAAGACATGTATATATTGTAAACTTACGCTAATATTGCTAAACTGAAAGTATTCTCCCAGCCACTCGGTAAATCTCGAAAATTAACTGCATTTACCACGATTTGTCAAAGAAATAACCCTGTAAAAGATCAACGATTAGAATCCGCGAGTATGCATATATGAGAAATTCTTTCCTGTGTATTAGATTTCCAAATAAGGAGATGGTTACTACAGCTTCAAGAAAGCGTGCAAAAAGAAATCACGTGATCTATCTGCGAAAAATATCACGTGGTGTTATTTTTTCAAGTAGAACGCGATTCCATTGGATGAAGCTCTCCTTTTAACTGTCTCGCGAGATTACAAATTAGCAAAGCAACAAATACACTGATCACGTGGTCAACATACTAGGTACAGTATTTGAGAGTTATTTATAGAAAGGTCTATTTTAAAAATACAGGCGCTTCAATGACAAAGATCGATTTGATTTCTGATTTACGTAAATAAGCTATGTAGAAATTGGGAACCATTACTTTTAGTCTAAAAAAATACTAGGTTTTTCCAAGAAAATATTATTGTTTTGTGATTTAAAGAAGAAGATACACATGATATCGTGAACTGATGAGTAAATTGCAAAATGCGTGTGTGCGTATTTGTAACTCATGGAATTTGAAACACATGCATATTTGGTGATTTTCCATTCGTAATTTACGCAGATACGCACGTTATCTGGAGCTCTGGTTGTAAAATAAGGTAGAAATCGGCCGTAACAAGTGCGTACACAATCCATGTGAAAATGTCTCGTATTTTTTGGTAAAGAAACGCATTAAACCAATCAACACTAATTATAATTACTTAAGACATCCTACAGTGCTTCAATCAACTCGCGATAAAATAATTAGAGAGCAATAATTATTTCATTAATCTTGCCTCTGAATACATATCAACAGGCTTCTTTAACTGATTGGGTAAATCGCTAATCTATTCTCCTGAGGCTACATTTTAAATGCGACAAACTGTTTGAGGGCTTCATGAAAGACCGTTGTAACTACATCTTGTTCAAGATTAAGTTACAACTGTTTGCATACAACCATCAAGTTGAAGGTATCCCACTGTAAATTGTATACATACATAGGGAAAAGGGCAAAAGGTTGACTTTTGCCAATGCCATTTTTAGCTCTACTGGCCAAAGGCCAGAAGGGCTTATGTCGTGGCGATTTGTCCGTCGTCCGTGCGTCCGTAAACAATTTCTTGTTAACACGATACAGTCTTCAATTTTGATTGTATCTCAACTAAACTTATACAGTAGTTAGATATCTATGAGAGCTCGGTTCCTTTCGAAAACCAGCCAGATCCGCCCATGCATGACTGGATTATGGCCCTTGAAATGGTCAAAATTGCTATAAAAGAGCTTGTTAACACAATACAGTCTTCTTTTTTTATTGTATCTCAACCAAACTTATACAGTAGTTAGATATCCATAAGAGCTTGGTTCATTTCGAAAACCAGCCAGATCCGCCCATGCATGACTGGATTATGGCCCTTGAAATGGTCAAAATTGCTATAAAAGAGCTTGTTAACAGGATACAGTCTTCACTTTTGATTGTATCTCAACCAAACTTATACAGTAGTTAGATATCCATGAGAGCTCGGTTACTTTCGAAAACCAGCCAGATCTGCCCATGCATGACTGGATTACGGCCCTTGAAATGGTCAAAATTGCTATATAAGAGCTTGTTAACACGATACAGTCTTCACTTTTGATTGTATCTCAACTTAACTTATACAGTAGTTAGATATCCATGAGAGCTCAGTTTCTTTTGTAAACCAGCCAGATTCGCCCATGCAAGACTGGATTATGGCCCTTGAAATTGTCCAAATTGCTATAATTGAGCATGTGAACACAATAGAGGCTCTATTTACTATCTGATCTTCACCAAACTTAGATAGTAGTTAAATATTGATGAGAGCTTGGTTCCTTTCGAAAATCATTATCATTATGGCCCATGAAATTGTAAAAATTGCTATAATACAGCTTGTGAACACAAAAGAGCCTCCATTTACTATCCGATCTTCACCATACATACATGCTCTGGATTGAAAATGACCAAAGAACCATACCAGTAGAGCATAGGCCCTCTTGGGCCTCTTGTTTTCTGAGCCACTTTGAGTCAGTGGCTCAAATAGCGAACTACAGCATTCAGCATTCACCCATCAAACTCAAATTTCTGCAAATCCAGGCCTTCTTCTAGGCATTTTGGGAATAAGAATTTGGCCCTTTGTTTTTGGGAATAAAAACCCAGGGCTTAAGCCGCTAACATGACGAAATTGGGAATTCTGCATAATTTTAAAGACTTGTGCCATTGGGAATTGGTCGGACTATCTGAATATCCCACTCAGTAAGTTAGTTTTGTTTTTCCTGCTTTTGGGATGACTTCTGCTGTCTGCCTGACTGTCTGTAATGCTTTCACTTACCAACATATTTGCTGACTTCATCGTTCCTTCAAATAATCTTTATCAGAGTTAAGTTAAATAACTGTTTAAATGTTTCTTTCTTACAGGAATCTTCAAAGAAAAGCAAGAAAAGCAAGAAAAGAAAAAGTTCTGGTATAAATGTGTCTGGAGTGTTAGAGGAACTGAAGACGGTTGCTATTGGCACAATTTCAGGAACTATTCTTTTGTACAGTGTAGTTAATGGGGATCTTCACAGTCAGTTGGTATGTATTTTAATTTAGTTCAATATATGTCTATTTCAAAACTTAGAAGATGAAAGGCTTATTTCATGTGCCGGTACCTTATTCTAGCTCTTTAACCCTTTCCATCATATAGAAGCTTTCTGACGCCTCTGCAGCAGAAAGCGTTTTGAAAACATAGTGACAAAGGAAGAAATTGCACAAAACGTTTTTCTATGTTTTGACAAAATACGTTCAAAGTCGTCTGCTGCAGAATTGTTGTATGAGGTAAAGGGTTAACCCTATTATGGGTACTAACTGAGACGATTCTTTGAATACCCCAAAACAAAGGTTTAAGGATCAGATGTTTTTATAACATGAGATACACACTTTATCTAAAGCTCTGAAAAGACCAGTTTACTCCTCTTATCTAGACATCTTTATTATTTAGCACATCGGGGGATTCAAGTTCCATTTATTAGACATTCTGGAGATAAAAAATGAAAATAACTAAACGTGAACTGAGATTTGAAATACTCTATGACATGGAACAACTTTTAAGACGTCCCAGGTAAAATGTGTACCATTTTCCTTTCTAGAAATAAAAGTAATTATTGAATATATTTTAAAACATTCAAAAAGGAAGGATTTTTTGCATTTTCGCAATTTGTCAGTTTTCGAAAGTCTGCTTCAGATATGTAAAAGGTTTATGCTTTATTTTGAGACGGGTTTAAAATATAGGACTAGAGAAATATGCTGCTAAGACCACATGTTTAAATTTACAGGATAAAGGTCATGATGACAGAGTGAATGATATCAGCTGGTATTCCTCCTCCAATACTTTATACAGTTGTTCGGATGATACCAATATTGTGGAATGGGAGATAACTACATCCAGAGTAAAACAGTAAGGGGCAGAGCTCTTGATAAAAGGGCATTTACTATTTGAGCTGTTCCATGAGAAAACCAAAATAATGGCCTCTGCGTTATGTATCGACCCAGATCAGCCTGCACAGGCTAATCCAGGTCGACACATTTCATCTCAGGGGGATAGTGGTATAGAGTAATGATTCCTGAAACAGAATATCCACAAGGGGCGAAAACTGTCGTTCTGGGTTAGCCTGCTTGGCATGCTTAGGCTGATCCGGGTCAATACTTAACGCAGTCTCACACTGTTGGTTTTCTTGCGAGATACTTAATGAGACGTTTTTAAATATACAACTGTGGGTTTAAATGAGTAATTATAGATTATAGAGATACTTACCAGTTTTCTCCACATTATTGAGATCTCTAAATCATATGTTATAGTACACCACTAAATACCTTTTCCCACATTCAACAATCTGCAGATAGTTTTAAAACATTTTTTTTGGCAAAGGTAAGATAACTCTCTATAACTGAAAGCATTATTATGCCCTCTTTGAAGAAGATGGGGGGTAATGCTTTGTACATGTTAGTCGATAGACCAAAGCTTGTCAATCAATAACTGGATAATGCTTGGACCTACAGTGCTGAAACTTGTAAAGGAGGTTAGGCATGACCAGTAGATGACCCCAGTTGATTTTGAGGTTATCCATTCAAAGGTCAAGGTCACAGTGACCTAGAACAGAAATTTTTTGCTAGCTCCCTAATCCCATTTCAGGTCGTGCATATTTAATTCAATCATCAACATGTTCCTGACAATGTGACACTCATGGGGGTCATATCAAGACATTAGCAGGACAAATTACCAGTAATACTGGTATTGTTTTATATGCTTTTGTTCTTACACCTACACAAGAGACTCAGGATAATATGTGGAGCAGGCTTCTTGAGACGAAGAGCAGCCAATTGCAAAAAAAAAGTCCTGTGCGAAGACTTGAAATAAATGAGTTCAGAGTACATATAATTGTACTGAAATTAAACATTTATTTCAGTAAATGGAAGGCAGATAAAGGACCAGTGCATAGTTTATGTCGATGTTCAAATACCACCTTATTGTCAGCAAGTAGAACCATCAAACTATGGGATCTTGTGAAAAAACAAGTTCTTATGGTAAGTAAAGTCACAATGACTGATTTGTTAGAATGGAATCAGAAAAAATAATTGAATATTTCGAGGGCTTGGCGTGAAACGGTTGTAACTAAAATTGGTATTTGTTTACCTTGGTTAATCACGTCTTTATAAGAGTTAAACATTTTTCTTGGTAAACAATGGAAATTTAGGTGCCATTGCTCGTTCTGAGCAATGGCACATAAATTTGCATTGTTTAAAAAGGGGTCAAAATTCCCCTAAACCAGGGCCTTCAAAAAAGGTTTTTAGTTACAACCGTTTCACGCCAAGCCCTCGATTTGTACTCTGGATTATTGTGCAATTTTGAAGCGGAGTAGAAAAATCTTTGCGAGTTGAAATTAATACAAAAATGGAAAAAGTCACAACAGAAAATTTCATGTTAATGATGAACCTTACTGATGATAGGAAATGCCGTCAGACTGTAAGTGATGATTGTAAATATTCTGAGACTGTCAGACATGGGATTCACCAATACCATTTATTTCAATTTATAAAGCAGAGCTCTATTTAAGGGGCATATTATAATTGTCCTCCAAAATCTATGAAGTTGACACTAAAGAATCGTTTCAGTTGGCAAATTATTTTTGAATACCCATGAAGCAGGGGTTTTAAAATGACCCGGTAGCCGGGTAGATTACCCAACTACTAAAGCCCCTTTACCTAGCTATTTTTAACAGAATTTCCTTTACCCTTAAGGCTTACTGGGGGAGGACCTGCTGATCCCCGTCTACTTTAAATTATAATCCTGCTTCTCTCAAACAAAATAGAACCCCTGCATGTAGCATATGTTTAAATGAGTAATATAGGGTCATTGTGGAGCAAAGCCTTCCTTATCTTTTTCCCCGACGTGTTCTGAGGCACACGCAACAAACATCTTTTGAAAACATTGCGATAGATAGAAAAATTGCTCATGATGAGCAACTTCACCTTTTGTCACACAGTCTTTATCATCTGTATTCAATATTAAAGTTCTTTCATTAATAGATAAATACCCCAAACTCTAGATAAGAGTCATGTTCTAAAATCTGACCTCCAAACTGTATGTTATGTCAAAGCCCCACAAAATAGGGTTTAACCCTTTCCCTCATATAGACGCTTTCTGAAAACTCTGCAGCAGACAGCTTTTTGAAAATTGGATTGGTTATCTGTTCAATTTAAGATATTTTCTATTTTTTGACAATATGTTCAAAGTCGTCTGCTGCAGAATTGTTGTATGAGGGAACGGTTTAATTGTGTATTAACCCTTTCTCACCTACAGACATATTTCAATGCAGCAGACTATTGTTGAAAATATTTTGCAAAAGAAGAAATTGCTTGTAATAAGTAATTTCTCTTTTTGTCATTATGTTTTCTTCAACTATTCAATGATACTTCCATAATCATTTATTGTGATTTTCCATAATAGTCGTCTGCTGCACATTTGCCGAATGTGGGAAAGGGTTAAAAGAGATATTATTGGAGATATACCTTTTATTCCCTGAAATGAATTGTTAACACCTGTAGCAGACAATATTTGAAATTATTGTAGAAACTAGTAGATGTTGCTCAAAATGAGTACTTTACCATGGTGTGTTTTACGTTGAGCATCAATTATGCAGTTGGAATGTCGAGGGCTATCAATCAATGTGTTGTGAGTTTGAACACCAATGAATATTTCTATTAGTCACTATTTTTTTTGTTTTTTTAAATTGTTTAAAGTTGTCTCGGTGTCCAGTGTGGCCATTGGGATTTTTAAACATAACTGAGTCATTTCATCACCTCAGGATTTTGTTGTTTTGTTAACCTCAAGAAGAATAGACTAGGGTTCTACTCTGATCAAGTCATTAAATATGGGAGTAATGACCCTCACTGTTTTTGGAATAGCATGGTGTCAGAGGTCAGGGTTTTTTTTCCTTATATAAAAGGGCCCCTTCCCCCCGGAAAATAAGCATAGTTTTTCCCCTAAAAATACAAATTCCCCTCGGATAAAAAAAAAAAAAAATTGTTTATGATGAACCTTACTGTCAGATAGGAAATGCCGTCAGATTGTTAGTGACGATTGTAATTGTTCTGAGATGTGAGATATTCTACTTGTATTCTTTTTTTCGTAACTTAATATTACCAGGTCTAGTTCTATTATTAACCATGTTTATGATGAACCTTACTGATAGGAAATGCCGTCAGACTGTAAGTGACGATTGTAATTGTTCTGAAATATGGGATATTCTACTTGTATCTTGTATTCTTTTTACCTTAACATGATTTACTGTGTATAGTTCTATACTTCACCATGTTTATGATGAACCTTACTGATAGGAAATGCCGTCAGATTGTAAGTGACGATTGTAAATATTCTGAGACATGGGATTCTTTACTTGTATGTTTATATTTTCATTAACTGAATATACCAGGTCTAGTTTTAATATCAACCATGTTTATGATGAACCTTACTGATAGGAAATGCCGTCAGACTGTAAGTGACGATTGTAATTGTTCTGAGATGTTGGATATTCTATTTGTATCTTGTATTCTGTTTTTCGTTACTTAATATACCAGGTCTAGTTCTATTATTAACCATGTTTATGATGAACCTTACTGATAGGAAATGCCGTCAGACTGTAAGTGACGATTGTAAATATTCTGAGACATGGCAGTAAATATATTTTAGATTTTACAACTTATTTATTGCGTATAAACTGAAAGGTTGTTATGACATTTCATGTGTTCTTACAACTGAGATGTTGTGTGGAGTACTGGTGTGAGAAAACCAGGAAATACATGAGTAGGTGAACTGGCCGCTGTGATATAACTGAGAAATTGTTAAAAACGGCGTTAAACCCCAATCAATCACAAATGAGATGAATATTTATAGAGTTTTGTATTCTTGACTTTTATAGGAAGGTAATTTATATAGAAATGAAGTCTGGAATTGTGTTGAGGGACATTTGAGTTGAGGTCACTGTATTATAATTAGAAATTCAGTTGGAAACACTATTTATTACTATTAATGAGAAGCGAGTCCTACTTTACACAGAGTAAAATATAGTGCGCGACTTTTCATGCAATGATGTGAATGAAATAATTGTTTATTTAAAATGATATACATAACAGCTACAAGGTGGTGCACATGTTTATGATGAACCTTACTGATAGGAAATGCCGTCAGATTGTTAGTGACGATTGTAATTGTTCTGAAATATGGGATATTCTACTTGTATCTTGTATTCTTTTTACCTTAACATGAATTACTGTGTATAGTTCTATACTTCACCATGTTTATGATGAACCTTACTGATAGGAAATGCCGTCAGACTGTAAGTGACGATTGTAATTGTTCTGAAATATGGGATATTCTACTTGTATCTTGTATTCTTTTTACCTTAACATGAATTACTGTGTATAGTTCTATACTTCACCATGTTTATGATGAGCCTTACTGATAGGAAATGCCGTCAGACTGTAAGTGACGATTGTAATTGTTCTGAGATGTGAGATATTCTACTTGTATTCTTTTTTTCGTAACTTAATATACCAGGTCTAGTTCTATTATTAACCATGTTTATGATGAACCTTACTGATAGGAAATGCCGTCAGATTGTAAGTGACGATTGTAATTGTTCTGAGATGTGAGATATTCTACTTGTATTCTTTTTTTCGTAACTTAATATACCAGGTCTAGTTCTATTATTAACCATGTTTATGATGAACCTTACTGATAGGAAATGCCGTCAGATTGTTAGTGACGATTGTAATTGTTCTGAAATATGGGATATTCTACTTGTATCTTGTATTCTTTTTACCTTAACATGAATTACTGTGTATAGTTCTATACTTCACCATGTTTATGATGAACCTTACTGATAGGAAATGCCGTCAGATTGTAAGTGACGAATGTAATTGTTCTGAGATGTGAGATATTCTACTTGTATTCTTTTTTTCGTAACTTAATATACCAGGTCTAGTTCTATTATTAACCATGTTTATGATGAACCAGTGCTTGCACTAACTTTTTGAAACAGGAAGTCCTGACTTCCTGGGTCTGAATTTTGGAAGTCCTGCTCATAATTCTTGGAAGTCCCAGGCACGCTGGCTTTTTTCGCATCTTGCACATTCTATTGTGTTTCCCTTTGTTTTATTTTTAAATACATTATTGGAAAAGAAGCTAATTAATACAGAAAGTGGATATTGCTCCTTTGTCAACAATGTTATTGTTGGTTCTATCATAACTCTTTTAAACCAGTAGGTTTTTATGTGATATAGGATGCTTTTTTCCAGTCATGTGTCAAAAGCTATCCAGCATAAAATTCATCAAAAGATTGGCATGGCCATGATTCATTACATTCACATTAAACATGAATTATGTTCTTATATCACATTCAGTATGGCAAAAGGAATGATTTCTGTTAATGAGTTATTGATTTGATTTTAAACACCAGTAAATAAAGTGTTCTGCAGTGAGACATATTACAAACACACATTAAGGGCACTAAACTTTCATAATAGTCAACTTTAAAACAAATAAGAATGAGTGTGAGTAATACTTTCTTGAATGACATTACCGATTTCCAAAATGCAGAAATTGCACGAAAACCCATTACACATTACAATATGTATTTTCATCTCCAGACTTCAGTTTCTTTTATATTTTAAAAAAATAATGAACTAAAATGGGCTTATATGCAATTTATTTAATAGGCAAGTCCTTTTTGACAGCTGGCTGTGATTTTGATAGATCTTCATGTCAACTTTGTTTTTAAAAAATCGGCAATTAAAAAGTGTTTCCTATGGATTCAGGCAAACAAAATAATAATCTTTAAACAGTTAAATTAATATAGGGACATTCTTTTATCATATCCTAGTATGTTTTTACATGGGTTATTGAAATTAATTACCCCTGCGCTGTTTATAATGAAAAATAGAATTGATTGGTATGAAGTCGTTATAAAGTGTCAAATCTGGGGGTGGGTGGGGTACGCATTCTCGATCGTGATTGGCTTAAATCTACCAATTGATAACTCCCACTGTCCATAATTGACACTTCATAAACACAATACACAGTGTCTTTAGATAATTACACACAACTTCTAGTGGACATATATATACGTCCTGTGTTTTGATTGTCGGCGTATACCCTTAATTCCTGGACGTACTTGGACGTCTCCCTTGTCAATTTTGGGCGTACGGGATCGATTTTCGGGCGTAAAAACGCCCAATACGTCCATTAACGTGAGCGCTGATGAACCTTACTGATAGGAAATGCCGTCAGATTGTTAGTGATGATTGTAATTGTTCTGAAATATGGGATATTCTATTTGTATCTTGTATTCTTTTTACCTTAACATGAATTACTGTGTATAGTTGTATACTTCACCATGTTTATGATGAACCTTACTGATAGGAAATGCCGTCAGATTGTAAGTGACGATTGTAATTGTTCTGAAATATGGGATATTCTATTTGTATCTTGTATTCTTTTTACCTTAACATGAATTACTGTGTATAGTTCTATACTTCACCATGTTTATGATGAACCTTACTGATAGGAAATGCCGTCAGATTGTAAGTGACGATTGTAATTGTTCTGAAATATGGGATATTCTATTTGTATCTTGTATTCTTTTTACCTTAACATGAATTACTGTGTATAGTTCTATACTTCACCATGTTTATGATGAACCTTACTGATAGGAAATGCCGTCAGATTGTAAGTGACGATTGTAATTGTTCTGAAATATTGGATATTCTACTTGTATTCTTTTTACCTCAACATGATTTACTGTGTATAGTAATTTAGTTCTATACTTCACCATGTTTATGATAAACCTTACTGATAGGAAATGCCGTCAGACTGTAAGTGACGATTGTAATTGTTCTGAAATATGGGATATTCTACAAGTTTGTATCTTGTATTCTTTTTACCTTAATATGATTTACTGTGTATAGTTCTATACTTAACCATGTTTATGATGAGCCTTACTGATAGGAAATGCCGTCAGACTGTAAATGACGATTTTAATTGTTTTGAGATGTGGGATATTCTACTTGTATCATGTTTTTTATTTTCGTTAACTGAATATACCAGGTCTAATTCTAATATAAACCATGTTTATGATGAACCTTACTGATAGGAAATGCCGTCAGATTGTTAGCGACGATTGTAAATATTCTGAGTCATGGGATTCATAACTTGTTTCTTGTAGTCTTTTATTCACCTGATTATTTGAATGATGTCCTTTTGGTGGGCTTGGTGATTCTGAAGATAGGCAGAGCGCTAGATAAAGGGTGGGGGAGTTTTGCATGTTCTAAAATCCTTATTTGACCTCGCAGGGCTCTCACTAGGCTAAATTTGTTGGGATAAGTGACTTCTCCCTCCAGGCAATTTAGGGAGAAGTTGGGGGACTTAAAGGAGTAGTGATATTTCTTATGTCATTGATATGTGTGTCATAACTGGGAAGTTTGGGGTAGACATCTATTTAAACAAAAATGAATGTTAATTTATTTGATTTTAATAACTGACAAAGCAAAGGTTCGTTGAGATACACATCTTTTAAAACAAAATTTTATGTTTATTTATTTGATTTTAATAATGTTGACAACCGGTAAAGCTTTGCTGTCAATGTCAACAAAAATTCCAGACCGAAGAGGGGGACGAGTGGTTCCCAAATTTCTCGCGAACAATTCCGCTGTTAATCGCGAGAAATGTCATTATCATGATATGGCAGAGAAGCATAAAGTCGTCGAATCAATATCTATCAAATCAGCACTTTCAATGCCCTCAAATTCTGCTTCGAATTCGAAATACCTCGACAATTTTTTTTGACATTCAGGGTTTTTTTTAGGGCCTTTTTGGGGCCGATATTCGGCCCCATTCCCCTCACTGAAAAGTATATATTTTTCCCCTTTTTTGAAAAAAAATCCCCTCCTAATTTTTTTTTTTTTTTTTTTTTTTTTTTTTTTTAATAATGTAGACAGTGTTATTGATGTTTTCAGTCAAAAAGACAGATCAATTGACCTCTTATGTTTCTATCATATGTTTCTGTTGCTAGTTATGTAACAATACAATTATGAAATCAAGAAATTTATTGTATTTTTTCCCCTATTTTAGACTTACAACGCTATTTTTCCCCTCTCAAAGGGCCCCGCCACCATTCCCCTAAAAGTGAAAAAAAACCCTGACATTCCCAATTTTGGAATCTCGGAAAGTACCTCTTCAGAATAGATTGATGACGTTTTTATTTTATCAATTCTGATCAATCAAATTATTCGGGGAGGAATCATTATATTAAAAAAATGTCCTGAAAATCACTCCTTTTTTTGAAGCCGTATGTTTCATAAAAGCAAAAATCGGTTCACAATATTCAAATGGTTGAAACATTTAAGTTTTATTTGACATATATCTCATTTAAATCAGTTTCATAGTAAACAAAATTAAGGGGGGGGGGGGGCTGTAATGGTTTATTTGGAAATCGGTTCACGTCATGGTGTGTTTTATGCGATTAGACTACTTTAAATGGGTATACATTATCTGTTGTCAATTCCTGATTACGTAACTGTATACGAGAACAGAATTAAGCGACATTAAGACGAAATTGTTGGCGAAGTCTTGACAAATTAAGGCGACCACTTCGTTCAAGTCACCCCCTCGTGAGAGCCCTACCTTGTAACCCAATGTACCCACAACATAGGGTTTGGTTGAATAATAAGAAAGGTATTTTTGCTGTAAACTCTTTCTTATCTTGAACTCGTGAGATAGGCATTAAACTTTTGTTTCCAATGAATGACTTTTGTTAAACCCAAACCATTCTGACTAAATTTTATAAGAAGGTAGACAAGTTATAACAAACATATTGCGATGTTTTTTGGGTCAAGGTCAAAGTAAACTACTAAAACTAGATAGCCTGTGTTATGGTCCCCTTTGAAAACCTGGCTTCCCGACACTGTTCTTTTAATTGTCTTAACTTGATACACCATGTAAAACATAGGTTGTAAGATTGAACTAGTTGAAACGATCTTGCAAAGACAAAGAAATCTTCCATGTTAATGATGAACCTTACTGATAGGAAATGCCGTCAGATTGTTAGTGACGATTGTAAATATTCTGAGACATGGATTTGAAATGATTGTTTTTCTATGACATAAAAGGCAGATATGTATAATTTAAAATTGGCTTAATTGTCTTCGTTTCTTAACTATCTGTTTTCCTTGTGTATGAAATAGTTTTGGCAAGGGGAAGGTTGGTAGGTTCGGAGTGTGAGCTGGTGTCATGTTTTTGATCAATTACTGTCTAGATGAGACTGATTCTAACCATATTTCAAGGGAACAAGCTAAGAAAGATAGAATTTAAAGTCTCTAGGTCACTTTAAAAAAAGGATGCATATGGTCACAGCATTCAGCATTTAAATAGATGACAAATTAAATTCTTTAATGCTTAAATTATTTATACTTGTACTGATGTGATTGAAGATGAACATTTTATTAAGTTGAAACACTTGGTATGAGCGGATGTAACAGAAAATTCCATGTTCATGATGAACCTTACTGATAGGAAATGCCGTCGGATTGTTAGTGATGATTGTAATTTTCTGAGACGTGGGATTTTCTTTGTATCTTGTACTCTCTTACCTTGACCCTTTCCCAATACAAATGCATTTTGAAGTTTCTCATTTGTCCTTTTGCCACAATGTTTTCACCTCTATTCATTGATTATTACTACAGATTTATTTTATATGTGAAAGTGGTAATTTAATACACCATGTACACTTTTACGAACATACCTCCAAAATTCCATATTTATGATGAACCCTACTGATGATAGGAAATGCCGTCCGACTGTATCTTGTACTCTTTTAGGATACTCTTTTTATCCTTACTATGGATTACCGGCTATAAAAATCACAGTAACTTGATACACCATTTATGCTTCTACTTTCATAACTCCAAAATTCACCATGTTGATGATGAACCTTACCCATGATAGGAAATGCCGTCAGATTGTTAGTGACGATTGTAACTATTCTGAGACATGGATTTTTAATTATGGTCATTCTATTACATAAACGACAGAAATGTATCATTTAGGACTTGAATTGGTAGTCCTTGTTTCTAAACTAGCTGTTTTCCAGTGTATGGAATAGCAGTGTGTAGCTGTTTTACTGTTTGCTTTAATGTATCCTATAAAGAACCCTGTGAAGAAACTTGTTAAGTTTAACCATTTCCAACTTAAAATGGTAGGCAATATCACATTTGCTAAAATATTTTTAACGCTATTCAATGGATATACCTTCATTTGTTGATTTTTTTTTAGTTTTGATGTAGATGTTACCAGTGGTCTGCTGCATATTGTTTGTAAATGGGAAAGAGTTTTTTAATTGTTGTTTTATTTCAGGGGTTTACTGGTCATGCCACAGAAGTTTTCCGTCTGCTTCATATTCCGAGACTGGACGGTTCTCCCTCGATAGAAAAGTCATACTTCCTGTCATCTGCTGTCAATGATCGAGTTGTCAATGTATGGTAAGTTGTATTTCGTTCTTTATTTGACGTATTAACCCTATGTAACGATGTTGTTGGTACACAAATGAATGGCTTTGAAATATATTATATCTGTGGGAAGGAAGATATTGCTTTCATTTTTTTTAACCCTTTACATGTATACGACAAGTTGCTGCGTTTAGACTTTTTTATTGAAAGTGTATTATTGAATGTAAAACATTGTGAAGGAGAAATTGATCTTTATGAGCAAATTCTTCTTTTGCAACAATGTTTTAACAAGACGTCGGTTGCAGATTAGCCAAAATGCATCAGCAGGTGGGAAAGAATTAACCCTTTCCCTCATATAGACGCTTTCGAACGCCTCTGCAGCAGACAGCTTTTTGAAAACATAGTGACAAAAGAAGAAATTGCTCAAAACGAGCAATTTTTCCTTTTGCCACAATGTTTTTCACTTTTAGTCATAGGTTACCATTCAATTATAGAGATTTTGTATTTTTTGACAAAATATGTTCAAAGTCTGCTGCAGAATTGTCGTATGAGGGAAAGGGTTAAGGGACCAATTCATAGGTTATTGTAAGCAGGCATTTCACTGTAACTTGATGCATATGGTATTCAAAAGCTTTAACTTCTTTTCAGGCAAATTAATACAGATAATGGTGATAAAAATGCGTTGGCCTCATTTTCGATGTCTGAGGAACCGGTATCCGTACAGGTCTCTAGCCCTAAAGATAAGGTAATAAAAATTATCCATACTTTATAATTGTTTTCCTCGGTACAGACATTACATAAACTCACAACTGCTTCTTTTGAAAATATTATGGAACAGAAATGGACATGGACAATTGTTTGTACTATCTGTCTCGAAATTTATGTGTCTTTGTGTTGTCTGCCTTTGCAGAGTGACGCATCGAGATCACTTCTTTGTAATCTGTCAATATATTAGTCACTTGCACTTTCACCTAATGTTTGGCAGGTGACATACATGTTTCTTCCAAAACTCTTGGTTTGTGTATGTGCCAATCTCATGTCTTTCACACATTTAAAGACGAATATCCCTTTCCAACATACAGATGCTATATGATGCTGTCGCTACAAAGGCATTTTGAAGACGTGAGAAACGGAGAAATTGCTCAAAACAAGAAATTTCTATGTTTTCATTTATAGAGATTTTTTACAATTTTGTCAAGATATTTTCAAAGTTGGAATTTATCTAGATTAATTGCAAGTTCAGCAGAGCTGAAGTAGAAAAACATGGACAAATTTGTTATTAGTAGATAGTTATTGTTAATTTCTAATAGAGTAAATATTGGTATTTATCTTCTTATTTTCAGCCGGTTGTATTGGTGGTTGTAACTAAATGTGGAAAAGCACTTTTATTTGAACACAAATTAAATGGGTAAGTCAGACTTTATCAATTAATGCTTATAGAATAATAAAAGTGCTTTTGATGTTATTTCTGATCCCAAATTATTATTCCCTTTGATGACGCTGCAACTTCAGTAAAAAACGTCCAAAACAAAAATTGCTAGAATTTAGCAATCATCATTTTCTTGTAACACAAACTAATAAAAGGAAAGAGATACCATTTTGATGATGAACCTTACTGATAGGAAATGCCGTCAGATTGTTAGTGACGATTGTAAATGTTCTGAGATGTGGGATTCTTTACTTATTTCTTGTAATCTTTTTGCCTCTACTTGATACACTGTGTATTGTTCTAAAATTAACCATGTTTATGATGAACCTTACTGATAGGAAATGCCGTCAGACTGTAAGTGACGATTGTAATTGTTCTGAGATGTGGGATTCTTTACTTGTTTTTTTGTACTCATTCTGCCACAACTTGAAACACTATAATACTATAATAACTATGTTTTCATACACTGTTAAGTGTTTATAATACTATAATTAACCATGTTTTCATACACTGTTTAGTTTTTATTATACTATAATTAACCATGTTTTCATAAACTGTTTAGTGTTTATAATACTATAATTAACCATGTTTTCATAAACTGTTTAGTGTTTATAATACTATAATTAACCATGTTTTCATACACTGTTTAGTGTTCATAATACTATAATTAACCATGTTTATGATGAACCTTACTGATAGGAAATGCCGTCAGACTGTAAGTGACGATTGTAAATATTCTGAGACATGGAATCTTTACTTGTATCTTGTACTCTTTTATAATGGCCTGATGTTTCAATACACTTATGTTTGCAGTTTTGTATACATCCTAATTTACAAAAGATTTATAACTGAGATCATTTTCAAAACACTAGGAAAGTAATAAACCTTTTCCCACATACAGATGCTTTCTGATGCCTCAGAAGCAGATGACTTTTGAAAGCATTGTGGCATAAAGAGAAATTGCTCAAAACGAAATATTTCTCCTTTTACAACAGTGTTTTCAACTTGATTCAATCATTATACTTTCACTTTTTTATACCCCCCGGCAAACAAAGTTTGGGGGGGTATATAGGAATCACCCTGTCTGTCCGTCCGTCCGTCCGTCCGTCTGTCTGTCCGTATGTCCACATTTCTTGTAAGCACTACTCCTCCTAAACGGCTCAATGGATTTGGTTCAAACTTTACATGAAGGTTACACATCATATGTAGATATGCATGAAGGAAGATCACACGCCTCGGACTCTTCCAAGGGGAGATAATTTAACTTAGAGGTTATCTGCGAGGGACTCCTGTGCACATACCTCCACATTTCTTGTAAGCACTACTCCTCCTAAACGGCTCAATGGATTTGGTTCAAACTTTACATGAAGGTTACACATCATATGTAGATATGCATGAAGGAAGATCATATGCCTCGGATTCTTCCAAGGGCAGATAATTTAACTTAGAGGTTACCTGCGAGGGACTCCTGTGCACATACCTCCACATTTCTTGTAAGCACTACTCCTCCTAAACGGCTCAATGGATTTGGGTCAAACTTTACATGAAGGTTACACATCATATGTAGATATGCATGAAGGAAGATCATATGCCTCGGATTCTTCCAAGGGCAGATAATTAAACTTAGAGGTTACCTGCGAGGGACTCCTGTGCACATACCTCCACATTTCTTGTAAGCACTACTCCTCCTAAACGGCTCAATGGATTTGGTTCAAACTTTACATGAAGGTTACACATCATATGTAGATATGCATAAAGGAAGATCATATGCCTCGGATTCTTCCAAGGGCAGATAATTCAACTTAGAGGTTACCTGCGAGGGACTCCTGTGCACATACCTCCACATTTCTTGTAAGCACTACTCCTCCTAAACGTCTCAATGGATTTGGTTCAAACTTTACATGAAGGTTACACATCATATGTAGATATGCATGAAGGAAGATCATACGCCTCGGATTCTTCCAAGGGCAGATAATTTAACTTAGAGGTTACCTGCGAGGGACTCCTGTGCACATACCTCCACATTTCTTGTAAGCACTACTCCTCCTAAACGGCTCAATGGATTTGGTTCAAACTTTACATGAAGGTTACACATCATATGTAGATATGCATGAAGGAAGATCATACGCCTCAGATTCTTCCAAGGGCAGATAATTCAACTTAGAGGTTACCTGCGAGGGACTCCTGTGCACATACCTCCACATCTCTTGTAAGCACTACTCCTCCTAAATGGCTCAATGGATTTGGGTCAAACTTTACATGAAGGTTACACATCATATGTAGATATGCATGAAGGAAGATCATATGTATCGGATTCTTCCAAGGGCAGATAATTCAACTTAGAGGTTACCTGCGAGGGACTCCTGTGCACATACCTCCACATTTCTTGTAAGCACTACTCCTCCTAAACGGCTCAATGGATTTGGTTCAAACTTTACATGAAGGTTACACATCATATGTAGATATGCATGAAGGAAGATCATACGCCTCGGATTCTTCCAAGGGCAGATAATTCAACTTAGAGGTTACCTGCGAGGGACTCCTGTGCACATACCTCCACATCTCTTGTAAGCACTACTCCTCCTAAATGGCTCAATGGATTTGGGTCAAACTTTACATGAAGGTTACACATCATATGTAGATATGCATGAAGGAAGATCATATGTATCGGATTCTTCCAAGGGCAGATAATTCAACTTAGAGGTTACCTGCGAGGGACTCCTGTGCACATACCTCCACATTTCTTGTAAGCACTACTCCTCCTAAACGGCTCAATGGATTTGGTTCAAACTTTACATGAAGGTTACACATCATATGTAGATATGCATGAAGGAAGATCATACGCCTCGGATTCTTCCAAGGGCAGATAATTCAACTTAGAGGTTACCTGCGAGGGACTCCTGTGCACATACCTCCACATCTCTTGTAAGCACTACTCCTCCTAAATGGCTCAATGGATTTGGGTCAAACTTTACATGAAGGTTACACATCATATGTAGATATGCATGAAGGAAGATCATATGTATCGGATTCTTCCAAGGGCAGATAATTCAACTTAGAGGTTACCTGCGAGGGACTCCTGTGCACATACCTCCACATTTCTTGTAAGCACTACTCCTCCTAAACGGCTCAATGGATTTGGTTCAAACTTTACATGAAGGTTACACATCATATGTAGATATGCATGAAGGAAGATCATACGCCTCGGATTCTTCCAAGGGCAGATAATTCAACTTAGAGGTTGCCTGCGAGGGACTCCTGTGCACATACCTCTACATTTCTTGTAAGCACTACTGAGTCAAACTGTATATGAAGGCTACACATTATATGTAGATATGCATGAAGGAAGATTTTTCTCCTCAGATTCTTCCAAGGGAAGATAAGCAAAGTAGAAACTTTACCAATGTATCCGATGCTTTGGGAGGGGAGCGGGGGTATTCTTTAGTGAGCTTTGCTCACAGTATTTCTAGTTTTATATGTTTTTACTTAGAGATTTTCAAAGTCATCTACTGCAGATTTGCTGTATTTGCGAAAGGGTTGGACTATTTTCTATACTTTTCCAAGTGCTTTATCTTTCTCTTCAACATGTTCTTCGACGATATTGCCTCACTTGGCAAGGAGACACTTATGGTTGATTTTTCTGTGACGTTAAAAGAGCCTACTTATTAATACAATTCTTTTGAGTGAAATATGCTCCTAATCTAGAGCTCTGCTTTCATCTGTCGATTTGTATGCCCATAATGCTCTCAAGTACTGAAATACTGGCAGGCAACATACATATTTCTTTCACTCTTGCTTTTTGGAATCCGCTGTGGTTAGCGTCGGGGATTTCGAAACCGGGTGTCCCGGGTTCGATCCCCAGTCGCGGCACTAAGGTCATGGTGGAGTGCCCTTGGGCCTAGCCTAGCCTAGTACTGGTTTGTTTACCCAGGGATCATGAATAATTAAAATTAATTGCGCGCTAAATGACCTTCGCTGTCGATGCGCCATAAAACAATATACATTCATTCACTCTTGCTTATTAGTCCCCTTTTGGGGACTATAGGTTTGGTCGATTCCGTCTGTCTGTCAGTCCCACCTAACCTTGTCCGGCCCACATCTAAACCATGCATCATGGGATTTGAAAGAAACTTGGCACAAATGTTCACCATGATGAGGCGGCATGTCGCGCACTAGACCCAGGCCTGTACCTCTAATGAGTACTGTTTGATAGAACTACCTTGTCTGGCCCATATCTCAACCATGCATCATAGGATTCCCAAGTAACTCGATACACATGTACATGATGAGGCAGGCGATCGCACACAAGACCTAGATCTGTACCTCAATGGTCAAAATGACTACTGTTTGATAGGACTACCTTGTCCGGCCCACATCTCAACCATGCATCTTGGGATTCTCAAGTTACTGGACACACCTGTTCACCATGATGAGGTGGCTTTTACCTCAAAGGTCAATGTCAAGGTCACACTAAGAGGTCAAAGGTCAAAATGAGAACCATTTCATTGGACTACCTTGTCTGGCTCACTTCTCAACCCTGCATCATAGGATTCCCAAGTAACTCGGTACATGAGGCGTGTCGTGCACAAGACCCAGGCCTATACCTCAAAGGTCAAGGTCACACTTAGAGGTCAAAGGTCAAAATGAGTAGTTTGATAGGACTACCTTGTCCGGCCCACATATCAATCATGCATCTTAGGATTCTCAAGTTCCTGGACACACACGTATGTTCACCATGATGAGATGGCTTGTACCTCAAAGATCATGGTCACACTAAGAGGTCAAAGGTCAAAATGAGTACTGTTTGATAGGACTACCATGTCCGGCATGCATCTTGGGATTCTCAAGCTGTGGTGTGTCATGCACAAGACCCAGGCATGGACCTCAAATGTCAAGATTACACATGCTTGAATGGATTTTGACACAATTATTAGTAGGGGACTTTTGTATTGTTTGCAATACGACATTAACTTGTTTATGAAAGGTTTTGCAAGGTTAATGGAGTTGGTTGTTTTCAATAAAAAAAAAGATAGCATTTAAATAACCATTACATTTAACCCTGAACTTGACTGTGTGGAAGGTTTGATTAACTTCTAGGTTGTTGTTTTAGGGATATGAGATGTAAGTGTCTCATAATGTGATAATCCTGGAATCAAAATCTAATACTATTTTCACATTGTTTACAGTTAAAAATTAATTGGCTTGTAAAGGAATAACATCTTTTGCCTGACTTCAAACCTGAACTTGACAGCGTGTACGGTCTAATACCTTACAGGTTGTAGTTTCAGGGATATAAAATGATCTTTTTTACTGCCAGTGTATCGTTATGCGATAATACCGGAATCAAAATCTGAAACAGTTTTAACCATTTTCACATTGTTTACAGTAAATAACCTGAACTTGACAGAGTGTACAGTCTAATACCTTATAGGTTGTAGGGATATGAGATGCCAGTGTATTGTAATGTGTAATACCTTACAGGTTGTAGTTTCAGGGATATAAAATGATCTTTTTTACTGCCAGTGTATCGTTATGCGATAATACCGGAATCAAAATCTGAAACAGTTTTAACCATATTCACATTGTTTACAGTAAATAACCTAAACTTGACAGAGTGTACAGTCTAATACCTTATAGGTTGTAGGGATATGAGATGCCAGTGTATTGTAATGTGATAATCCTGGAATCAAAATCTGATACAGTTTGAACTATTTTCACATTGTTTACAGTTAAAAATTAATTGGCTTGTTAAGGAATAACATCTTTTGCCCGACTTTAAACCTGAACTTGACAGCGTGTACGGTCTAATACCTTACAGGTTGTAGTTTCAGGGATATAAAATGATCTTTTTTACTGCCAGTGTATCGTTATGCGATAATACCGGAATCAAAATCTGATACAGTTATCATATGTATAAAAATTAGTTTGCTAGTAAAGGAACAAATATTTTCCCTGGAGTATAAATTGTTGTTTTATGAAATAGTGTATAGCAGGTTACGGGTTAAGGGGTGTGAATACAAACCTGAACTTGACAGCGTGTACGGTCTAATACCTTACAGGTTGTAGTTTCAGGGATATAAAGTGATCTTTTTTACTGCCAGTGTATCGTTATGTGATAATACCGGAATCAAAATCTGATACAGTTAATATTAAATATCATATGTATAAAAATTGATTTGCTAGTAAAGGAACAAATATTTTCCCTGGAGTATAACTTGATCAAAATTGTTGTATGAAATAGTATTTAGCAGGTTACGGGTTAAGGGATGTCAATACAAACCTGAACTTGACAGCGTGTACGGTCTAATACCTTACAGGTTGTAGTTTCAGGGATATAAAATGATCTTTTTTACTGCCAGTGTATCGTTATGCGTTAATACCGGAATCAAAATCTGATACAGTTATCATATGTATCAAAATTAGTTTTGCTAGTAAAGGAACAAATATTTTCCCTGAAGTATAACTTGATCTAAATTGTTGTTTTATGAAATAGTGTATAGCAGGTTACGGGTTAAGGGGTGTGAATACAAACCTGAACTTGACAGCGTGTACGGTCTAATACCTTACAGGTTGTAGTTTCAGGGATATAAAGTGATATTTTTTACTGCCAGTGTATCGTTATGTGATAATACCGGAATCAAAATCTGATACAGTTAATATTAATTATCATATGTATAAAAATTGATTTGCTAGTAAAGGAACAAATATTTTCCCTGGAGTATAACTTGATCTAAATTGTTGTTTGAAATAGTGTATAGCAGGTTACGGGTTAAGGGATGTCAATACAAACCTGAACTTGACAGCGTGTACGGTCTAATACCTTACAGGTTGTAGTTTCAGGGATATAAAATGATCTTTTTTACTGCCAGTGTATCATAATGTGATAATACCGGAATCAAAATCTGATACAGTTAATATTAATTTTCATACATATAAAAATTGATTTGCTAGAAAAGGAACGCAGATCTTTTACATGAACTATATAACTTGATGTGCATTAATAACTTGATCTAAATTGTTGTTTTATGAAATAGTATATAGCAGGATAAGGGTAAAGGGGTGTGAATACGAACCTGAACTTGACAGCGTGTACGGTCTAATACCTTACAGGTTGTAGTTTCAGGGATATAAAATGATCTTTTTTACTGCCAGTGTATCGTTATGCGATAATACCGGAATCAAAATCTGATACAGTTTTAACCATTTTCACATTGTTTACAGTGAAAAATTGGTTGGCTTGTTAAGGAATACAAATCTTTTTCTTGAATAACCTGAACTTGACAGCGTGTATTGTCTTATACCTTATAGGTTGTAGTTTCAAGGATATAAAATGATCTTTTTTACTGCCAGTGTATCGTTATGTGATAATACCGGAATCAAACTCTGATACAGTTATATTGATTTTCATATGTATAAAAATTGTTTTATGAAATTGTGTATAGCAGGATACAGGTTAAGGGATGTGAATACAAACCTGAACTTGACAGCATGTTAGGTATAATACCTTACAGGTTGTAGTTTCAGGGATATAAAATGATCTTTTTTACTGCCAGTGTATTGTTATGCGATAACACCGGAATCAAAATCTGATACAATATTTATAAGCTTTTTTGAGATAATCACATTTTTGTTTTAATATTTGAGGAAATATTGGAATCTTTTCCCTGAAAGATAACCTGAACTTGACAGCATGTAAGGTTTTATACCTTTCAGGTTGTAGTTTCAGGGATAGTAAAGATCATTTTTACTGCCACTGTATCGTTATGCGATAATACTGGAATCAAAATCTGATACATCATAAGGCATTTTGAGGTGAATGTAATTCCTAGTAGTCATGCTCTAGTAAATGAGTTTGAAGCTTTTCCCTGATTAAGAACCTGAACTTGCTTGTTTGTATAAAGGTGTGAAACCTTTTATTTGTATATTGTGATGGTACAAAAAATAAAATAGAAATTGTTGACTATCTGGTCAGGTGAATTATAGAATAATAATATTGAGAAAAATCAAGTTCTGTCAATGTTATTTCTGTTTTGCCCAAATCTGCATGCCTGTGTGCTTTGCTAAGTTGACTTTATTATACCCCCCGGCAAACAAAGTTTGGGGGGGTATATAGGAATCACCCTGTCTGTCCGTCTGTCTGTCCGTCTGTCTGTCTGTCTGTCTGTCTGTCCGTATGTCCACATTTCTTGTAAGCACTACTCCTCCTAAACGGCTCAATGGATTTGGTTCAAACTTTACATGAAGGTTACACATCATATGTAGATATGCATGAAGGAAGATCACACGCCTCGGACTCTTCCAAGGGGAGATAATTTAACTTAGAGGTTATCTGCGAGGGACTCCTGTGCACATACCTCCACATTTCTTGTAAGCACTACTCCTCCTAAACGGCTCAATGGATTTGGTTCAAACTTTACATGAAGGTTACACATCATATGTAGATATGCATGAAGGAAGATCATATGCCTCGGATTCTTCCAAGGGCAGATAATTCAACTTAGAGGTTACCTGCGAGGGACTCCTGTGCACATACCTCCACATTTCTTGTAAGCACTACTCCTCCTAAACGGCTCAATGGATTTGGGTCAAACTTTACATGAAGGTTACACATCATATGTAGATATGCATGAAGGAAGATCATACGCCTCGGATTCTTCCAAGGGCAGATAATTTAACTTAGAGGTTACCTGCGAGGGACTCCTGTGCACATACCTCCACATTTCTTGTAAGCACTACTCCTCCTAAACGGCTCAATGGATTTGGTTCAAACTTTACATGAAGGTTACACATCATATGTAGATATGCATGAAGGAAGATCATACGCCTCGGATTCTTCCAAGGGCAGATAATTCAACTTAGAGGTTACCTGCGAGGGACTCCTGTGCACATACCTCCACATCTCTTGTAAGCACTACTCCTCCTAAATGGCTCAATGGATTTGGGTCAAACTTTACATGAAGGTTACACATCATATGTAGATATGCATGAAGGAAGATCATATGTATCGGATTCTTCCAAGGGCAGATAATTCAACTTAGAGGTTACCTGCGAGGGACTCCTGTGCACATACCTCCACATTTCTTGTAAGCACTACTCCTCCTAAACGGCTCAATGGATTTGGTTCAAACTTTACATGAAGGTTACACATCATATGTAGATATGCATGAAGGAAGATCATACGCCTCGGATTCTTCCAAGGGCAGATAATTCAACTTAGAGGTTGCCTGCGAGGGACTCCTGTGCACATACCTCTACATTTCTTGTAAGCACTACTGAGTCAAACTGTATATGAAGGCTACACATTATATGTAGATATGCATGAAGGAAGATTTTTCTCCTCAGATTCTTCCAAGGGAAGATAAGCAAAGTAGAAACTTTACCAATGTATCCGATGCTTTGGGAGGGTAGCGGGGGGTATTCTTTAGTGAGCTTTGCTCACAGTATTTCTAGTTGTTTATAGATGTTATTTATTGGTTTATACATGTATCTTCAAACATTATTGTTTTATACATCGACTCACAATGAAAATAAAGTTAACCCTTTCCACATCCAGACACACTTTGGCACATATCTGCCATAGATTCTTCTAAAAGAATAATGGAAAAAAGGAAAAATTGTTCATTATAAGCAATGCCTGTTGTTGCCAAAATGTTTTTAACTCCTCAATAATTATACTTTCTCATTTATAGAGATGTTCTGTATGTTTGCAGAGATGTTTTCAAAGTAGTCTACTGCAGATTTGTTTTAAGTGGGAAAGAACTTATATAGAATATTTCAACTGGGAATAAAACGTAATATAAAAGTAGGATTATCTAGTAAATGTATAATTAATACTACTGTTATCCATTGTAGGAAATTAAAAAAGCCATTAAAGCCCAAACTGACGATACAGGTAGCCAGTGGGGCTGGTAAGGATGCAATACCTCGCCCTGTGCAGATTTTATCTGCGTATATCTGTGATGAAAACGAACACCAGCTAATGTTGATGCATGGAAACCACTTGAGACCAACTTTTGAAAAAGTGGTAAGTTTTAATTCATTTCATACCTTCATGATTCATGATGTCTAGCAGCCTTCTGGATTGAGTGGCAACTTTTTTTAGTTCCTTTGACTGGAGATTCTTTAATAACTCTATGATTCAAAATATTTAAACCATTTTCTGAAAGTAATAATGAAATTAAATAAGGTTTACACAATCAAAAACATGATATAATTTGCATCTTTTCGTTTGTCTAGTCTTCCAAGACGACAGAATCCGCGCTTGTATTAGTAAGAGAGGACCGAATGAGGATGGCAGTTAAGAAGGATAGCTCTGCAAATGTGACTAAGGTATGACTTACTTTATTATGAAAACTTGCTAGTGTAGTGGTTAAAGGTCTGCCTCGTGAGCAGTGAATGATCCTTGGTAAGGTCAAGCCAAAGATTTTTAAATGATTGTCATGGCTTCCCTCCTGGGCGCAAGGTTGCAGTTATAGCAGAAACCTTGTGCTATAACTATTGAAAGGGATTTAAAAGTGCTTTTCATAAATTATCCAAGTAAAAACTAGTGCCCAAGTGTGTCTTGGGTTTTAAGTCGTTAATATTCACAAATTTTGCAAATCTATTTTTGATGATTTTTATGGTCTTGGGGGGTTCCAAGCCTACACAGCACATTATTAATAAAGACTTTTTGCAATTTGAGGAATCTGCAGCAAAACCGACATTACCACCATTATTTAACCTACTAGGTAACACTTTTCCGTATGCAAACATTCTGCAGCAGACAACTTTGAAAAGAAATTATAGTTGTTGAATAAGAGTTTTAAAAAACACTGTGACATAAGGCTGCTGCAGACGCAGACGCACCAAAATGTGTCTGTACGTGGAAAGTGGTTATTTTCTGTGTTAGAACCTGTAAGATGCATTTGAATCTATATATGATTGCAGATAAAGACCCCTGATGTCTCTAAGGATATGACTTTACTGGTGCCTGGCCATAGTGTTCCTAATTTGCCTACGCAGGATGAAAATTCTTCTACTAACAGGAGGAAAAGAAAAGCGTCAGCAGAGGTATAATGTACAAATAACTTACTTGGCAGTAAATGTGACTTATCTCAGACTGTGTTGGTTTTCCCTTTAAAAATATGCGTAAATGAAGCTAGTCTTTAAAAAAAAAAATGGGGGGAAAAAACACTAAATGAAGAGAAGGTTGTGGTAATAATTATCTTGAAAGCTGGAAATAGTGTTTGATTCTCATTCATGTCATTACCAACAATTACATTAAAGCCCATGTCAAAGCAAAATAGACATTCTGGACTTTGTGCCATGTAGAGGTACTGCTGGTCACCCAGAAAAGGCATGATAGAATAGAAATGTTGGAGTAAAAGATTTTGAATAAAAAAAGAATTTGAGCTCAAGGTAAGCGAGATGTTCTTCTTTTCCTTAAATCCCTAATTTTTGAGGCAATTCTTTTGACTACCAGTACTTCCAACATGGGGTTGATAAGAGATATTTTTTTAACTAATCCATATTAACCCTTTCCCTCATACGACAATTCTGCAGCAGACGACTTGGAACGTTTTTTTGTCAAAACATAGGTTATCCATTGAATGACAAAAAGTGGAAAACATTGTGGCAAAAGGAGAAATTGCACGTTTTGTGCAATTTCTTCTTTTGTCACTATGTTTTCAAAAAGCCGTCTATATGAGGGAAAGGGTTAATGTATCTGTAATGATTTTTCAGATGACTATGGAGGACCGGCTGAATGCCATCAGTATTACCAAACCCTCCAGCGAGAAAGAACCACCTAGAGCTGACACCATGGCCACGCTCCTATCACAGGGTTTGTACAGTCAGGATCAAGTCATTATCAGCGTAAGTATCATCTCGCGCTTAACAACTTTCCCCACATGTGGTTGCATTTTGAAGACCACCAATTTTTAGGGTACCACCTATCAAATTTTAATTATACCCCCCCCCCCCCCCCCCCCCCCCTTCGAAGAAGAGGGGGTATATAGGAGTCACTGTGTCGGGCTGTAAGTTGGTCGGTCGGAAGCTGTATCTTTGTCCGGCCTATTTCTTACAAACCACTGGGTGGAATTCAATAAAATGTTACATGAAGCTTCTATACCAAGAGATGTGCTTATCCTAAAGGTCTTACAATTGCATGTTATTTTATGGCCCTTTTACTTATTAAGTTATGGTGTAGGTCAAGGTGCTGTTTTGTGGGTATTTATCATCTTCAGTGATAATTCTAGTTATTTTTGGGGCACTCATTTTAATTAAAAAATACCCCCCAAACCCACCAAATAAAAATACTAGCTTGTAGTTCCTTCACCCCTAGACATTTTTCTTGGAATAGCCCCAATTAAACTCTCATACATGGATTTTTTTCATGTTTATGTCAATATGTTTTCAAATTCATCTGCTGCAGAATTGTTGTATGTGGGAAAGGGATATATATACTACTTTTTTCAACAGTTTGGTTGAATAATTAACAAGTAATGAAGTAATAGAATTGTTAGATGAAATACTCTTTTGATAACTAGTTTTAATTTCTACTAATTATAAAGTATTATTATTCAAATGTTGTCAGTTTTTCGTATAAGATTCTACTTCTTGAGAATAATAACATATTGATACCTGGGTTCATATAATAATATTCACCAACCATTTTGATTACATTCATTCTTAATTTCAAACTAACACAATGTCTGAAAATCAGACATTGTGTTACTTTGATAATAGAAAGAGATCAATATTTGAAATGATTGGGGAATATATCGGAACAAGCTGCTCAGATGAAATTTATTATTCCATCTGCAAATGAAATTATACCTTCACTATTATATACATATTTTGTTTAACATTTTCTATTCATTTGTTATAACAGAGTGTTTTACAAAAGAGAAATGCCACATTAGTAAAAAACACAGTTAAAAGGTTACCTCTACAAATGGTCATACCCTTAGTGCAAGAACTTACTAAAAGGATGCAAGGTTCCCATCAAAAGTAAGTATTTAGTATGAATAATTGTGTTAACATTTCCATACATGTAGACTTACTTTGATACATCTTTTCAAACCACTTTTGAAAACATTGTGGCAAATGTTGAAGTTGCTCATGAGCAATTTCTCCTTTTGCCACGAAATTTAAATATTATTAATAGATTTTGAAAAAAATAAAAACCTGGTACCATTGCTATTCTGTGCTTCTTGTTAATGTTGGCTGGGTATCTGTCTATCTGTCTGCCTGTCAGACTTTTGACTTATTGGTTATAGGCATGCAACACATGTGTTCCTTTGAATACTTTTGTCATGATACATGTCTAGAAAAAGTATTGACTTGTATTTTCATACTTCACGTCTCCGAAAAGTGTCGACTTTTGAGTAATAAAACTTAACGAGAATTGTTATCACAATGTGTAGCTAGCTATGCACCTGGTGTATGGTTTTGTCATCCATGTAGTTACACCAGAGTTTACGACCCTTGCATTAGTCGAGGTATGGTATACCATGAAATAAACTAAAATATTGTTCTCTTTCAGAACCTCAACCCCTTTGATATGGATTAAAAACCTGTTGGAAGTTCACACATCTTATTTAATGGCTGTAAGTATCTAAAAGACATGAAATAGGCTTCCTGCTCTTTCTTTAAAAATGCTCGAAATTTTCAATTAATATCGAGGCCCAAAATTAAAAGAAAAAGAAAAAAGAATACAGGTTAACTTGACATACCCTTATATTCCAGGGATGATATGCTAAATGTGTGGGCAAAAAGCATACAATCTCTAGACAATTTTTTTTCCCTATTTCTGTTAAATATTCTTCTTAAAATCATGCAAAAATTAAACATTATTTGAATGTGAAATCAAGTATTAATTTTGTTCTGAACAATTGTCTCCATATATGATAGATCTAGATATATTTCCATTTGTGACAGATACCATTCTATGATACTTAGTTTTGACAGAAGTTTGTTTTTTCTGTTGCATAACTAATTGCATGTGTAATCTTCTTTTAAAAATAGTTGACCCATTTAAAAATTTGGTTTCTCTTAGTTAGTTCTTTGTCTTTTTTGTAGTTTCCCCAAATTATTGAGACATTAAGTTCCCTGTATCAGATGATGGATACCAGAGTTGTTGTGTTGGGCAAGTTGTCACGTTTACAGGGAAAACTAGATCTCCTCTTGTCCCAGGTATGTAATGTTCCAAGTTCACACTTGAATGGATAAATTTTCTGTATTCTAATGTAAATTTGATTGTATGACAGTTGCAACTTTTTTTCTTATTTTATTGTATCCGATCTAATATGCCCATTACGTATTTCTTTATATGTCACATGTGTAATATAACATGACTGAATCACTATTTTTGTATTCATCCACGTATGTTAACAAAATGGCCGAGAACGTGTATCCAGCCAGAGGCTCGCTTAATAAAAAATTTCTTGAACTCGTTTAATAAAACTTTATATGAAATGACTCGTGTCAGATCCTATATTTATAATTGGATGATGATGCAAGAAAATGACAAAATTATGAAAGTGAAATTATGAAATTGTAAAATACATTTATTCACAGAGACTAGAAATAACACCAATACACGTTTAACCCTTTCCCTCATACGACAATTCTGCAGCAGACTACTTTGAACATATTTTGTCAAATGATACAAAACCTATATAATTGAATGGATAACCTATGACTAAAAGTGGAAAACATTGTGGCAAAAGGAGAAATTGCTCGTTTTGAGCAATTTTTTCTTTTGTCTCTTATGTTTTCAAAAAGCCATCTGCTGCAGAGGCATCAGAACGCGTCTATATGAGGGAAAGGGTTTAAGTACTATCAATGTGAAAATATTTGGACACAAGTGAGTTTCCAGCCATAAGGGTGGAAGGCACAGTTATCATAAATCTTCTGAGCTGTTGCCTGCACGGAATATGTGTAACTAGTATGAAAGTCAAATCATGCCATGTGCCCCTTTTATTCCAGTTCACAACTGATTTTACTCTTATCAGGCTTTTTCTATTTAGTTCCTTCTAAACTTTCTCCAAATCTAACAAAATTTCCATCCTTTCATCATAATTACCAACAATAATCAAAGGCCTAAAAGTGGGTACCACAAGAGAGGACGCAACAACAGGACATCCTCTGCATGTTCTGGAAATCCCTCTGGTCTATAATTTTTCTTTCAATGGTATGAGACAAAACAATGAATGAAACAGATTGTTGGAATCTTGTGAGAAGCTGCTTGCATCATAATTACCAGCAATAATCAAAGGCCTAAAAGTGGTTACCACAAGAGAGGACACTACAACAGGACATCCTCTGCATGTTCTGGAAATCCCTTTGGCCTATAATTTTTCTTTCAATGGTATGAGACAAAACAATGAATGAAACAGATTGTTGGAATCTTGTGAGAAGCTGCTTGCAAGTTTTCTTCATCTTTGACATGGCAGTGTTTTCCTTCAGCTTTTAAACTTAGGGGTCATTGTGAACCCCCCTTGTCATCAAAGTTGGAGGACATTTAATACATTTTTGGGGTCCCAACTTTTTCATTTTTGAGCTCTAATCAAATCATTGATATTAATTGTCTCCACTTGGACGCACAGCAATTTATTTTGAGTTGAAAATGCAGCATGTGTATGTCATTGAAAACTGCATGGCATGCAAAATACCTGACTGATGCAGAGTCCAAGCATCAAGGTTGATGAAAGAGGTGTGAACAAGAATTCTGACCTATACAGTATGCTAGATCACTATATAGAGAACACTGCTACCACTTCATAAGCAATTAGGCCACTTGGTATTTATTTCATGTGCCGAGTCCTTGTAGCTCAGTCGGTAGCGACGCGGGCTGTCAATCCAGGGGTTGTGAGTTTGAATCCCGGCTCGGCCAACTTTCTTTCTGACGATTGACAAAAGTCAATGCATCATTCGTCTTCCACCGATGGGCTTAGTCTATGTGGAAAAGCAGCCAGTTGCTTGGGAAGATTGTTGTGTGGAGTACTGGTGTGAGAAAACCAGGAAATGCATGAGTAGGTGAACTGGCCGCCGTGATATAACTGAGAAATCGTTAAAAACGGCGTTAAACCCCAAACAATCAATCAATCAATCAATTTATTTCATGTATAATTGATCTACCATTTGAGCTATTCCTTTTATTATATATTTTTTCTAAGTTCAATGGGGTCGATTTCAGCCCTCCAAAGAAAATCTGTGGTAAGATGTCTGACAAAACTATAAAGGCAGTGGGGAACACAGAAGCTATGTAATCGAAGTTCATTTCACTTCTTTAGTTTACCTTGTGTAATACTATGGATGTTAGCCCTGCCTAGGTGAACTACAATCATGGCTGGATGTTGGATGAAGGGCATGGTAAGCTGTTACTTGCCAAGCTGCCTAGATAGATGCCCTACCAATGTTAAAGGAGTGGGCAGTGTATATCTTGAGGAGGTAAACCTAATGAGCAGATTGCTTTTGCTAGTACACCACAATTTTGTGTGTGTGATAATGGGTAGTAACCATTTGCATGACAAAAGAAATCATTGGGAGCCACAGAACGGCATTTTAGAAAGTCATGCACTTCTATCAGGATGCACAAGGCAGGGTCGCCAGAGGCAGGAATACACAGTATTGTGGGTTAACCTCTAGATTTGGAAAACCTAATGGTGATGATTATTGCTTTAGACCCTTCCAATATTTGTATATCGGAATTAAATCATGGTCTGTCTGTTTTGAGTGGGTTAGTAAAAGCTACTTTGCTCACATGCATAAGGCTAAATACAAATAAAAGGTATGTTGCTTTGAAGAGGCAACATTCATATGGATAATTCCAGATGTTGGGAAATATGCTACATATTCTACCCTGTATGTTGTTTGTGTTCAGGGCATGCAGTGCAGTTCATTGCGAGCTCTCTAATAATCACCTTGTAATTTTTTAAATCATGTATGTGATATTTGGGTCCCTCGAGTCTCTAATTTTGTGATGGAAACTGACCTGACAGATAATGGGGAGATAATGGAGGGAGAATATCCAAGCTCAAAACACTAGGTAGTAGGAAATATAGAGTAATTTCTACAATAGAAAGTGACTCAAGTTTATTTGAATATTCAGATACATGCACAGCCTTGAAAGCAATATTCAAAATCAAAGCTAGTGAAGTGAACACCCTAAGAAGGGTCATGACTCAGTGAGATTTACATCTCATGGAACTGACTGTTTGAACTATTGCTTAATTATCACAACGGATGTTATTTCTTTGGTTTCGGAGGCTCTCTCCCTAAATGATGTGATAAATACAACGGCAAATATTCTATAGAAGATTTGTCCTCAGTGAGGTCCTATTCAACCCATGCATGTACCAACTTTCATTTGAAGTAGGCCCAATATACCTGATGATGTAGAAGATTGTCAAACAACACAGAATTCAAGGAATGTGGCAAATAGGTCCCAGGCTATACTGAAACCAAATGGCATATTGTGAAAATAAAAACAAACATAAAACCAAGTTGATTAAATCAAAAATTGATAGTCTAATGTCAGATATCCCTAGTAGGCCAAATCTTGTATACGGAATGGTGAAAATATTGGGATTCATTAAAAAGAATTACCTGGTTGATACGATTGTGTTTAAACCTGAATTCTCCCAATTTTCTTTTTGACAAGACCGAAGGGGGATACCCAAAGTGTTGGAAGTGGGCGATTTTCAAAGGGGTCTGCAATCCTGCCAGCTGTTGTATCCTGTTTTTTTTGGTGTGCATCTGGTTTATTGGTATTCTTATGCTAGAATAATAATATAAAGGGAAACCATAAGCAAAGCCAAGCAATAAAGAGGCAGCATTTAATTGGTCATAACCAACAAGTTTGACTTTCTAAGTATGACGGTTGATTGGCTTCTTTGCCAGTTAAAATATTGCAGGATCTAAGTTTGAGTCAGAGGATTCAAACTCTTTAAGCAATGGATGTTAAAACTACTGGTTGCCACGTCTTTCAGGTCTGTGCATGCCAGTTGTAACCTCGAAAGGGTGCTTCACCACCCTGATTCAATTTAAAGCAAAATGTGCTGGCATGGTTTGATAGGCCACAGTTAGAGCTGGCATGAATGTATCTACAAAGGAATAGTCAGGATTGATTTTACCCATGACAGATGCTTGTCTTAACTGAAACTGTTTATCATATTTCCCCCAAGTAAGATAAGAGGAATGGCATGCAGGCTCTCGAATTAGGCTAATGTATTGCACCAACTCTTGTCCCTTGTCATGGAATTTTCTAAGATTCAACAACTTTGGGCAAATTTACATAGCTAGCCTTCGGTTTGGTTTCAATTTGAAATTTTGACCCTTGTCAGTTACATGTAATGTAATGTAAATTTAGAGACATTGCTTTGACTGAGCATAAGCTTTTTAGTGATAGTGTACACTTTATCATGTACAAACATCTGACAGGTGCAGATAAGATCAAGAGACCAAGTTAGATACAAGAGAGCCCGGTGCGATACCCTAACTCTTTCCGAAAAGACCCCTTGGTTCTTAACATGAACAGTGCAGTGCCCGTAGAGCACAAGTCATGAAGTTAAACATTGCCATTTAAAAGCAGAGCATGCTGGTTTGACCAAATTGTTTGAGGTAGTTAGGTTGCTACATGTGCCAAGATGTCAGCGGATCCTAAGTGCAAGAGGTTTTCCTCAACATTACTGTCCATACCAGCCATCTGGGCGTTGGAGGTATTTTAAAAGTTGTTCCTGGAGTGCACCAGACTGGCAAACTTTTGTCTACAAAATTGATTGCGACATTTTTGTATTGGGGTTTATGTGCTGGACTGCAACTTCCTTTTCCTTTGTGGCATGTTTTTCCAGGGATGATCACTGATTGCTTGGATTTTCAAAATTTAAAAAAACACAAAAAATGATTAAAGTGGAAAAATGTTGAGCATTCTGAATGTTCTCAATCTTGAAAGTGTCTATTGATTGAATAATCGGTGATTAAACCCTTAATGAATTCCAATAGTGAATGCAAGCGTTTAGCAGTTTAGACTTGATCATAATTGGCAGATGATACAACCCAGGAGAGATTTTCTAAAACAAACGTTATGTCGTAATAAAGAAAGTTCTGTCAGCCCTTAAATAACTGGGATTATTGCTAGTCATAATCTGTATAACCAGTATACAGAAGTTTGGCAAATGTGAAAGCAATCAAAATATACCTGCATCATCCATACAATTGATGTGTATCCATCATGTTATTGCTTCACCTTCGATGGCAGGGAGACACATTGTGATAGTCCTGGTTACTAGTAGATCATTTCTTATACTCATTCAGGTGGCAGCTCAAACCCAAGAGGAAGAGGAACCCAATATTTCACAACAAGCCTTGTTACAATTTGAAGAAGGTAATCCTATGTTGAATTTTTATTAACCCTTTTACATATATATAAGACAAATCGGCGTTGAAACATGAGAGAAATGCCACACATAAGAGTTCAATTATTAACCCTTTTCCTAATACAGCCAATAGGCAGCAGACGATTTCGAAAATATCCAGGCAAAAATCTCTAATAATTACTAAAATGTGTTAAAAATATGGAAAGAGTAGAAATTGTTCATTTTGAGCAGTTTCTTCTTTTGCCACAATGTTTCAAAAGTCACCTGCCCCACATTAGAATGTGTCTGCAGGCTGCAAAGGATTAATCTTTCTCAGTCTCCATTGAGTTGCTCATAGACGACACTTAGTTTTTACTCATAAAAAGGTGAATTATCATTGATGCCTTCAGTCAAAATTGTTAAAACAATGCTTTTCAGTCTGTTTCGTTTCTACGTACACTTTATGTACAGGCTGCAAATTTATGAAGAAGCTTAATCATTCATTATCTGTATTATAATATATGCAGGGGTGTAGAAATCAAAATCGTGAATAAGAAAACTGCAAACCTATTTGTTCATCAAATAATTTTCTTAAAGTGCAAAAGTTGTTTGTAGTAAAATTTAAGAGCTAAAAAGAAATCACAATTTCAAAGTTAAAATAATCATGAATTGGGATTTCCCAACTATTATATGGTGAAGGTTATTGTAAGGCTATGTTTACTGAAGTTAACTCATTATAACAATGCTGATCCAATCTTTCCATTTTGTATTTCAGAGTCGTCTGATGATGATCTTGATGATTTACCAATAGGCATTGGTGCTTCTGATTCAGAGGTAAATTTTCATTAACCCTTCCAATGCTGAGTTTTCAAACTTTACTTGTCCACCTTTGCATTTGGAAGATTCCGGCACTATCAAGATAAAAATGTTGAGTTAAGCAGCCAACAGTGCAGAGCCTGGGCATACTGCCTTGCACAGTCATCATTAAGTTGGCTACAGCAGTGAAAGGATATGATTGTATCTTTGGTTACATTTTATCCATTTCCTACATGCAAACTGCTTTTGAGAACCTTGTGGCAAAATGAGAATTACTCATGATGTTCAAATTTACTGAAAGTTTTACTGAAAGTTTCCATATATTCGCATAAACTAGTATCCAATCCATGTAATAATTATATAGGAGTCACGCTGTCGGTCGGTCGGAAGCCATATTTTGTCGGCCTATTTCTTACCACTGGGTGGAATTCAATAAAATTTTACATGAAGCTTTTATACCAAGAGGATATGTTCATATCCTAAAGGGGTTACAATTGCATGTTATTAGCTCGACTTTTGAAAAAATGAGAGCTATTGTCATCTGGCGTCGTCCTCGGCGTGGTCGTCTGGTTAAGGTTTTTTGTTCAGCTCGGCTTTTTATGCCCCCACGGAATCTCCGATTCGGGGGGCATATAGTTTTTGGCCTGTCTGTCTGTCTGTCTGTCTGTTGGTCTGCACGTCTGTCTGCACAAAAAAAACTTTAACCTTGGCCATTACTTTTGAACCATAACAGGTACAGCTACCATATTTCACATGTGTATTCCTTGTGACATGACCTTTCTGTCAGTACCAACATTTTTGACCTTGCGACCTTGACCTTTGACCTAGATGTTGCCATTCTCGAAAAAAACTTTAACCTTGGCCATTACTTTTGAACCATAACAGGTACAGCTACCATATTTCACATGTGTATTCCTTGTGACATGACCTTTCTGTCAGTACCAACATTTTTGACCTTGCGACCTTGACCTTTGACCTAGATGTTGCCATTCTCGAAAAAAACTTTAACCTTGGCCATTACTTTTGAACCATAACAGATACGGCTACCATATTTCACATGTGTATTCCTTGTGACATGACCTTTCTGTCAGTACCAACATTTTTGACCTTGCGACCTTGACCTTTGACCTAGATGTTGCCATACTCAAAACAAACTTTAACCTTGGCCATTTCTTTTGAACCATAACAGGTACGGCTACCATATTTCACATGTGTATTCCTTGTGACATGACCTTTCTGTCAGTACCAACATTTTTGACCTTGCGACCTTGACCTTTGACCTAGATGTTGCCATTCTCGAAAAAAACTTTAACCTTGGCCATTACTTTTGAACCATAACAGATACGGCTACCATATTTCACATGTGTATTCCTTGTGACATGACCTTTCTGTCAGTACCAACATTTTTCACCTTGCGACCTTGACCTTGACCTAGATGTTGCCATTCTCGAAAAAAACTTTAACCTCGGCCATTTCTTTTGAACCATAACAGGTATGGCTACCATATTTCACATGTGTATTCCTTGTGACATGACCTTTCTGTCAGTACCTTGCGACCTTGACCTTGACCTATATGTTGCCATTCTCGAAAAAAACTTTAACCTTGGCCATTACTTTTGAACCATAACAGGTATGGCTACCATATTTCACATGTCAGTACCAACATTTTTGACCTTTGACCTAGATGTTACCATTCTCGAAAAAAACTTTAACCTTGACCACTTCTTTTGAACCATAACAGGTACGGCTACCATATTTCACATGTGTATTCCTTGTGACATGACCTTTCTGTCAGTACCAACAATTTTGACCTTGCGACCTTGACCTTTGACCTAGATGTTGCCATTCTCAAAAAAAACTTTAACCTTGGCCATTACTTTTGAACCATAACAGATACGGCTACCATATTTCACATGTGTATTCCTTGTGACATGACCTTTCTGTCAGTACCAACATTTTTGACCTTGCGACCTTGACCTTTGACCTAGAGGTTGCCATTCTCAATTTTTTTTTTTAACCTTCCCCACTACTTTTGAACAATAACAGGTAAGGCTACCATATTTCACATGTGTATACCTTGCGACCTTGACCTTTGACCTAGATGTTGCCATTGGGGGGCATCAGTGTTTCACAAACACATCTTGTTTTTTTTTTTTTTCTGTTTTCTCCCTATCAGTCAAGCGTCTGTGCCATACGCGGTGATCTTGTTTTACAGAGTTATGGCCCTTTTACTTATTAAGTTATGGTGTAGGTCAAGGTGCTGTTTAGGGGTATTTATCATCTTCAGTGATAGTTCTAGTTAACTTGCTTGTCTAATGAGATATGTTAGATATTGGTTTTAGACTCGTGAAAATGCAATGACAATATAGAAACCAGACCAATTTTCATTATCTAAAAGGAACCTGGGCTTATTTTAACACAAATATCCCCAAAATTGTTATACCCACTTTACTAAAAAAGATGCAGAATTTGAGATCTTGGATGAGGGCTTGTCAAGATTATGAAATTTAATTAACCATCAACTTAATTCTGCTTAAACCCTTTCTCACAAACTGATGCTTTGTTGAATATGAGCATTATCTCTTTACGCCTCAATGTTTTCAACTTTGATTTGATAATTACTATACATTTATTTATAGAAATGTTTTTAATATTTTTGCCTGGATGTATTCAGACTGCTGCATGTGAGAGAGGGTCAACACTCTCCCACATACAACAAATCTGCAGCAGACGACTTTGGACATATTTTGGTAACAAATAGAAAATCTCTAATTGAATGGATAACCTATGACTAAAAATGGAAAACATTGTAGCAAAAGGAGAAATTGCGTTATGAGCAATTTCTTTTGTCACTGTTTTCAAAAAGCCGTCTGCTGCAGAGGTGTCGGAAAGCATCTACATGAGGGAAAGGGTTAATAGAGTAATGAATGTCCGTTGATAACCTTTGATATTATAATTACAGGAAAACTGGGAGGATTTCTCGGATGAGGATGATGATGAGGACATGGACACCAATGAAAAAGACAGTAAAGGATGAAACTCTGTGAAACATAATCAGTGGAGTTAACCTAAACAATTGCAGCAGCAGCAGCACTCTAGTCAGTGCTGATACAGGAAAGTGTTCACAGATTGACAGATTCAGATTCTGTTTCCCAAGTGTCACATGCTGTGACTAAATTAACCTATTAACTATATATATAGGTGGTGCTTGGACTCTTCCAAAATTGTATAAAATGCATCAATATCCCAACTGCTCGAGTTATTTCCTTAACCTGAAGTAATCATAAAATTCCATTATGTAGTAAGAAAGCATAGGTTTTCACAAACGGTGTTGTTTTTTCCCCCCAAAGATTTATTTGAAATTATACTTTAAACCCCATTCCCAACATACAATATATCTGCAGCTGGCGACTTTGAAACATCTTCACAAACATAGACAATCTCCATAGAAGTTTCTATTATTGAATTGAGTTGAAAACATTGTGGCAAAAGGAGAATTTGCTCATTATGATATTGCAATTTCTCTTTTAAACATGAGGGTTTCAAAAGTCGTCTGCTGTAGATGGCAGAAAGGGTAAACACGTTTAAATAATGTGAAATAAATTTGTCCTTTCTTTGCAATATTCCTCTCATGACCGAATTAAACCCTTAGTTGAGATTGTCAAAAGAATTACCTCCGGCAAATTCTGTCGATTTCACACAACACATGTTTTAGGAGTAAAGTAAGGAGTTTAGAACGGTTAATAAGCACCTTTCCTCGAAATTGTGGTTGAGGACAAAGTACACCAAATTATTGTTGAGGATTTGTGTTTATAAATACTATTTTTTTAGCAAGTGTTGTCCTGTCCGAGAGTGGATGGAGCAAACCAATTGAAGAAATTTTGGTGTATGTATTGCGTGATAGCATAAATAATGTGTTGCCTCTAGAACATTACAGTGTTTTTCTGATACAGAGATGAAAAACAACTTGAAAGTGGTGAAAGGAGAATTGCTAAAATATAATCTCCGCAATGTGTTTGAAAGTGCTTCTCGGAGATGTAGGAAACTGCCGTTGGTGGTCAAGTGGTTAGTGTCGGGGATTTGAAACCGGGCATTCCTGGTTTGATCCCAAGGTGTGCCACAATGGTCATGTTGGAGTGCCCTTGGGCAAGGCACATTTTCTAGCCTAGTGCTGGTTTGTTTACCCAGGGATAATGATTAAGTGAACTGTATCGTGATATAACTGAAATTATGTTAAAAACGGCGTAAAACGCCCTATTAAACAAATGTCTACTTTCATCTTTTACTGGTAGTGGTTATATGAAAAATATAAAGATATTTAGGCTAACTTTTGTATCTTTCTGTCACATTGTGACTTATTGACTACACATGTGATTCTTGGAACAGTCATGTTACTGTACTGCACACACTGGGGCAGTGCAAGATGGACATAACACATTAAGGTAGTAAAGCTGATGTATATAGAGCATCGTGCAGTAATAATTGTAAATATCCAAGAAAGAAAATAGATCAATTTTGATAAATATGAGAATATATTTTAAGCAATTGTTTCTTTTCCCACAATATTTTCAAATCGTCTGTATCGGGGAAAAGTGTTAATATGGTTTTGATTAATTCTAAATGTGTATGTATGTACAGAAATAAACTCACTTTTTATTCATTACAATGAAGATGATTTATTAAAGGATTTAAGCATGATTGTTTAGTTAGATTTTCTATTTAGCTCACCTTGGCACGATGTGAGAGGTGAGCTATTGTGATCGCTTTTCGTCGATCTGTCTTGTCCGTCTGTTTACTATTTTCTACAAATGACTTCTCCTAAACCAATGGACTGCAAATAATTTCACAGTTGGACCTCTTTCAAAGTTGTTAAAAGAATTAAATTCCATGTAGAACTTTGGATGCTGCGGCATCAAAAAAGGGGAAAATTGCGAACAGTTTATAAATCTTCTTGTCGAAAAGTACTGGTCCGATTTAAAAATAATTTGGCACAAATTTTCTTGGGTGACCCTCTACCAAGATTGGTCAAAGTATTGCAATTCATTGAAAAACTTGGCTACCAAGGGGGCAGGGCTTGAAAGTATTCCTAGGGTCAAAATTGACCCAGCTCTAGGGGTCAACTGTTTTACATAGAGATATATAGGGAAAAGAAAAACTTAGAAATATTCTTGTAAATACTAACTGGTACATAAACATTTCTTGGGTGTGCTTTTTTAGTCATATTTACTTTAAAAAGACGGGCACCATAGGGTGTGTTTTCGCTCTGGTCCTCTTGTGGTTTACCTGACTGCAAAATGAGTTATTGTGGTTGACATGACAAATCACATTCCATGACTCCAGTGAGCTATCCAGGTCCTCTTGTTCATTTCAACAGTTTGAGATGTGCTTTGCATAAGTCGGTGAGCAATCTAGGGTCATCTACTAGATTAATTCAAGCCCTGATGATTAGTCTAAAAACATGACCACCAGGGCTCGATTACTTTGTATGGCTAAACTTTTAAAAAACCTTTTCCTCCAAAGTTTGGCTGAAAGCAGAATTGAGCCGACCACATTCTGCCCATTAACAACTCGGCAAAGGTGGATTTTCCAAGTTGCTCACCAGATTTGATTGAACAGTCTGCAAAGGTTTTTGTGTCGCCTGTGTAGCATTACTTTTTTTTAGATCACCTTAGCCGAAGGCTGAAGGTGAGCTATTCTGATCACTTTTTGTCCGTCGTCCGTCTGGTGTTAACTTTTAGCTTTAAACATCAACTCCTCCCAAACTCCAAGGACAATTTTCGTGAAACATCACAGGACTGTTCCTCTGGTTGGCCTCTTTCAAAGTTGTTCAAAGATTTAAATTCCATTGAGAACTTTGGTTGCTGCGGCATCAGAAAGGGGACAAAATGTCCAAACTTTGAAAATCTTCTCCTCCGAATCTGCCTGTCAGATTCAAATATAATTTGGTAGAAATGTTCCTTGGGTGACCCTCTATTGTTCAAGCCATACTGATTGGTCGAAAAACATGGCAGTCAGGCGGCATCAAAAAAGGGGCAAAATTACAATACTTTAATAAAGTATCCTTATAAAAGTGCTTGTCTGATTTAAAGATAGTTTTGTAGAAATGTTCTTTCATTGATCATCTACATACTTTGTCAAGCCATATTGATTTATTGAAAGGTATAGCAACCAAGCAGCATCAGAAAAGGAGTAAAATTAACTTTTTGCTTCAAATGACATGGTTATTAGATTGATGGTCTAAGGGAGGTATCACTTGGCAGAGTATTATGCAAGGGCAATCTCCTTCGCAGAGTTGTCGTTCCTTACACTCACCATACACTATCAATCAGGTGATCGATTTAATGTCCAAACTTTAAAAATCTTCTCCTCCGAATCTGCCTGTCAGATTCAAATATAATTTGGTAGAAATGTTCCTTGGGTGACCCTCTATAAAATGTGTTCAAGCCATACTGATTGGTTGAAAAACATGGCAGTCAGGCGGCATCAGAAAAGGGGCAAAATGACAAAATTTGAAAATTCCATTTTTTATGAAAGTGTTTGTCTGATTTTAAGAAAATATAATACGAATCTTACTGTAATGATCCTCTATTTAATTTGTTTAAGCCGTTTTGATTGGTTACACAATCATATCAACCAGGCGTCGTCACAAAAAGGGTAAATTGAACTTTTAGCTACAAATGACAACCAACTCCTACCATTCCAATAGACCAATTTCCACAAAACATCACAAGAATGTTCCTTTGGTGGTCCTCTTTCAAAATTGTTCAAAGATTTAAATTCCATTAATAACTTTGGTTGCTGCGGCATCAGAAAGTGAGAAAAATACCCAAATTTTAAAATCCTTTTCCTCCATAATCTACTTGTGCGATTGCAAGATAATTTGGTAGAAATGTTCCTTAAGTGACCCTCTAAATAAACTGTTGAAGCCATATTGATTTCGTTGAAAAACAGGGCAGCAAGGCGGCATCAGGAAAGGTGCAAAATGACAAAAACTTTATAATTCCATTCTTATTAAAGTTCTTGTTAGATTTCAAGATATAAATGGCCTTTACTGATAAGCTGTTTCTTGAGAAGTGTCCACTCCTTTGCAGTTTCATTTGCATTCCCTGATAAAATTTTCCAAGATATTTGCAGTTAAATATTTGCTACTAATTTACTATCAATTAGGTGATCGATTTAGGGCCATCTTGGCCCTCTTGTTTTTGTCCGGCGTCCGTCTGTCACACTTTTTAGCTCACCTAAGCACGAAGTGCAAGGTGAGCTTTTGTGATCACCCGGCGTCGGCGTCTGTTAACAATTTCCTACAAATGACTTCTCCTACTAAATAAATGGACAGATTTCAAAATAACTTCACAGGAATGGTCCTTAGGTAGTCCTCTTTCAAAGTTGTTCAAAGAAATTAATTCCAAGTAGAACTTTGGTTGCTGCGGCATCAGAAAAGGGGAAAATTGCCAAATCTTAAAAAATCTTCTTGTCCAAAAGTACTGGCCCGATTTGAAAATTATTTTGCACAAATGTTCCTTGGGGTACCCTCTACCAAGATTGTTCAAATATTTCCGATCTGTTAAAAAACATGGCCGCCAGGGGGCGGAGCTTATTTTTAGCTCACCTAAGCACGAAGTGCAAGGTGAGCTTTTGTGATCACTCACCGTCCGTCGTCGTCGGCGTCTGTTAACAATTTCCTACAAATTACTTCTCCTACTAAACCAATGAACAGATTTCAAAATAACTTCACAGGAATGGTCCTGAGGTAGTCTTCTTTCAAAGTTGTTCAAAGAAATTAATTCCAAGTAGAGCTTTGGTTGCTGCGGCATCAGAAAAGGGAAAAATTGCCAAATCTTAAAAAATCTTCTTGTCCAAAAGTACTGGCCCGATTTGAAAATTATTTTGCACAAATGTTCCTTGAGGTACCCTCTACCAAGATTGTTCAAATATTTCCAATCCGTTGAAAAACATGGCCGCCAGGGGGCGGAGCTTATTTTCCTTACATGTGCATTGTTAAAACTTTAAAAATCTTCTTGTCCAAAAGTACTGGCCCGATTTGAAAATTATTTTGCACAAATGTTCCTTGGGACACTCTTTACCAAGATTGTTTAAATATTTCCAATCCGTTGAAAAACATGGCCGCCAGGGGGCGGAGCCTGTTTTCCTTATATGTGCATAGTTAAAACTTTGTAAAATCTTCTTGTCCAAAAGTACTGGGCCGATTTGAAAATAATTTTGCACAAATGTTCCTTGGTGCACCCTTTACCAAGATTGTTCAAATATTTTTGATCCGTTGAAAAACATGGCCGCCAGGGGGGGGCGGAGCTTGTTTTCCTTATGTGTGCATTGTTAAAAGTTTAAAAATCTTGTCCAAAAGTACTTGCCCGATTTAAAAATTATTTTGCACAAATGTTCCTTGGGGCACCCTTTACCAAGATTGTTCAAATATTTCCGATCCGTTGAAAAGCATGGCCGCCAGAGGGCGGAGCTTGTTTCCCTTATATGTGCATTGTTAAAACTTTAAAAAAGTACTTGCCCGATTTAAAAATTATTTTGCACAAATGTTCCTTGGGGCACCCTTTACCAAGATTGTTTAAATATTTTTGATCCGTTGAAAAACATGGCCGCCAGGGGGCGGAGCTTGTTTTCCTTATATGTGCATTGTTAAAACTTTAAAAATCTTCTTGTCCAAAAGTATTGGCCTAAAAACAGTAAAAACTTTGAAAACTATTGAAGTTCTATTAAATCAGGTGAGCGATATAGGGCCATCATGGCCCTCTTGTTCTTATATGTGCATTGTTAAAATTTTAAAAATCTTCTTGTCCAAAAGTACTGGCCCGATTTGAAAATTATTTTGCACAAATGTTCCTTGGGACACTCTTTACCAAGATTGTTCAAATATTTCCAATCCATTGAAAAACATGGCCGCCAGGGGGCGGAGCCTGTTTTCCTTATATGTGCATTGTTTAAACTTTGAAAAATCTTCTTGTCCAAAAGTACTGGGCCGATTTGAAAATAATTTTGCACAAATGTTCCATGGTGCACCCTTTACCAAGATTGTTCAAATATTTTTGATCCGTTGAAAAACATGGCCGCCAGGAGGCGGAGCTTGTTTTCCTTATATGTGCATTGTTAAAACTTTAAAAATCTTCTTGTCCAAAAGTACTGGCCTGATTTAAAAATTATTTTGCACAAATGTTCCTTGGGGCACCCTTTACGAAGATTGTTCAAATATTTCCAATCCGTTGAAAAACATGGCCGCCAGGGGGCGGAGCTTGTTTTCCTTATATGTGCATTGTTAAAACTTTAAAAATCTTCTTGTCCAAAAGTATTGGCCTAAAAAGTGTAAAAACTTTGAAAACTATTGAAGTTCTATTAAATCAGGTGAGCGATATAGGGCCATCATGGCCCTCTTGTTTTCAAATAACTTTTTTTCTACTCAAAGGATTACATTGAAACTTCTGACAAATGTTTATATCAATGTGTGTGATTGGTTCACAAAAGGGGGATAATCCAAATATTTTTATATCAGAGTTATTGCCCCTTTTCTGTCAAAAATTAACGCAGGTGACACGCGTGCTCCAGGGAGCACTCCATTCTAGTTCTCTTTATATATAAGCAAAATGAACCCTGCCCCTAGAGGCTATGTTGATGAACAGATGGTAATAATTTGATCTAGTGACCTAGTTGTTGACCCAATATTACCCATATTCAAACTTCACCTAGAAATCATTAAGACAAACATTCAACAGGCTCAAGTTCAAAATAAGGCCTTCATAGTGTTAACAAGGTTTTCCTTCAATTTGACGACATTGCCCATATTCAAACTTGGCCTACATATCATCAAGACAAACATTCTTGCAATATTTTCAAGTTAAAAATGCAGCCTCCAGAGTTTTTATAAGATTTTCCTTCAATTTGACCTAGTGACCTAGTTTTTGACCCAATAATACCAATATTCGAACTTCCTTGATATCATTAAGCCAAATATACCGATTTTTAGCTCGCCTATGAACGAAGTGCAAGGTGAGCTATTGTGATCACATTTTGTCCCGTGTCCGTCCGGCGTCAACATTTGAGCTTGTTAACACTACGTGCTACATTTTGCATCCAATCTTCATGAAAGTTTATCAGAACGTTCATCTCCATAAAATCTTGGACAAGTTCGAAACTGGGCCATATGAGGTCAAAAACTAGGTTACTAGGTCGAATTGAAGGGAAATCTTGTTAACACTCTGGAGGCATGATCTAGTGAACCTCGACCAAGATTGTTTGAATTATAGCCCTGGGGTCAAAAATGACAACTCCCCAGGGGTCACTTGTTTTTCATAGACTCGTATAGGGAAAAAACTTGTATTAGAGTAGAGGGCTCAGGTCTTTTATATTTGGTATGTAGCATTATCTAGTGGACCTCTACCAAGATTGTTCAAATTATAGCCCTTGGGTCAAAAATTACTAGTCCCCGGGGGTCGCTTGTTCTACATAGACTCGTAAAGGGAAAAAAATTAAAAATCTTGTCTAAAAGTAGAAGGCCAAGGCCTTTGATATTTGATATGTAGCATCATCTAGTGGACCTCTACCAAAATTGGTCAAAAATGGCCCCACCCAGGTCCCTTTTTTACATATACTCGTATGGGGAAAAGCTTTAAAAATCTTGTCTAAAAGTTTAATATTTGAAATCTATAATCAAGTGGACTTCTACCAAGATTGATCAAATTATTATTGCCCTGATGTCAAACATGGCTCCACCCTGGGGATCACTTGTTTTACATAGACAAAATGTTAAGGTAAACATTATAAAAATATTCTTGTCCATTTGCCATGAATGTTCTTTGGTTGCCTACTAAGACTTCAAATTATTTTGATAGGATAATAAACATGGCAACCAGGGGGTATTGCTTGTTTTCCGTATATATGTATAGACAAAGAACAATGAAAACGCGAGTTTGATTAAATCAGGTGAGCGATATAGGACCATCATGGTCCTCTTTGTATTTGGTATGTAGCATCATCTACTGTGAACCTCTACCAAGATTGATCAAATTATAGTCATGGGGTCAAAAATGACCCCTCCCCTCCCTTGGGGGTCACTTGTTTTACATAGACTTGTATAGGGGAACAACTTTAAAAATCTTCTTGTCTAAAAGTAGAGGACCAAGGCCTTTGATATTTGGTACGAGCGTCATCTAGTGGACCTCTAATAAGATTGTTCAAATTATAGCCCTTGGGTCAAATATTACCCGTCCTCGTGGGTCACTTGTTTTTACATAGATCATCTTTTCTAAAAGTAGAAGGCCCAGGCCTTTGATATTTGGTATGTAGCATCATCTAGTGGACCCCTACCAAGATTGGTCAAAAATGGCCCCGACCGAGTCACTTGTTTTACATATACTCGTATAGTGAAAAACTTTAGAAATCTTGTCTAATATTTGAAATCTAACTTCATCTAGTGGACTTCTACCAACATTGGTCAAATTATTATAGCCCTGGGGTCACTTGTTTTACATAGACTTGTTAAGGTAAACACTTTAAAAATATTCTTGTCCATTTGCCATGAATGTTCTTTGGGTGCCCCTCTACTAAGACTTCGAATTATTTTGATAGGATGATAAACAGGGCCACCAGGGGGTGTTGCTTGTTTTCCGTATATATGTATAGACAAAGGACAATGAAAACTTTTGTAAGTTTGATTAAATCAGGTGAGCGATATAGGACTATCATGGTCCTCTTGTTAAGTTATGGTGTAGGTCAAGATGCTGTTTAGGAGGTATTTATCATCTTCAGTGATAGTTCTAGTTTGACCTAGTGACCTATTTTTTTAACCAACATGAACCATGTTCGAACTTGACTTGCATATCATCAAGACAAACATTCTGATAAAAGTTTCAACATGCTCAAGTAGAAAATGTGGCCTCCAGAGTGTTAACAAGATTTCCCTTCAATTTGATCTAGAGACCTAGTTTTTGACCTCGTATAGTTAATTTTTAGACATGTCCAAGATTTGATAGAGATTAATTTTCTGATAAAACTTTCATGATGATCGGATGCAAAATGTAGCCTGTAGTGTCAACAAGGCAATTGTTGATGGCGCAGACAAAATGTGGTCACAATACTATAGCTCACCTTGCTTTTTGTGCACAGGTGAGCTAAAAACAGGCGACCCCAAGGGACATAATTTGAACAATCTTGACCACTAGCCATTACTTCTCACCAAATATCTAAGCTCTATGCCTTTCAGACAATAAGATTCTCAAAGCTTTTCTCTATGCAAAATTAGGTGAGCTCCAGAGCAGGGGTCAATTTAGACCATGAACAATCTTGGTGGAGGACCACAAGACATTGCTACACAGAAAATAGCTAAGCCTTTCTGTTTCAGACAAGATTTTCAAGGCTTTTCCCTATACATATCTATGTAAACCAGGTGACCCCAAGGACTGGGACAAAATTAGCCCCAGGGGCATAATTTTAATAATCAAGTTAGAGGACCACTTAACAATGCTACTCTAAGCTTTAAGCCTTTTAGTTTCAGATAAGATTTTCAAAGTTAATTGGAATTGTTTACGGACCATAGAAGAAGATTGATCACATAAGATCACCTTGAGCCTTTGGCTCAGGTGATAGAAAAATATGGTAGTCAAGTCTGGGAGTGGGGACTGTTTTCTTTTCATGTATAAAGTAAAAACTTTTTTAAAATATCTTCTTGTGAAAGAACTCGCCCGATTGGAAAATATTTTGACACAAATGCTCCTTGGATGACCCTCTACCAAGACTGTTGGATTCCGATTTGATCAAGCTTTTACCCATTTCGAGTATATTCCAAATTGAAACAATTGAAGGCAAGGATAGGTAATATGAACTAGTGGACTGGAAGTATACAAAAAGAAGAAAAGTAGTTGATATTGCATATTAACAATTTCTCTCTTTATTGAAAAATATCCAAACATACTTTTTCACATACAAATATTATATAGCACATTGATCCCACTTTTCAAGTGTAACTGTACCTGCCCTCGTAAGACTTAACCCTTTCCTTCATATCTTTTATTTGATGGGGCAAAACATTTTTGTTTGTTTTACTGTACAATTATTTTTAGCTCCCAATGAGCAATGTTTCCTTGTACAATAAAGTGCCATAATAGTATGAAGTTTTCTCATACAGAGGGGGACTCCTGTAATACATTAGGGGTTTAGAAACAAATGAAAAAGACATCTGAAAACATGGGGAAGGTTAACTTTCTTATGATGAGTGATGTCGCCATTTTACGACAATGTTTACAACTTCAAAATGATACTCTTGTTGACCCTGCTATATGTCTAGATTTCCGTTCTTTTTTCAGACGTTTGCAAACTGAAATCAATTAAACAACAAATCAGGAAATGAGTTTTAGATTTCTTTTCTTCACAGTCACCACATTCCACTATCGTGTCGCATTTTTCACTTCTCCAAACTTCAATTCTTTATCATCATTAACTACTACACTAAACAATCATTTCCAGTTCTCTAGCATAAGCAATTGTCTGTTCAGCTAGATCTTTAGCAGGTATTACCTCATCTGTATCTTTTTCTTCTTGTTTGAAAAAGAAAAATCCATCAGACTTCAACTCCCAGTTTCTCTGAAATTATAACATTATAATTTACGTCTAAACTTGGACTCCCGGTACATTGTTAGACCTAATTTCACACATACTTATAGCAAAATTACCTAGAAACAAGAGGGCCATGATGGCCCTATATTGCTCACATGATTTAATAGAACTTTAATAGTTTTTATTCTATATGTTTAAGGAAAACAATTAACCACCCAGGTGGCCATGTTTCTCAACAGATCAGAATAAATTGAACAACCTTTGCAGAGAGTCACACGAGGAACATTGATTTAGTACAAGAACATTTTTTTTTAGCTCACCTATGCACGAAGTGCAAGGCGAGCTATTGTGATCACATTTTGTCCGGCGTCCGTCCGTCGTGCATCGTCCGTCGTCAACATTTCAGCTTGTTAACACTCTACAGGCTACATTTTGCATCCAATCTTCATGAAAGTGTATCAGAACATTCATCTCCATCAAATCTTGGACAAGATCGAAACTGGGCCATATGAGGTCAAAAACGAGGTCACTAGGTCAAATTGAAGCGAAATCTTGTTAACACTCTGGAGGCCACATTTTCAACTTGAGCATGTTGAAACTTTATCAGAATGTTTGTCTTGATGATATGTAGGCCAAGTTCGAACATGGGTCATGTCGGGTCAAAAAATAGGTCACTAGGTCAAATTGAAGGAAAATCTTGTTAACACTCTAGAGGCCGCAATTTTTGCTTCAGCAGTTTGAAATTTTGTAAGAATGTTTGTCTTAAAAATATCTAGGTCAAGTTCGAATATAGGTCATATCGGGTCAGAAACTAGGTCACTAGGCCAAATTGAAGGGTAATCTTGTTAACACTGTAGAGGCCACATTTTCAACTTGAGCATGTTGAAATATTGTCAGAATGTTTGTCTTAAAGATATCTAGGTCAAGTTTAAATATGGGTCATATTGGGTCAGAAACTAGGTCACTAGGCCAAATTGAAGGAACATCTTGTTAACTCTGTAGAAGCCGCATGTTTTGCTTCAGCAGCTTGAAATTTGGTCAGAATGTTGAGCTAAATGATATCTAGGTCAAGTTCGAATATGGGTCATGCAGGGTCAAAAACTAGGTCACAATGCCAAATTGAAGGAAAATCTTGTTAACACTTTGGATGCCGCATTTTTTGCTTAAGCAGCTTGAAATTTGGTCAGACTGTTTGTCTAAATGATATCTAGGCCAAGTTCGAATATGCCGGGTTAAAAACTAGGTCACTAGGCCAAATTGAAGGGTAATCTTGTTAACACTCTGGATACTGCATTTTTAACTTTAGCATGATGAAACTTTATCAGAATGTTTTTCTTGATGATATGTAAGTCAAGTTCGATCAAGGGTCATGTTGGGTCAAAAAATAGGTCACTAGGTCAAATTGAAGCGAAATCTTGTTAACACTCTGGAGGCCACATTTTCAACTTGAGCATGTTGAAACTTTATCAGAATGTTTGTCTTGATGATATGTAGGCCAAGTTCGAACATGGGTCATGTCGGGTCAAAAAATAGGTCACTAGGTCAAATTGAAGGAAAATCTTGTTAACACTCTAGAGGCCGCAATTTTTGCTTCAGCAGTTTGAAATTTTGTAAGAATGTTTGTCTTAAAAATATCTAGGTCAAGTTCGAATATGGGTCATATCGGGTCAGAAACTAGGTCACTAGGCCAAATTGAAGGGTAATCTTGTTAACACTGTAGAGGCCACATTTTCAACTTGAGCATGTTGAAATATTGTCAGAATGTTTGTCTTAAAGATATCTAGGTCAAGTTTAAATATGGGTCATATTGGGTCAGAAACTAGGTCACTAGGCCAAATTGAAGGAACATCTTGTTAACTCTGTAGAAGCCGCATGTTTTGCTTCAGCAGCTTGTAATTTGGTCAGAATGTTGAGCTAAATGATATCTAGGTCAAGTTCGAATATGGGTCATGCAGGGTCAAAAACTAGGTCACAATGCCAAATTGAAGGAAAATCTTGTTAACACTTTGGATGCCGCATTTTTTGCTTAAGCAGCTTGAAATTTGGTCAGACTGTTTGTCTAAATGATATCTAGGCCAAGTTCGAATATGCCGGGTTAAAAACTAGGTCACTAGGCCAAATTGAAGGGTAATCTTGTTAACACTCTGGATACTGCATTTTTAACTTTAGCATGATGAAACTTTATCAGATATGTAAGTCAAGTTCGATCAAGGGTCATGTTGGGTCAAAAAATAGGTCACTAGGTCAAATTGAAGGAAAATCTTGTTAACACTCTAGAGGCCGCAATTTTTGCTTCAGCAGTTTGAAATTTTGTCAGAATGTTTGTCTTAAAGATATCTAGGTAAAGTTCGAATATGGGTCATATTGGGTCAGAAACTAAGTCACTAGGCTAAATTGAAGGAACATCTTGTTAACTCTGTAGAAGACGCATTTTTTGCTACAGCAGCTTGACATTTTATGAGATCATGTAGGGTCAAAAACTAGGTCACTAGGCCAAATTGAAGGAAAATCTTGTTAACACTTTGGATTTCCCTTTTTTTGCTTCAGCAGCTTGAAATTTGGTCAGAATGTTTGTCTGAATTATATCTAGGTCAAGTTCGAATATGGGTCATATTGGGTCAGAAACTAGGTCACTAGGCCAAATTGAAGGAACATCTTGTTAACTCTGTAGAAGACACATTTTTTGCTACAGCAGCTTGACATTTTATGAGAATGTTTATCTAAATGATATCTAAGCCAAGATCGAATATGGATCATGTAGGGTCAGAAACAAGGTCAATAAAGGAAAATATTGTTCAAACTCTGGAGGCCGCATTTTTACTTTGAGCAAGTTGAAAATTTGTCAGAATGTTGTCTTGATAATATCTAGTCCATGTTGGAATATGGGTCATATCAGGTAAAAAAATATAGATCACTAGGCCAAATGAAGGAAAATCTTGTTAACACTGTGGAGGTTGCATTCAGAATAATTGTCCTGATGTATTTTGCATTGTAGTACATTGTATAATTAAGGTGAGCGATCCAGGGCCATCATGGCCCTCTTGTTTAAGTTTTCACTATTACATACAAGGAAAACAAGCCACGTCCCCCTGTTTTTCCTCAGATCGGAATAATTTCAACAATCTTGGTAGATGTGTGCCAAATTATTTTAAAATAATTAAAATATTAAAATAGTAGAACTGCTGATCATATATTTTCTTTAAAAACCATTATTGATCACTATAAAAGTAAAAAGAAGAAAGTATTTGCTGCTTTCATAGACCTGCGTAAAGCCTTTGATACTATATGGAGAGTTGGCTTATTTTATAAACTTTTGAGATCTGGTCTACCAAAAAAAACTTTTTAATATTTTATCTGATATGTATGTCAATACTACGACTAGAATTAAATTTACAAATGGTCTTAGCACTGCATTTACTTCAGAGCGTGGTGTTAAGCAAGGGGATGTTTTGAGCCCTACACTTTTTAATATTTTTATTGATGATGTCGTAAAAGATTTAATCAATGGTAACTGTGATCCAGTTAGAGTTGGTGGTTTATCTGTGAATTGTTTATTATATGCAGATGATATTGTATTACTATCAGAAAGCAAAACTGGTTTACAAACCAGTCTCAGTTGTCTTGGTACATATTGCTCAAATTGGAAACTACAAGTAAATGTGCAAAAATCAAAGGTATTAGTATTTAACTCTAATGGTAAGTCACATTTAGATGAGTTTATTTATAATGATAATGTCATACAAACTGTTTCAAAATATTGTTATTTGGGAATAATGTTAAAGTGTAATGGCAACTTTAATTTAGCTGTATCCTTACTTATGGAAAAAGCTAGAAAAGCATTATTTAAGATTAAGAAAACAATTGGATTGGATAATCCTTGTAAAATTATAGAAAAGTTATTTGATTCATTAGTCCAATCTTGGGGTGTTTTTGATAATTCAGGAGACAGTTCCGTTTTGGAAAAATTCCATATGAAGTTCATAAAAGAAATTTTAGGGGTTCATTGCAAACCAAGTAATGCTGCTTGTAGAGCTGAACTTGGCAGGCTACCTTTGTGGTCAAAAATTTCATTTTCTTGTATAAATTTTTATGAACATATTTTAAAGTCTGAAAACACCCTTGTATTTACTCTATTTGTAACAATTTAGGATTTTCAAGTCTAGCTGGGAGAAAATGTTCCTTTTAACACTTTCTACCAAGTATTCAACAAAGAGTGATTGATCAGTGCATGCAGGATCAATCTTCAAAAATTTACAATTCATCCAAACTTAAATTTTACCAAATTTTTTATAATTCAAATCAGTGAAGTCCTTACGTTGATGTTCTAAGGAGCAAATCAGAAAGGTCATCTCTGTGTAAAATAAGATTGAGTGCACACAATCTTGCCATAGAAAAAGGGCGACATTTAGGTTTACCCACCGATGAACGAGTTTGTAATGTATGTAAATCTGGTGAGGTAGAAGATGAGAAACACTTTTTACTTAATTGTGAAGAATATAATAACTATAGAATAGGTTTTAATAATATTATTTTAAATATACTCCTTTCAAGTCAAAATGGGAATCTGGTAAATATGAAATGTTGCATTAATAGCAACTCTTTAAAAGTCCTGAAAGTGACTAGTTCTTATATACGTAAATGTCTAGATTATAGAAATGAGATTTTATCTTCTTAACTTAAATATTATTTCATCATGCTGTTTCCATTGTAATAATGTTTTGAAATATGGAAGTAATTGTGTTTGTGCCAATAAAATATTTGTATTTGTATTTGTATTATTAAATTGGGCCGGTACTTTGTGACAAGAAGATTTTTAAAGTTTTTAAATGCACATATAAGAAAAACAAGTCCAGGCAGCCATGTTTTTTCAATGGATCAGATTTTTTTTTGAACAATCAAGGAACATTTGTGCAAAAAAAAATTCGAATCAGATGATTATTTTGGGACAAGAAGATTTTAAAACTGTTGTCAACTTTTACCGCAGCAACCAAAGTTCTACATGGAATTGAATTCTTTGAACAATTTTGAAAGAGGACCACCTATGGAACATTCCTGTGATATTATTTTGAAATTTGTCCATTGGTTTAGGAGGAGAAGTCGTTTGTAGGAAAAAGTGAACAGACAGACGCCGGACGAAAAGCAATCACAATATCTCACTTAAGCTTCTTTCAATGCTTTGATACAAATTACATGTATAAAATTGAAGCAAACAGTGAAGACTGTGCCAGATTTTCACTCATGACATATCAATGGCTTATTGCAAAATGGCTATTCACAAAATACAGTTACAACCATTTTGCATGAATCCTGCACATTGCAAAACAGACCTCATTGGCTTCTATATTCACTCAATAATCATAAAGGTTCTCAAATTGCTTCAAAATTGTTTCACTGACTGGATGATGAGCAAAGAAAAAGTATGATCATACTGAACTGATGCGCCACCGGATTCTAGTTTTGCTGGTAGCAAATTAACCTGATATTAATTTTGTTCCGCTAGCCTGTATGGCTGAATACTCAAATCACTCTACATTGTCTTAAAAGTCTGTTACTCTGTCCATCTTGTTTTAACTAAATCAGAATGAAAGGATGCGTCAGCTAATCCTAGTTCAGCTGGTTGAAATGTTTGCGCTATTTCTTGTTGTGAAGATTGACTATAAGTATAGCCGACTAAGAACATTTCTCAATTGTCTGTCAAAGCTTTAACTTAATTGTTTAAAGTCTTTGACTTTATGTCAGCTGACACATTCGTTTCTTCAAACACTTCAGTTATAGTTTTTGGGCCTGGTAAACATGATACATGCCTTGTCACATCGAATATCTAGATCAGCCTGCACATTGAAGCTTTACTGAGTCTGATCTAGATCTGCTCTATAAGCAATCTAGTCATTAAAGCCTCTTAAGAATGGTTGTAACAATAGAGCGTCGCAAGTGAACGCTAACGCTTGTCTACTTTTTTCGAAGTAAAAAAAGGGGCATTTCTGAATAATGTTTAAAGCCAGAGTTATGCGACTTGGTATAGACATGCGTATTGTTCCAAGGCACATGGAAACGAGTTTCATTTGAAATTGTTGAATGGTTTTTGAGTTATGAGGTAAGTTTAAAAGTTTTGTTTACGACGATGCCAAGGTATCACAATACCCTAACATATTTTTTTTCCAAAAAAACAGACAAGCTAAAAAATTATTTGCACCTGCAATGAAATTTCAAACCTCTGAATATCGTTTTTCATGCAATGTGTCTCATATGTATGTTTTTCATAGCAATAAAATAAATACCTGCTGAGCATATTCCTTCATTAGTTTGACAGAATCATAAAACAACATTCTGGCTGCTTCATTAAGTCCTATCTTCGCATAGGCTTTCTCTATACATAATGCAATTTCATTCCTGAAATAAAGTGAAAGACACACAGTGGTATATATCAACTGTAGTACGATGAACAAATTTAACCCTTTTCTACATACTGACACCTCTGCAGCAGCTACTTTTGAAAACAATGTGGCAAATGGAGAAATTGCTCATAATGAGCAATTTCTCCATTTGCCACAATGTTTTCAACTCTTTTCAACAATAATATTCACCTTTAGTTTTTTCCACATTTTTGCCAAGATCTTTTCAAAGTCGTCTGCTGCAGTTGTGTTGTACGTGGGAAAATGTTAAACTAGAAGGGTAATGTAAAAGAATGTGTAGGAGTGTTTTGTGTCACCAGCCTTGGCAGGGTGACACATTGGAATCACTTCTATGCTGCCATACCATCAATCCATCTAACTTCTTCTAAAGAATTCACCTATTTACTTAACAACTGACATTTTGCCACATCTGCAGCAGACAAGTTTGGAAAAGATTGTGACAATTTCTCCTTTTGCCATCAATTGTTATCAATTTATTCAATTTTACTTTCAATTATTTATAGAGATTTTCAGTTATTCCTTTGTTTTCGAATTCGTCTACTGCAGAATTGGTGTATGTTAAAAGCTGTAAGTCATCATTCAAAGCATCAAATCAATAAAAATTGTCTAGATACAGGTCTAGAAAATTGACAAAAGGAATCCGCTTGCCTGAAATGTCTGTACTTCTTACCACATATTTTCACAGGTGAAAAGAAAATGTTACTTGCCAATAGCAATCAAATTTGACTGAATTGATATAAGTATCTTACCTTATTGTATTTAAAAGTATGTCAATGAAGAAATTGTAATTTTCAGCTGGTACATTCCCCCTCGCTAGAAATACCTGTAAAATAAATTGTATTAAATATAATTAACCTGTTCCCACATACTACAAATCTGCAACAGACAACTTTAATAACAAATTGGCAAAAATATCTATAATGAAAGTATGATAATTGTAAAGAACTGAAAACATTGTGGCAAAGATAAAATTGCTCATTATGAGCAAGTTCTCCATTTGTCACAATATTTTCAAAAGACGTCTACTGCAGAGGCATCAAAATTATGAGAGAAAAGGTTAATCTTTACCCTTTTGTCGCTATACATTTTAGGAAAAATAGAAATACACTTAATAAACAATTTTAAGTTGGCGAGGGAACAAGGTTCCTTGCTCCTTTTTGTCTGCTGCCTTTCACACTAACTGTAGGCTGTTACGACACACACATATATGTTATACTTTAACAAGATTTTACAGATTTATAAAGAAATATGATACCTTGTTATAACTGCCCTCCATCAAGTACTGTTCCATGGAGACTGGGTGTTTTATGTATATATTATTCTGCAATTCTTTTACAGGTAAAAGTTCTAATTCCTGAAATATAATGGGGACGAAAATATATGAGCTGACCGCCGGTGTTCACGGAAATAATTGTTCCATGTGTGGAAAGAGACCTATGCTTTATTATCAAAATTATTACTGATGCACAGAAATTACTTGAAACCTTTTATGAGCCAGAGCAGACCAAGCAGTTGAGATGGCTGCTCTGGATAAAACACTGATCACAAATGACAATCTGATGATTTTTCACTTACACATAATTTTGAAGAAGTTCTCAAATTGTTTGACTCTTTATCACCCTGAGTCAATATTCATTCAACAATCATCATGCATGAAATAAATGAGAGCGAATTTAACTGACAACTTAAAAACCTCTCTTAACACATCAAGTCCCTTCATGTCATGTCAACCAGTCAGGTCAATAACCAAAATGAGCAAAAATGTTTTAACATCTAAAATTAAGACAAGAGGACATCCAGGGCTATGATGGCCCTGTATCTCTCACCTAATTTTTTTTTTTCCCTTTAGCCATATAACATTTCTACAAAATTATTTTAAAATCGGCCTGACACTTTCGTTGAAGAATTTTTCACTTTAGCCATATAAGGCAAAATAGCCCTGCCCGGCCCTGTGGGGGCCATGTTTTTTGACTAATCAACCTGGCTTGAAGGAATCTGATAGTGGGTCACTTAACCCTTTCCCTCATATAGACGCTTTCTGACGCCTCTGCAGCAGACGGCTTTTTGAAAACATAGTGACAAAAGAAGAAATTGCACAAAACGTGCAATTTCTCCTTTTGCCACAATGTTTTCCACTTTTAGTCATAGGTTATCCATTCAATTATGGAGATTTTCTATGTTTTAACAAAATATGTTCAAAGTCGTCTGCTGCAGAATTGTCGTATGTGGGAAAGGGTTAAGGAACATTTCTGCAAAATTGTTTGAAAATCGACCTGACACTTTCGGAGGAGTATATTTTTTAAGTTTTCACTATAGCCATATAAGGCAAAATAGCCATATTTTGGACCAATAAACATTCATGCCTACCAGTTTGGGAGAAGAATTTAAAAGTTTTTTTCGTTACATTGCCATGGAAACCAGAATTCTGCATAGATCCCAACAAATTGAAGGAATTCTGGTGACTGAGAGGATGCTTTCTGTGAAATTTCATCCAAATTGACACGCTGGCTGCTGAGGAGATGTTGACAGACGCACGACGGACAAAAGGCTATCACAATAACTCACCTTGAGCTCAGGTGAGCTAAAACAAGAGGCCCAAGAGGGCCAGTATCGCTCCACTGCCATAAGGCATTAATTAAATCTCTAAACAGCCCCGCCCCCTGGTGGCCATGTTTTTTTTACCAATAACCATGGCATGAAGGAATCTGGTAGAGTGTCATCCAATGAACATTTCTGATTTGAAAATCGGCCAAAGGTTGGGAGGAAAAGACTTTTAAAGTTTTCACTAAAGCTAATATAAGGCTAACAGCCCTGCCCCCTGGCAGCTATATTTTAAGATCAATCAACATGGCTTGGTGGAATCTGATAGAGTCACCCAAGAAACACTTCTACAAAATTATTAGAAAATCGGCAAGATACTTTCGTTGGAGAAGATTTTTTAAGATTTCACTATAGCCATATAAGGCAAAACAGCCCGACCCCTGGCGTCCATATTTTTCAACCAATCAATATGGCTTGAAGGAATCTGATAGAGGGTCACCCAAGGACAATTTCCACAAAATTATTTGAAAATCGACTCTTTCGGAGGAGAAGATTTTTTAAGTTTTCACTATAGCCATATACAGCAAAATAGCCATATTTTGGACCAATAAACATTCATGAAGGAATCTAATAGAGGCTGACCCAAGGAACATTCAAAATATTTGAGAATTGGCCCAACACTTTTGGAGGAGAAGATTTTTTAAGTTTTCACTATAGCCATATACAGCAAAATAGCCATATTTTGGACCAATAAACATTCATGAAGGAATCTAATAGAGACTGACCCAAGGAAAATTCAAAATATTTGAGAATCGGCCCAACACTTTCGGAGGAGAAGAGTTTTTAAATTTTCAGTGTTTTTTTCTTTTGGTTGCCATGGAAACCAGAATTTTGCATAGATCCAAACATTTTTAAGGAATTTAAGAGAGGAAAATGAGGGGATGCTTCCTATAAAGTTTTTGTATAGCTAAAAACAGTTCAGATGCCAAGTTGAAAACATATTGCATGAAAAGGAGAAATTCTTCAACATGACCAACAATTTGGACATGTTCGGCTTTTTGTAAACTTTGTCTTTGAAGAGTCAGTAGCCAATTCTAGAAATTCAAAATGTAGAGTTGAGCAGCCAGCAATAAAGCCACTGGTCAGACATTGCGGATATGCGCCACTAATGGCTATATAATAGGGATGTCAACAGTTACTGATATTAATAACCGGTTAATCGTCCAATCTTCTATCCGGTTAAACAGTTAACCGGATAAATTCATAGACAATCAATATTTGATTAAGTGTCATGAATGAAAATATTCAGTAACGACAAAGCATATGTTTTGCCGCGTACTACACCACAAATGATGAAAATAAGAGAAAATTATTCATCGTCTTATTTATAATAAAAAATAGTAGTCTATTGTACAATCAATGACACAACGTAGCAATATTTGATTAACACCACACAAACAAACGGTCATCAATTAAATTGAGTTATTCTGTTTTCACAGTTATGTAATTAGTCCTGATCAAGGTGTGAATAATTAATCTCTGGTCAGTTAAGTTTGACAAAATGAAAAGAACAAAAGGTGAAACACAACTGTTTATATATATTATATTTGATCTATTTTTCGGAGTACTCGGTTACTAGAATTACTATCAGATTAATCAAATAACATACAGTTAACTGTTGACATCCCTACTATATACTGGTGGCACAGACTTTACAAAATCGGTTCCAGCAGTATGATACTAGTCCACCTGCAAATTCAATTTTTTTTTTTCCCTTTTAATAATGTCTATACAGGATGCTTCTGCTGTAACTGACCTTTAAATAATGAGCAAGTACCTCTTTTTCTCATGGCTGTTCTAGGAAAAAATGTTTAGGGGGGAGGAATGACCACCAATTTTCAGGGTACCGACTATCAAATTTTAATTATTTTCTGGGCACTATTTTTAATTTTAATTTAAAAATACCCCCCCCCACCAAATAAAAATAGTTTGTTGTTCCCTCCCCTTGACATGTTTTCCTGGAACAGCCCCCAGTTGTTTCAGACCTATTTGTATTTAATCAGATTTATTAATATTTCCCTTGATTGTTTTTTAATTTGGACGTACCTAGTCCTACCTAATAGTTAGTAATAGTATAATAGTATTGTCAGGTAATGTGTAGAGGCATTTTACTTACAGTATGAAACTCTGCTAGTCTGTTCTGTGATAATAAACACAAGAGATTTAGTCCTAACAGCTGATATTTGTAGGTTGATTCTGGTAAATTGTCCCTGTAAAACGATAGCAGCCATATTAAAACTAAGTCTCAGATGTCTTTAAATTAGCAGTAATAATAATAATTAAAATTAAATGACATAGTGTTGGTTTTTGGTAAAACAAGCCTCTAGTGTGCTTGTATGACTAGATTCAATAGAGTGTGCACAGGGATGATCTTGATTTGACTGCATGGAAAGGAGGCTGATCTAGCTATTTCAAGGTCACAAAGTTTTGAAAGTTTGTATGCATGGTAAATTTAAACAAGAAGTCAGTAAGTGAAAGTGTGACAGACCATGGAGAAGAGATCCATATGTTTTACAAAGTCAATGCAGCGCAGCATGTGACAGATTTGTTTTATTATCGTATAGCAACTTTTCACACACTTACTAGATAATATACCTGTACATGCTCAAGCCACTTCATCATTAAAGCGTGTGATCAGATCGCCAACCCTTTGTGGCAATTTATCAGAAATATATAACCTTTTTCCCTATAAAATATTATAAACACAAGTAACTTTAAAAACATCAAGGCAAAAATTTTGAAACCATGATTATGAGCATTTTCTCTTTTTGCTAGAATGTTTTTCAAGTCATCTACTGAAGATGCCTAAAATTAAGCCTGAATAGGGGAAAGAAGTTTTATCTTTCACTCACTTGTAGTCCATATAATAACATTTCAGTTGTGCCATGTATCTCTCAAAGGCCGGAATATCTTTCCTTGCAATTGCCCATTGTGCTCCAACTTCAAGAATATCTCCTAAAATGCAAAATTAAATAATTATTTTTGAACATGTAACGAGAACATCTTAGGTAAGCAGCTTGCATTCACAAGTACTTATAATTAACATTAATACAAAACACTTATTATCATTTCACATATTTCAATTCAAAATAGTGGAAAATAATCAATCTTCATGTGAGCCTTTAATGTTAAGACTTCTGATTACCGGTACTTCAATTCATTCATTATATGAGTGAAGCAAACATTCATTATTACAATAATTTAGGCTTCAAGAATAGAAGATCAATATAAAGTCTACATAGGACCAGAAAATAGAAATATTTGAACACAGTAATCAGTATGATATGTAGAAATAGAATAAATGTACGTTCAAATTGTACATATAATATGTTTTAATGGAATTTTATGCTGCTAAGCTCTAGATAAGGGACGTTTTGCATGTTCTAAAATCCTTATTTGACCCTATATGCCTATGATGTGGGTTATCAAAAGAATCGTCTCAATGACACAATTCTTTTGAGTATACATATCATTGGGTTTGGTTGGATAATAAGAAAGATATTGTGGTGGGAAAAGCTTACACCCCTCCTTATCTGGACCTCAGAATTGCTGTTTTTTGCGTGGGTGCCATATGTTTGTGATCCCTGGATAACTAACCATTCGAACAGAGAATTGAATTGAAGAAGTAAATATCACAGGCGTCCGAATTTCTATTACAGCAAAAAATTCGAAAAATCACACAATACCACGTTAAAATACTCAAAAAGTCTCTCTATATTGTAGATACGCTTTGATAAAAATGATCGTAATGGTAATTTGGGGAATCCCACATGTGTTACTATAAATAGCCCCTCTATACGTCCATATAGTGTAATAATAATGACAAGGTGTGCAACGTGTTTTACCCCCTCGCTCGATTCGGGCTATAATTTCCGCAGAAAAAAGCCTAAAACGACCTGGTCCCAGGTAGAGACAGGTTCATAAATGATTTTTCTCGTGATCCACCACATCAATACTTGCCAACCGACAAATACGCCGGCGTTTTTAAGCTTAATGTTCATTATATTTGGAAATTTGCAGTTGCCCTTACTGCCATGCGCTGACGTCATGCTTGTCATTATTATTACACTATATGGACGTATAGAGGGGCTATTTATAGTAACACGTGCGGGATTCCGCAGATTACCATTACGATCATTTTTATCAAAGCGTATAGACAATATAGAGAGACTTTTTGTGTATTTTAACGAGGTATTGTGTGATTTTCCGCATTCTTTGCTGTAATAGAAATTCGGACGCCTGTGTAAATATAAACAGTCAATAAATTTGATTAGAAAACAATGAGGGGCAATGGGAATTAGCTCATCATCAGCCTTTTCTTCTGTTTTTGACAATGTTTTCTAATTTCACCTGCTCCATACCACAATTGTTACATACATTTGACTGAATCTGGGAAAGAGATTAATTTGTGAAGACAGTTTTATATGTGTGAAACTTTCTCAAAAAATATCTGTTCATGAAGTAAACCCAGGCGACATTTGACACCTCTGCAGCAGATGACTTTTACAAACATTGTGAACAAAGGATGATAAATTGATTTTTTTACCCCTCAACAGTTATATCAGTGTTTTTACTGGGTAATTTACCAGTGCTAGTACAAGGCCTGACACCAGCGAATCAGTTGTAATGCTAACCCTTAACCCTGAGCACCAAGGAGGGCAGCCATTTGAACCATATAAAACAAATTGGTATGACCCAACCGGGGATCAAACCCGCAACCTCCTGCACCGAGTAGAATACTTAACCACTACACCACCAAGCGGTCCTTGGGAAAAGGAGAAATTTCTTGGGTTGTTTACCCTCATAGTAATTTCAACTCTGTAAGAACTGCAACTTTCCAAAGATAATTTCAAATCATAGAGGGATTAAAATATATCCGGTAAAACATTCATAGATTCACTTACTAGCAACGAGGAGTTCCTGTTTCGATGGGGACATATCATCTGTCGGTAAAAATGCTATTTGTGTCAGAGCAATCTGCAATACAGAAAATAAGATTTAATTTTATTATTTCAGGTGCCCATTCTCAAAATCACAATAGCAGGTGTACAATGGAAGTTGTTCATCCCTTTTATCTACATTCTTGGCGTCATATTGCTTTAATACATATTATTTTTAAAAGATAATTTGCACCTTTTGGACATAGCTGCTACATATAACGCAAACTGTTCTAAATAATTGTTGTAATTTGTGGGATCATAACATAACCAAGAATTGGCAACATTTGGGACGTAATCATTACATTTACTAGCTAATCGGTGAACATACTAGCTGAAGGCTGATTCTCAATTTATGATGCACATGACATTTTCCAATAAATTTTTTATATTCGGGAAGTGAATTGGCAGTCAATATTTTCGACCGTAATTCTGTCCATTTGATTTGTTTCAAATTGTTTGAAGACAGATTTCAGCAGGTGTTAACGGAAATGGAACATGACAAGTAGGTCTTGCAAGATACAAGCTATACCAGACCAATTAACTACTCGTGAAAGTCTTTGGGTTGTGCGTTAATGTCAAACTCTGCCCTGCCAAGCCTTGAAGGTCAAGTGACAAAAAAAAGGTACAATGTGGTTTTGGGATCAATGATTCAATCAAACATGGCAAAAAAAGAAATTAAGACAAATAAAACTTTTGACAAGCAATCATGTATTCCAATTGATGTCAAAATTTGGTTGAAAAGTAGGCTATAGTAGGTAATACTATTTCTGTTGAACAAATAGCATTTAAGAATTGGTATAGTAAAATATACAAAGGTAAACAACCCGAAAATTGTGTTTTTATCCAGCACGTCCCTGTTCTCGAACCTTTAGTTCAAGGACTGTTTACATATTTCCAAAAACGTATTATAAAAAAAAAAAATTATATGTAATAAATTTTGGACAGAATCTAGTTTGCCGGTCCCCGGAAATGAAAATACATAGTAACTTCTGTGCATGTTCACATTTTGTAAACACGGATGCACGTTTTATTATTTTTTGGCTCCGCCCACATCGCTATGCAAGCATATTTTTATTGCGACATTTTTGCCACTGTTACAATTGACTTAAGTCTTTTTTGGGGGTCTTGGGGCAGAGCCACAATATATAACAGTTTCACTCACATCAATCTTTAAATGACAACAATTTCTTGGGGACCGGCAAACTAGATGTGTTCCTAAATTTTAGGTGGACCAGTGCTTTGCTTATTTACAAATATTAAAGTTATATTTAATTGTCAGTATTGTTGGTTTTTAACATGAATTTTAAATATGTCCATGAGCCCTGATAAATGTTAATAGGTTCGAAAACTGGTGTATCAAAGCTGAAACCAATTGGAAGAATGGCGTTATTATTGAATTATTTTTTAATAATGGTAACCTTTCTCACATATTGAATTTCAGAAAGAGTGCAATGCCTGTGGCAGTTGCTTTTTTTGTCGGCTTCAACATGTGTTCTGAGAAAGGCTCAGAGCTTGGCAGTTGTGAATTCTTACGGTCAATATTTTTCAATCTATCATGACAAAGCAACTTGTGTTACAAATCAGGAATTTGCCTCAGTATTTTGACTTATTTTTCTGACATTCTGTAAAAAGGGGTTTATTGATTAAAAGCCCACTTAATCCATGTACCTTTAATTTTGAGAGGAGTTCGCCACATCTATCTAAATTTGCTGGTTTCTTGTCCCATTCTCGCTTCAAACTTTGATACATGATCACGATTTCCTTCAAAGTAGCCATCTTGTTGCCGGTTGTTGGATGGTATCCTGCATCGGTTCTGAGTTTCAACGGCACGCAGGGAAACAAATTATTGGAGCTGCTTGTTTGATATATTTGAAGAAAAAAATTCTAAATTCTATTTGTCATAGACCACAGACATAATATGTTTATATGTCTCTGCATAGACCTGGGACGAGTTTTGATTAAATAACCGAGTACACAGTCAGGTTTATCAAAATTAGTCACAGAACCCAGAAGCACATTCATGCAATCGAAGCAATCGTGTCTAATAAAAGGGCAGTGGAAATAATCGTTTAGTAATCGATTACATTTTGTGACAGACCATATTCAACAATGGCGGCCAATTCGAACAAGGAAACCAGCGCAATTGGTAACTTATTTTCCATTCATATAACGCATATGGTTATAACAAATACCGAATTTCCTTTTCTTACGTTTAAATTGATTTATGTACCCTGTCAAACCTTTATTCGATTGTGTGTGTAAGAGTAATTTGTCTGCGCGTGGCTGATTCGTCACAATATTATTCGCCCCTACCAGAACTTCATGTCCTAATGTTTGTTGAATTTTCTTCTACTTCTGTTACAAAATCAATGTAATTTGATTTAATATTTTGCTTTCAGATGATGGACGATGGTATAACAAAACACCACCAGATGATGGATTACTGAGTTTTGAAAAACTAGACAGAGCCTCCCCTGATTTATGGCCAGAACAAAGTATCTATTTTTTTTAAAATTAAACATTTGAGCCGTCCGACAAGAAAACCAACATTGTGGACTCTGCGTGAAGCATCGACCAGGATCAGTCTAAACATGCCGCACAGGCTAACCCGGACAGACACTGTTCGCCTCCTGTGGATTTTCTGTTTCAAGTGTAACATGTACCAGCCTTAAGCGATCGCGGGTCACCCATCCAGGCAATAACCGCGAGGAACGTTGCTTAACTTTAAAAAGAGGTCAACAACTCTACCAACGTTGCTATAGAAGCTGGCTTTTAAAGTGAAGCTGGTAGGGTGGTTAATCTTTTCTTAAAGTTAAGCAACGTTCATCGCGGTAAGTACCTGGATGGGTGACCCACAATGGCTCAGCTCCGGTACACGTTACAAATGGTGGCAGCGGGGGCATTTGGGGGTTGATATCACCATCATCCCCGGACCCTGGTGGTTCCCGGGGATGTTACATAGACTCTGCTCTGATATACTGCTTGTGTTCAGTGGTGTGACTTCGGGTCGAAGTCAAGAGAAAAGAGGGAGAAATGTAACAGGAACAGTGTATAGGTATAAATATCACTTCTACAGCCCGCTTTTTATAGCGACGTTGTTAGAGTGGTTGACCTTTTCTTAGAGTTAAGCAACAATCATTGCAGTTAGTGCCTGGATGGGTGACCCAACGATGGCTTAACTCCGGTACACGTTTCACAAGAATCATAACTTTATCGTGGAGGTCCCTGTTCTCGAATCATACCTATTCTCGAACCTTTAGTTGAAGGACTGTTTACATAATTCCAAAAACACATTATACGTAAAAAAAATCATGTGAACCAATGCTTTGTTTACTTACAAATAAATTGTTGAATTTATTTGTCAGTATTGTTGGTTTTTGACATGGATTCATTAGTATTCCCATGAGCCCTGATAAATGTTTTAAAAGAGGTTCAAGAACCGGTGTCTCCATGATGTACCTCTATCCCCCAGAGAAGGAATGTATTGCCTGATCTGGGTCGATACTTGAGGTAGAGTCCACAATGTTGGTTTTCTCCTGGGACAGCTCATTTCATTTGTTATTTTTTAAAGTTTTATTTTTAATTTAAATGATACAATTAAATAAAACAAAGACCTAATAATACATATTATTAGGTCTTTGATCAAAACAATAATGATCAACTTTTACATTGTTGTCTTGTTTCTCACAGTTTTTAAAATGTATTTTTTATGATTTTAATATGCGTTGTTTTTTAATCGTCATTCCTGTAATTATATGTGATAAACCGTAGCATCGTATTTGAAGAAAAGGGTTTTGTTTGCAACGAAAATGCAGTGGTACATTAAATTCTGGATCCTATAATTATGAAATAAATTTAGATATGAATTATTAAAAAGAAAAGTATAAAAATAGATTAATACAATTCTACGAATTACTGCTTTCCGGAGCCCTTGTAGCAGACGACTTTTGAAAACAGTATTTGAAAAGAAGAAATTACTCATGATGAGTAATTTCTCCTTTTGCCACCGTGTTTTAAACAATATTACACTTTCATTTTTAGAGGTTTTCCATATTTTTGCATTATGTTTTTTAAGTCGTCTGCTTTAGATGTATTGTATGTGGGGAAGGGTTAATAGTTAGGCGACATAGTTATTGGACAAGATAACTAATTCATTGCATGTATAAATAATAATGTGTAAATGAATTGATTAATTTTGTTAATTTTTCAGTTCCTGGTGTCTCAGAGTTTGCTGCTGAAAAATTGGTAAGCTCTAAACTTGGGTTGTACCACAGAAGCCAGTCTCTCAATTGTGTTTAATAAAGTATTAATTTGTGACAATTCTAGTAATAATATGGATGTGGCAAAGAATAGCATCTATGAGACATATTTTAATAAATACAAGATACATTTGTCCGTTATATATCATGCAATATCAGATGATGCAATAAATTATGTTTCTTGAATGGAAGGGTTTTCTTTCACAAATGCAAAACAGAGATGTTGTGTAAACTTTGAAATGAACCTGGATCAAAATACTTAAATCTTACTTCGTCATTTTAATTTCACTAATAAAAATGCAGACAGCAAGGTTACTATTGGTCAGATCGTGTACTTTAGTCAGATTGCAATTGACCCGATAGTTTATGAGAGTTTTAGAGATGTCTGCTTTGAATATAACTTGTTTTGAAAAAAAACATGACATTCGACCAGTCACCAATTTGAAGTTTTCTTTTCATACTGAGTTTGAAATATTGCGGGAAAAAGACAAAACTGATATTAGTCAACTGCAAAACTGTCGAAAGATGTCTATCAGTGAAAGGGTTAACACCTATTTTAGACTCTTAAAACTCTTTTTAAAATATCGGCAAGAGAAAAAAGTTAAAAGAAGAATATTTAAAATCTTGGTTAATATTTTAATATGACTAAATCAGCACTGTTTATTACAGCCTTCATTGAGAGCCAACAGTCCTCCAAAATGGATGGCAGATCTAGAAAATGATGACATCAATCTTTTACAAGGTGAGTTCATTGGTTTTAAGATCACCTTAGCTGAAGGCTCTAGGTGATCTATTGTGATCCTTCTCCGCCCGGTATCTGTACGTTGTACTTTCAAATATACTTCTTTTGAAATAACCAGTCTTAATTCAACCAAACTACACAGGAATGTTCCCTAGGTGGCCCTAACATTTAAATTTCTTCTCCTCTGTAGCTAATTCCAAGGTAATTTCGTAGACACTGTAAAAAAGTTGATCAAGCTGTATTGATTTGTTGAAAAACGGGGCAGCCAAGACACATCAGAAAGTGAAGTTTGTCAGAATGTTTGTCCTGAGGATACATGTATCTAGGTCAAGTTGTGTTCATGTTTACTGAAAAATTTGTCACAGTGGCAAATTTTAGTAAAAGCAGCCTATTTTACTTGAGCATGTTGAAATATAGTAAGAAAGGTCCATAGGCAAAAACTAAGTAAAAACTTATGCATTTTATACTTGAACATGATGAAGCTTTGTCAGAATGGTTGTTTTGATGACATCTATACTAAAGTTATTTTTGGTTTATCAAGTACAAAACTAGGTCAATCTTTATAGAAACTGCATGTGTTACTTGTTTTTCCAATCAAGTGTAAGGCATTCATGACCAAAGAAGATAAAGATCAGCCAGCGCATCTGTTCACCAAGTAGTAAAAGTAGGTTTCAAGAAACTCCTGTAAAGCACTATTGATCCTTAGCATAGATGTGCAGGCAGGTATTTGTTAGCTCACCTAAGCACGAAGTGCGAGGTGAACTTTTGTGATCGTCCGGCGTCGGGCAGTGTCGTCTGTACGTCCGTCTGTTAACAATTTCCTACTAATAACTTCTTCTTCTAAACCAATTGACCGATTTCAAAATAACTTCAGAGGAATGTTCCTTAGGTGGTCCTCTTATAAAAATGTTCAAATAATTTAATTCCAAATAGAACTTTGGTTGCTGCGGCATCAGAAAAGGGGAAAATTGCCAAAACTTTAAAAATCTTCTTGTCCAAAAGTACTGGCCCGATTTGAAAATAATTTGCACAAATGTTCCTTGGGGGGACCTTCGACCAAGATTGTTCAAATTATTCTGATCCGTTGAAAAACATGGCAGCCAGGGGGCAGAGCTTGAATTCCTTATAAATATGTGCATTGTAAACTCTTTAAAAATCTTCGTGTCCAAAAGTACCGGCCCGATTTAAAGATAGTTTGGCAAAAATGTTCATTGGGGGACCTTCTACCAAGGTTGTTTAAAATAATCAGATCTGTTGTAAAAACATGACCGCCAGGGGTGGGGCTTGTTTTCCTTATATGTGCATTGTAAAAACTTTAAAAATCTTCTGGTCTAAAAGTACCTGCCCGATTTGAAATAATTTGGCACAAATGTTCCTTGTGTGACCCTCTGCCAAGGTTGTTCAATTTATTCTGATCAGGGGGGTTGCTTGTTTTCCTTATATGTATAGAGTAAAAACTTAATTGAAAAAAAAATGAAGTTTTGTTAAATCAGGTGAGCGATATAGGGTCATCATGGCCCTCTTGTTTAGGTATTGTTTCCCACATATAAAAAATCTGCAGCAGACTATTTTAAATATATCTATGGAAAAACTACCAATTAAAGTACATATGTTAATTGAATAGGGCTTGAAACATTGAAGTAAATGGAGAAATTGCTCACTGTGAGGAAATTCTTCTCTTGCCACAGTGCTTTCAATAGTTGTCTGCTGCAGATTTCACCGTCAGATGTGTCAAAGGTGTCTATAAGTGTACAAGGGTTGAGGTTAGTTTTCCTGGAGCACTGCTATAATATACATACATGTATAAGTTTGTTTGTGTTATTGTAGAGTTTGGCAGTTTAACAACATCACAGCTAATGGAGAAGGTCCGAGGTTTACAGAATCTTGCTTACCAGCTTGGATTGGAAGAAGGTAAATTTGAATGTTATCTTCTAAAAGGGTCTATACCGAGATACATATACTTGAGCCGCATTAAGTTATTAGGGTGTTGTTGCCTGTTGCATCTGGACAGTCTCACTTATAGCCTTCATGTCATGTAATATTGTTATGACCATGTTCTATCATATAAACCCCAATGTTCATGCACTTTCAAGTGTTGCCAATAAGACCTGAAATCCCTACATGCGGCTCAGTTGTAGAAGATTCGGGCTTAGAGGTAGGTTGCTGGTCCTTTGATGCCAAGGTTGTGGGTTCAAACTCTCTGATGAGAGGGAACTTCCCATGATGGAGGTCCAAGTTCTGGTTCAAACTCTTGGAAAGAAGACATCAATAGTGATTAATTCAAGTTGTAAGAATTAGTTGTTCAATGGATAAGTAAAAGAAATAAGTCAGCTTACAATAAAATACTAAACCAGACGATATTTAAAGCCACCATAGAAGCCAGGATCTTGCTCGAGTTCCAATAACATACTTAGTAGTAAGTAATACTAAAAATCTTAAGTAACGTTGGAACACATTCCAGCATTCATGTTTTACAACTCGAATCAATTCAATTGAAGTTTTTTCGTCAAGAGTAATTGACTATGTTGACTTAATTTAACCTTTTACCTCATATAGATGCTTTCTGATGCCTCTGCAGCAGACACATTCTTGAAAACATATTGACATAAGAAGAAATTGCTCAAAACTCCTTTTGCCACAATGTTTTCTACTTTTAGTCATAGGTTATCCGTTCCATTATAGAGATTTTCCATTTTTTGACAACAGTGTCCAAAGTCATCTGCTGCAGAATTGCCGTATGAGGGAAAGGGTTAAGTAGTTACTGACCGACAATACTTGGAAGTATTATCATATTTATGCATTCTTATTAGGAAAACAAAAATGATGAAATACACGCTTAATTATTTCTTATGTCTAAGTATCTTTGGTAAAATTGGGGCCTGGATACATCTGCAGCAAACAACTTTTGAAAAAATTGTGACAAAAGGAGAAATTGATCACATTTTCAACTCTATACTAAAAGTTTTATATACATTGATTTTCCTTGAACAAGGGTACTGTGGTTGTGCTATAATGGTGTAAATCTAACTTAACCCTTTCCCTCATACGACAATTCTGCAGCAGACGACTTTGAACATATTTTGTCAAAAAATAGAAAATCTTTAAATGAATGGATAACCTATGACTAAAAATGGAAAACATTGTGGCAACAGGAGAAATTGCTCGTTTTGTGCAATTTCTTCTTTTGTCACTATGTTTTCAAAAAGCCGTCTGCTGCAGAGGCGTCAGAAAGCGTATATATGGGGGTAAGGGTTAAATTCATGTAAACACAACATCTGAGGGGAAATAGAAGCATTGGTAATAGGACTTTGATATAAACTTTTGAAAACATTTTGGAAAATTCATCCTTTTCCAAAAGTGTTATCAAAATTGTCTGCTGCAGAGGTGTAACAAATAGTGTGAATCTGTGAAAGGGTTAACATTACTTATGATTTGCTGTTTTAACTCTTTCAAAATGATAACGCCTATTAGTTTAAACATATTTAATTCTCATATGTTTTACATAGTAGGAAACATCAAGAAATATACAATTGAGAAATGGATTGGACTGAAAGCTCATAGCTTCCAATGAAAATTTGATTTATTATTAGAAAGAAAAAGAAATTTTGGGTAAATGAAAGTAAACTTGTGTATTATACAAATGATTAATAATTTAATTAGGAGAAAAGTTTGTAAACTGACATGAGATTGGAGGTTCAGATAAGGAGAGCTCTTCTACCCATGCTATCTCCCATATTATTGAACCAAACCCTATGAAGTGGGTACTCATTCAGACAATTCTTTTGAGTACCCACAATATAAGATTACAGCTAATACGGATTTTAGAACATGTAAAACACACCTTATCTAGAACTCTGATAAGGTTACACTAGTTTTCAGACTGATCTCGTCATGTATGTGATCTCTGCATATTATCATTATTAAGTTGTTTCTATTCTTATTTTACAGCTAGAGAAATGACCAGAGGAAAATTCTTACAAATTTTACAAAAAACGAAGAAATGAACTTTGGACAATTCCTCAGGGATATTTACAAAATGTGCAATGTATATGTGGGTTAGTCCAGATCGCACCAAGATTGGTAATAGTGTTGATGGAATGTGTATCGTAACTGTGATTTAGTGTGCCCAGTAAACCACACAATAGGCACACAAGGTTATTAACCCTTTACCACATACAGCAAATCTGCATCAGACGACTTTGAATACATCTAGGCAAAAATATGAAACTATCATTTTTGGATAGGGTTGAAAATATTGTGGAAAAAGGAGGAAGTACTTGTTATGATTAATTTCTCCTTTTGCCACAATGTTTTCAAAACACATCAGCAAGTGGGAAGTGCATTCTAATCTAGAATATTTTAAATTTCAAAGTAATTTCATTTCTAATTGGCAAACTCAGATGTTTAAGTCAATCAAAACTTGTGTTACTTTGTGAATTTAAAATTTGAATGAATGATTATGTAAATATGGGCCCAGATCAGCCTTCATCTTTGTAGTCTGGCTAGGGTCTTCCTTGTGTGTTATTGGATAGTCTTATACAAGTACTGGGCATAGGCAGGCGTCACTTGTGTTGAACATTCTTGTAATTGCAATGTATATATACATTTATTGTAATCATATTTTGTTCAATAAACTACTGTATGACATACTGGTTATTTTTTGCAAACTATAAACAAGACCTTTCATTGATTGATTGTTTGGTGTTTCACGCCGCTTTCAACAATTTAAGTTATCAGTATTACTGGTCCATTTATCCGGACACCTGCCTGTAAGTCGTAATGCTAACCCTGCAACCCTGAGAGCCAAGGAGGGCAGCCATTACTACCATTTTAAAGTCCGGGGATCAAACCCGCGACTTTCTGCACTCGAGGCTGACACTCTACCACTACACCACCGAGGCGGTAAAAGACCTTTCAAGAGGATAGCAGGATTAACCATGATAAGGTATAATACTAAAATGTTAACCGTTTACTCAATATGACATTTATAATCATATTGATATAGAAACTATGAACAAGTGAAAAAAGGTAACATCTGAAAATTGAAACGTCTCAGCATCGCATAGTATGCAAGGTCCAGCATGTCAGGAACCTCATACATGATGTCAGAACCGAAACCAGAGGGAAGAGTATCCAGAGAAAAATGACCGCATTTTTCGGCATGGATCTGCGCACACAGAATGAATAAACAGTTCTTTTCAGGACTACAAAACGGCCCTTTTTAAGGGCCACAAACTGAACAGCGCTTATTAGGGCTACAAAAATTGGTCAGGTAAAAAATAAGCAACAAAATTAATTTCCAATTTTATTTTGTATAAAATGATACTTACCGCATACATTATACATTACTTATTTTACGACATGTAAATAATACTACAACACCGGTTATAAACCTTTAATAGAAAAATTTAAAAAGTTTTAACATTTGTTTCACGAAAATCCTGTAATATTTTCAAAATTTGATTATACAAATACATCTATCAAATGTCAAAGAAACCGGTAAATATTACTTGCAAGCTTGTTTTAGCCCAAAACACTATCTCTTTGCAATTGAATTAGTGTACACATTATAGGTGGGTAGGTGGGGTTTAAATATAGATTGAAAATATTGTGGGAAACGGAAAAACAAGTTATTTTTCCTATTCCTACAACTATTTAAAAGGCTTCATCTGCCAATGCACCAAATGGTGTATGCTAGTGTTCTCAACTCGATTCAATAAAACATGTAATTCTTTTTTTAGCTCACCTGAGCACGAAGTGCTCAAGGTGAGTTATTGTGATCGCCTTTTGTGCTTTGTGCGTCCGTCAACATCTTCTCAGTAACCAGTGGGTCAATTGGGATGAAACTTCACAGAAAGCATCCTCTCAATGACCTCACCAGAATTCCTTCAAATTTTTGGGATCCATGCAGAATTCTGGTTTCCATGGCAATAAAACAACTTTAAAATTCTTCTTCTTCCAAACTGATTGGCAGATTTTCAAATAATGTTGTAGAAATGTTTCTTGGATGACCCTCAGATTCCTTCAAGCCATGTTGATTGGTAGAAAAACATGGCCACCAGGGGGTGGGGCTATTTTGCCATATATGGCTAGAGTGAAAACTTAAAAAATCTTCTCCTCCGAAAGTGTCAGGCCGATTTTCTAATAATTTTGTAGAAATGTTCCTTAAGTGACCCACTATTAGACTACTTCAGGCCATGTTGATTGGTCTAAAACATGGCCGCCACAGGGCAGGGCTATTTTGCCTTATATGGTTATAGTGAAAACTTAAAAAATCTTCTCCTCCGAAAGTGTCTGGCCCATTTTTAGCTCCACTGGCTTTTCAGCCAGTCGTGCTTATGTCATGGCGAATTATGCGTCTGTGCGTGCATTAACGTTTTGCTTTAAATGACTTCACCTCCCTAACTACTTGGCCAATTCGGATGAAACTTCATAGGAAGCATCCTCTCAATGTCCTCTCCTAAATTCCTTCAATTTTTTTGGATCCATGCATAATTCTGGTTACCATGGGAAAAAAATAGTGAAAACTTAAAAAATCTTCTCCTCCGAAAGTGTCAGGCCGATTTTCAAATAATTTTGTAGAAATGTTCCTTGGGTGACCCTTTATCAGATTCCTTCAAGCCAAGTTGATTGGTTGAAAAACATGGCTGCCAGGAGGCGGGGCTATTTTGCCTTATATGGCTATAGTGAAAACTTAAAAAGTCTTCTCCTCGAAAGTGTCGGACTGATATTCAAATAATTTTGTAGAAATGTTCCTTGGGTGACCCTCTATCAGATTCCTTCAAGCCAAGTTGATTGGTCGAAAAACATGGCTGCCAGGGGGCGCCGCTATTTTGCCTTATATGGCAATAGTGAAAACTTAAAAAATCTTCTCCTCTGAAAGTGTTCGGCCAATTTTCAAATAATTTTGTAGAAATGTTCCTTGGATGACCCTCTATCAGATTCCTTCAAGCCATGTTGATTGGTCGAAAACTATGGCTGCCAGGGATCGGGGCTATTTTGCCTCATATGGCTAAAGTGAAAAATCTTCTTCTCCGAAAGTGTCGGGCTGATTTTCAATAATTCTTCCAAGATTGTTCAAAGTATTCAGATCCGATAAAAAACATGGCCTCTAGCGGGCTTGGCTCGTTTTCCTTATTATGTGCATTGTAAAAACTTCTTATATTTGATTAAATCAGGTGAGCGATATACGACCATCATGGTCCTCTAGTTTAGTTTTCTTGTCCAGATAATAACTTTATAACTACAAGATGGAATTTAATAAAACTTTGTACAATAGTAGATCACAATGAGAGGAAGTGCAGTGTAAAAGAACCATAACTCTATTTTAACTAATTACATAGTTTTTGCCCTTTCTTACTTTTTTCTTGTCCAGAGAATAACTTCAAACCTACAGGATGGCATTTAATAAAACTTCATACAATGAGAGGAAGTGCAGTGTACTAGAACCATAACTCTAGTTTAATGGCTAACTACAGAGTCATTGCCTTTTGTACCTGTTTTTAGCTCACCTGAGCTTTGCTCAAGGTGAGTTATTGTGATCGCCTTTTGTCCGGCGTCCGTCGTGCGTCAACTTCTTCTCCTCAGTAACCAGTGGGTCAATTGGGATGAAACTTCACAGAAAGCATCCTCTCAATGATCTCACCAGACTTCCTTCAAATTTTTGGGATCCATGCAGAATTCTGGTTTCCATGGCAACGAAATGAAAAACACTTCAAAATTCTTCTTCTCCCTAACTGGTTGGCAGATTTTCAAATAATTTTGTAGAAATGTTCCTTGGATGACCCTCTATAAGATTCCTTCAAGCCATGTTGATTGGTCAAAAAACATGGCCGCCAGGGGGGGCGGGGCTATTTTGCCTTATATGGCTATAGTGAAAACTTAAAAAATCTTCTTCTCCGAAAGTGTCTGGCCGATTTTCAAATAATTTTGTAGAAATGTTCCTTGGATGACCTTCTATCAGATTCCTTCAAGCCATGTTGATTGGTAAAAAAACATGGCCCCCAGGGGGGCGGGGCTATTTTGCCTTATATGGCTATAGTGAAAACTTAAAAAATCTTCTCCGAAAGTGTCAGACCGATTTTCAAATAATTTTGTAGAAATGTTCCTTGGATGACCCTCTATCATATTCCTTCAAGCCATGTTGATTGGTTGAAAAACATGGCCGCCAGGGAGGGGCAGGGCTATTTTTCCTTATATGTCTATAGTGAAAACTTCTTCTGCGAAAAGTGTCAGGCCAATTTTCAAATAATTTTGTAAAAATGTTCCTTAAGTGACCCACTTTCAGATTCCTTCAAGCCATGTTGATTGGTAAAAAAACATGGCCCCCAGGGGGGCGGGGCTATTTTGCCTTATATGGCTATAGTGAAAACTTAAAAAATCTTCTCCTCCGAAAGTGTCAGACCGATTTTCAAATAATTTTGTAGAAATGTTCCTTGGATGACCCTCTATCATATTCCTTCAAGCCATGTTGATTGGTTGAAAAACATGGCCGCCAGGGAGGGGCAGGGCTATTTTTCCTTATATGGCTATAGTGAAAACTTCTTCTGCGAAAAGTGTCAGGCCAATTTTCAAATAATTTTGTAAAAATGTTCCTTAAGTGACCCACTTTCAGATTCCTTCAAGCCATGTTGATTGGTAAAAAAACATGGCCCCCAGGGGGGCGGGGCTATTTTGCCTTATATGGCTATAGTGAAAACTTAAAAAATCTTCTCCTCCGAAAGTGTCAGACCGATTTTCAAATAATTTTGTAGAAATGTTCCTTGGATGACCCTCTATCATATTCCTTTAAGCCATGTTGATTGGTTGAAAAACATGGCCGCCAGGGAGGGGCAGGGCTATTTTTCCTTATATGGCTATAGTGAAAACTTCTTCTGCGAAAAGTGTCCGGCCAATTTTCAAATAATTTTGTAAAAATGTTCCTTAAGTGACCCACTTTCAGATTCCTTCAAGCCATGTTGATTGGTAAAAAAACATGGCCCCCAGGGGGGCGGGGCTATTTTGCCTTATATGGCTATAGTGAAAACTTAAAAAATCTTCTCCTCCGAAAGTGTCAGACCGATTTTCAAATAATTTTGTAGAAATGTTCCTTGGATGACCCTCTATCATATTCCTTCAAGCCATGTTGATTGGTTGAAAAACATGGCCGCCAGGGGGGGAGCAGGGCTATTTTGCCTTATATGGCTATAGTGAAAACTTAAAAAATCTTCTTCTCCGAAAGTGTCAGGCCAATTTTCAAATAATTTTGTAAAAATATTTCTTAAGTGACCCACTTTCAGATTCCTTCAAGCCATGTTGATTGGTAAAAAAACATGGCCACCAGGGGGGCAGGGCTATTTTGCCTTATAGTGAAAACTTCTCCGAAAGTGTCAGGCTGATTTTTAAATAATTTTGTAGAAATGTTCCTAGTGTGACCCTCTATCAGATTCCTTCAAGCCAAGTTGATTGGTCGGAAACTATGGCCGCCAGGATGCGGGGCTTATATAGTTTAATTGAAAAAAAAAAATCAGGTGAGCGATCCAGGGCCATCATGGCCCTCTTGTTTTTTGTCAGGAGAATAACTTGAAAACTACTGGATGGAATTTAATAACAAGAGGGCCATGATGGCCCTGGATCGCTCACATTAATTATACAATGTACTGCAATGCAAAACACATCAAGACAATTATTCTGAATGCAACCTTCACAATGTTAACAATATTTTCCTTCATTTGGCCTAGTGATCTATATTTTTAGCTCCACTGGCTGAAAGCCAGTCAAGCTTATGTCATGGCGATTTGTCCGTCGTGCGTGCATGCATAAACTTTTTCCTTTAAACGAATTCTTCTCCCTAACCACTTGGGTCAAAACTTCATAGGAAGCATCTCTTAAATTCCTTCATTTTTTTTATCCATCCATAATTCTGGTTTCCATGGCAACCAAAAGAAAAAAATAGTGAAAACTTAAAAAATCTTCTTCTCCGAAAGTGTCTGGCCGCTTTTCAAATAATTTTGTAGAAATGTTCATTGGGTGACCCTTTATCAGATTCCTTCAAGAAATGTTGATTGGTTGAAAAACATGGCCGCCAGGGGGTGGACTATTTTGCCTTATATAGCTATAGTGAAAACTTAAAAAATCTTCTTCTCCGAAAGTGTTCAGCTGATTTTCAAATAATTTTGTAGAAATGTTCATTGGGTGACCCTCTATCAGATTCCTTCAAGCCATGTTGATTGGTCTGAAAACATGGCCGCCAGAGGGCAGGGCTATTTTGCTTATATGACCATAGTGAAATCTTCTTCTCCGAAAGTGTTGAGCAGATTTTCAAATAATTTTGTAGAAATGTTCCTTGGGTGACCCTCTATCAGATTCCTTCAAGCCATGTTGATTGGTTAAAAAACATGGCCACCAGAGGGCGGGGCTATTTTGCCTTATATGGCTAAAGAGAAAACTTAAACAAGAGGGCCATGAGGCCCTGGAATCACTCACCTGAGAATGGGCTATTTAAGACATAACTCTCTCATGCTCAAGCCAAACATGTGGCTTCCAGAGTGTTAACAATATTTCTCTTAAATTTGGTCTAGTGACCTACTTTTTGACATGACATGACCCATATTCGAACTTGGCCTAGATATCATCAGGACAAACTTTCTGATAAAGTTTCAACATGCTCAAGTTTAAAATGCGGCTTCAACAATTTCAACAAGATATAAACTTAAATTTGGCCTAGTGACCTAGTTTTGACCGGACATGACCCATATTCGAACTTGGCCTAGATATCATCAAGACAAACTTTCTGACAAAGTTTCAACATGCTCAAGTTTAAAATGTGGCTTCCAGAGTGTTAACAAGATTTTCCTTAAATTTGGCCTAGTGACCTAGTTTTTGACCCAGACATGACTCATATTCGAACTTGGCCTAGCTATTACTTAGACAAATATTCTGACAAAGTTTCAACATGCTCAAGCCAAAAATGTGGCTTCCAGAGTGTTAACAAGATTTTCCTTAAATTTGGCATTGTGACCTAGGTTTTGACCCGACATGACCCATATTCGAACTTGACCTAGATATCACTAAGTCAAATTTTCCTACATAGTTTCAACATGCTCAAGAAATGTGGCTTCTAGAGTGTAAACAAGATTTTCCTTAAATTTGGCCTAGTGACCTAGTTTTTGACCGGACATGACCCATATTCGAACTTGGACTAGATATCATCAAGACAAACTTTCTGATAAAGTTTCAACATGCTCAAGTTTAAAATGTGGCTTTCAAAGTGTTAACAAGATTTTCCTTCAATTTGGCCTAGTGACCTAGCTTTTGACCCCACATGACCCAGTTTCGAACTTGGCCTAGAGTTGATGGAGACATAATTATGTTCTGATAAACTTAAATTATCTAGTTTTTGACCCGGACATGACTCATATTCGAACTTGGCCTAGATATCACTAAGACAAACATTCTGACAAAGTTTCAACATGCTCAAGCCAAAAATGCGGCTTCAGGAGTGTTAACAAGATTTTCCTTCAATTTGGCCTAGTGACCTAGTTTTTGACCGGACATTACCCATATTCGAACTTGGCCTAGATATCATCAAGACAAACTTTCTGACAAAGTTTCAACATGCTCAAGCCAAAAATGCGGCTTCAGGAGTGTTAACAAGATTTTTCTTAAATTTGACCTAGTGACCTAGCTTTTGACCCCACATGACCCAGTTTCGAACTTGGCCTAGAGTTGATGGAGACATATGTTCTGATAAACTTTCATAAAGATTTGATGCAAAATGTTGCCTCTAGAGCAGTAACAAGCAAATGTTGACGATGGACGACGAACAAAAGGCACTACGTGCTCTGGTGAGCTAAAAATATTCTCCTCCAAAAGTGTCAGGCCGATTTTCAAATAATTTTGTAGAAATGTTCCTTGGGTGCCCCTTTATTAGATTCCTTCAAGAAATGTTGATTGGTTGAAAAACATGGCCGCCAGGGGGCGGGGCTATTTTGCCTTATATAGCTATAGTGAAAACTTAAAAAATCTTCTTCTCCGATGTGTTCAGCCGATTTTCAAATAATTTTGTAGAAATGTTCATTGGGTGACCCTCTACAAGATTCCTTCAAGCCATGGTGGTTGGTCAAAAACATGGCCACCAGGGGGCAGGGCTGTTTGGAGATTTGATTTTTGCCTTATGGCTGTGGAGCGATACTGGCCCTCTTGGGCCTCTTGTTTTACCGGATATGACCCATATTCCAACATGGACTAGATATCATCAAGACAACATTCTGACAAAGTTTCAACTTGCTCAAAGTAAAAATGCGGCCTCCGGAGTTTGAACAATATTTTCCTTTATTGACCTAGTTTCTGATCCAATATGACCCATATTCGAACTTGACCTAGATATAATTCAGACAAACATTCTGACCAAATATCAAGCTGCTGAAGCAAAAAATGTGGCATCCAAAGTGTTCACAAGATTTTCCTTCAATTTGATATAGTGACCTAGTTTTTGACCCAGCATGACCCATATTCGAACTTGGCCTAAATATCATTCAGCTCAACATTCTGACCAAATTTCAAGCCTCTGAATCAAAACATGCGGCTTCTACAGAGTTAACAATATTTTCCCTCAATTTGGCCTAGTGACCTAGTTTCTGATCCAATATGACCCATATTTAAACTTGACCTAGATATCTTTAAGACAAACATTCTGACAAAATGTCAACCTGCTGAAGCAAAAAATGCGGCATCCAAAGTGTTAACAAGATTTTCCTTCAATTTGGCCTAGTGACCTAGCTTTTTACCCGGCATGACCCATATTCGACTTGGCCTAGATATCACTCAGCTCAACATTCTGAACAAATTTCAAGCCACTGAAGCAAAACATGCGGCTTCTACAGAGTTAACAAGATTTTCCCTCAATTTGGCCTAGTGACCCAATATGACCCATATTTGAACTTGACCTAGATATCTTTAAGACAAAAATTCTGACCAAATTTCAAGCTGCTGAAGCAAAAAATGCGACATCCAAAGTGTTAACAAGATTTCCCTTCAATTTGACCTAGTGACCTAGTTTTTGACCTCATATGGCCCAGTTTCGAACTTGTCCAAGATTTTATGGAGATGAACGTTCTGATAAACTTTCATGAAGATTAGATGCGAAATGTAGCCCGTTGAGTGTTAACAATCTCAAATGTTGACGACGCACAACGGACTGACGACGGACAAAATGTGATCACAATAGTTGCACTTCGTGCATAGGTGAGCTAAAAACTTAATTCAATGGTAAAACACAATGAGAGGGAGTCAGTGGGCAAGAACCGTAACTCTATTTGAGCTAATTATAGAATTATTGCCTTTTCTTACCTTTTTCTTGTCCGGAGAATAACTAATCCTATCACATTCAGTGATAACTCTAGTTGCATTTAAAGTATGACCCAGATCTCCTGCTCTGAACACAATACCCAAGACAATTCTGAATCAATTTCAGAATTTCTTTACACAAATGATCACCTTGATATGAAAATGTGTAACATGCAGAAATAAGGTCTGTAGCTCAAAAGACAAGGACACACTTACAGATAAAATGTAACATGCAAGATGATCATGCCTGGCTGGTGTCAGAATGAATGGGCCAGTAGTACTAGTAACTTACCAAGAAAACCGTGATATAACTGAAAAACCTGGTTTAATGATTTGAAAAAGGTTCTTGAAATCCTATAGGACTATTTGGCAAATAATGCAGAGCTAGATTAGACAATGTTGATGCGCTGGCTGATCTGGCTATACCTACGGCTGGTTTTTGCAGTGCCAACCACATATCTACACTTAAACACTCCTTTTTAACATCCCATATTATTGGCCCAGCAATCACGTTTATTTTTCAAAGAAACTCTTTTGTAAAATCTCTTGTTCACGCCTTCAAAGTTAATGTGCTGCAAACATATCAAAAGTTGTTTTCAACAGGAAAAATAAGCAAGCAACAGTGTCACTGATTAAGACAACATCCTTTATTATTAAAAAATAAATTCATAAATATAATTTGATTATTTCATGTACAGTATTAAGTTTGCTTTTTACTGTACACTTTAATTTCAAATAACATAGTACACGCTCGTATTGTAAAAATGGATTGAGTGCAATAACATGCATATATCATTCATACCACTAAACTTGATAAAAGGGAAGAAACAGTACCTTTATGAATGTTAATAAAAACAAATCTTACTTTTGTCTCAAATGTAGATTACAGCAAAAAATGGTCTAAAACCCATATATCATCCAGATGAAAACTTAAAATAAACCCTCTTTGTCAAGTTGAAACAAGAGGGCCAAGATGGCCCCAAGTCGATCACCTGAATGATGGTAAATTAGAAGCAAATATTTAATTGCAAATATCTGTGAAAATTTGATCAGGAGTTCAAATAAAACTGCAAGGAGTGAACACTCAGTTAAAGAAATAGTTTATCGGTAAAAGCCATTTGTATCTTGAAATCTATCAAGAACTTTAATAAGAATGAAATTATAAAGTTTTGTCATTCTGCACCTTTCCTGATGCCGCTTTGCTGCCCTGTTTGTCAACGAAATCAATATGGCTTGAAAGATTTTGTAGAGAGTTACCCAAAGAACATTTCTGCCAAATTATCTTGAAATCTGACAAATGGATTATGGAGATGAAGGTTTTTAAAGTTAGAGTATTTTTCTCAATTTCTGATGCCGCAGCAACAAAAGTTCTACACAGAATGTAAGTCTTTGAACAATTTTGAAAGAGGACAATCAAAGGAACATTCCTGTGAAGTAACGTTGAAATTGGTCGAGTGGAATGGCAGGAGTTGTCATTTGTAGCTAAAAGTTCAATTTACCCCTTTTGTGATGTCGCAAGGTTGCTATGATTTTGTAACCAATCAATACGGCTTGAACAAATTAAGTAGAGGATCTTCAGTGAGATTCCTTTTTAATTTTCTTAATATCAGACAAGAACTTAAAAAAATGGAATTTCCAAATTTCTTCATTTTGCCCCTTTTCTGATGCCTCCTGACTGCCATGTTTTTCAGCCAAACAGTATGCCTTAAACAATCTTTGTAGAAGGTCACCCAAGGAACATTTCTACCAAACCATATTGGAATCTGACCACCAAAGGAACATTCCTGTGAAGTTTGGATGAAATTGATCCTCTGGTTTAGGAGGAGATGATGTTTAAAGCTAAAAGTTAACGATGGACGACGACGGACAAAAAGTGATCAGAATAGCTCACCTTGAGCCTTTGGCTCTAGGTGATCTAAAAAGTAATAGTTAACAAGTCCGAGATTTAACCTTTTCCCTCATATAAACACTTTCGGACGCCTCTGCAGCAGACGGCTTTTTGAAAACATAGTGACAAAAGAAGAAATTGCACAGAACGTGCAATTTCTCCTTTTGCCACAATGTTTTCCACTTTTAGTCATAGGTTATCCATTCAATTATGGAGATTTTCTATGTTTTGACAAAATACGTTCAAAGTCGTCTGCTGCAGAATTGTCGTATGAGGGAAAAGGGTTAAAGAAACTTTAACTTAACCACAAGATTTAAAAACAAAACAAAACAACCCATTTATCAGTTACAACAAATCTTAATTCAGGTATTAATATCAAGTCTATTTTAAAGAAAGTTTAATTATTGAATAAATTTAAAAACATTTTAGCAAAAGGAGAAATTGCTAATCTAGAGCATATTCTCATTTTGCCAAAATGTTTTCAAGTCATCTGCTGTTGAGGCACCAGAAAGTTTCTGTATGCGGTAAAGGGTTCAGTGAACAACTAGAATATCATTTACAAATGTGTTAAATATTAAATAATTAAGAAAAAAAAAATCAAAACATAACATTCCTGAGAAATTTAAAATGCATATCTATAAATCAACACAAAATGATTGAATATATGGGCAGTGGTTTCTAAGGAAGAAATACTAAAATACCCTATCTAATAGTCCCCATGTTTGTTTACCAATCAAAAAAGGTCTGAAGGAATGTGCTTAACCTTCCTTTGAAATTATTTCAAATTTGGGTCAAGCTGGGGAGAGGATTTTAATTTTTTCCATTATTATGCATAAACATTGTACATGTAATCCTTTCGGAAAATGTCCAAGGCTAAGGGCATGAATCTGAATTCACAGAGACAATTTCAGAGTTTGAAGGAAGTCATGACTGTGTCGCATGAATCTGTAATCATAGAGACAATCTGAGAGTTTGAAGGAAGTCATGACTGTATCGCATGAACCTGAAATCATAGAGACCATTTGAGAGTTTGAAGGAAGTCATGACTGTGTCGGTTGAATCTGAAATCACAGACAATTTGAGAGTTTGAAGGAAGTCATGACTGTGTCGCATGAATCTGAAATCATAGAGACAATTTGAGAGTTTGAAGGAAATCATGACTGTGTCGCATGAATCTGAAATCATAGAGACAATTTGTGATTTTGAAGGAAGTCATGACTGTGTTGCATGCAAGTTAAATACAATATGACAGGCGGACGGACATAAGACATAGAAGTGATCCCCTGTGTCCCCTTTCTAAGGCAGGTGCCACAAACAATACATCATGAATATTCATTATACTTCATCGGACACATTAACTGTTGATTAACAGTAGACAGTGTTTGAAAACATTGTGGCAAGAGGTGAAATTGCTCATAAGATTCAATTTTTCTTTTTTTGACAATTTTTTCATATCTTATCAAAAATGTTTTAGTTTATAGTGCTTCTAAATATTTTTGCATAGATGTTTCCATTGCTGCAGAATTTATATACATGTATGTTTGAAAAGGTTAAATACTGATCAAGATTTACTGCATAGGAGTTTCAAATCATGTTTCAATGTGTAGTTACAGTTTTATTTCAGTTTTAAATGGTTTTCGACAGTATTTCAGTTATACAAAAGCAACAGAACACTTATTCTTGATCCCTTGGTGACAAACCAGAACTAGACTAGGTATAGTGACTTGCATGTCTATAGGTAAATCCTTCCATGACGGCTCTGAACAAACTTTGGATGTCCCACATCCCTCTATCACCCATGCAGTTCCAAATGTTAACAATTAAGCCACCATTGTGAGTCAAGGTTTTCCTTGTCCATGTCTCAAAGGGCTCTCAAAGTCCATCACAAATGTGGCGTCACATCTTGGAATCTTCATCATTCTACCTGTGTCTCTCTGTTTTAAATTACTATAGCCTGCTGAGCTTCCTGATAAATCTGATGAAGTTCTTCTAATATCATCTCTGGTATAACTTTGTATTAAATTACTACCAGATCGTCTTTCTGTTTTATCATGTCTATATGTTAACATTTTGTGACCCGTATCAGTTCTATAAAAATGTGGTGAATTGTCACCAGACTCTTCACCAGACTCTTTACCTGTATTTCTTAATTTCTGCCCGTGCCCAAGTTCCTGATGGGACTGAAGCAAGACTGTATTATGTCCATCTCCGGGTTTAGGTATTTTAACTCTGTCCTGTAATAGAGCTGGATAGTCTGCTTCAGCTGCATGATTTAGTATCTCTTCTCTGTAAGTTGAATCTATGTAATCTGCTTCCAAACTATCAAGGCCTTCAGAGCTTTCACCTGAATATTCTTCTGATTCTTGAAAATTCAGACTTTTTCTCGCTTTTTTCTTTAACTTCTTTCTCCGATCTGCAATCCTTTGAGCAAATTCACCTTTGGTTTTCACATCACTAGCTGGGGTTGCTAGAAAACTAAACTGGTCATGCTTCTGCTTTAGCTGAACATGTTTCGAATCAATGTGTAAATTGCTTTTAACCTGCTCCACTTGGGTGTTGGTTGAACTACCACTTTTTCTTCTGTAAGATGATCCTTCTTTAAAGTAGATTTGTGCTTTCTTGTCAAGTATCTCCTTTGAAACTCCTGTATCATTTTTTTCCACTGATAAGTATCTTTTGTGTCCATCTGATAACCTATTGTGAAAGTTTTTATGAGCCTTATTATAACGCTGCGTATGTGTAACAGTTTTTTGTTTAATACCCTGTGATTGTTGTTTGAACTTTCTGTAAATGACTTCAGGGCTATTTACTATGAACTCATTATTGTCAATAATAGCGTTTGGAAACTTTGGTATTGGTGTTGGCATTTCTCCAAAAGCTTTCTTAACAGGTTTGGACTTAACATGTTTCCCTGGATCTTGGTGTCTCTGCTGGTTCTTGTCATGGAATTGCATGCACCGCTGTTTTGTTTTATCGTTCATAAGATTGTCAATACCTTGCTCATCAGTCTCTTCTAATTCAATATTTGATTTTTTATTTTCAAAAACTTTGCTAGTACATTTTCTCTCTCCAGTTAAATTTGTTTTGCTTTCTCTTTGGACATTTTTCTCGCTTTTATAGGTAGAATGCTTTTGATAATTATTTGAATTCTGCAAATTCCAGTTTTCACTCATGAATTCAAAATGTTTCTTTTTCACAGTCCCCCTTGGTGAACTCTGTGTGTAATCCACATCGGTAAGAGCTGGTTTTGAAAATGTTGTATCTTCATCCACAACTCTAACACAATAACCACTGTTTCTAACATCATGAGCATCATCGGATGATTTAGGCTGACATCCATTTCCAAACTCCCCCTGAACAAGTTTTCCTCCGTTCCTGGGACTAGAAATTGATCTAGGTCCAGATATTTGCCTAACCTCTCTAAACAGATCTAATTGCTTCCTACCCGGAGAGTTTATCATCTGTTTTTGGCGTTTACGTGTGGAAGGATTAGATATCGGTGAAAGAATGTCAATCACTTCATCATCAGAAATGTCTGCATGCATGCGTTTTCTGCCCTCCATTGAACTACTTAATGAACCTTTAGTCACAGACGTTCTGCCCTCTGATAATATCAAGTCAGACCTAACCTTTGCAGTTGATTTCTTACTCTTGATATCTGAAACCTCATCAAAACTAGTTGCTGTAACATCATAGTAAGCTACTTTATCACTTTCAGGTGATTTTTTCCAGTTGTTTTTGTATGACTTTGTTTCGGATGAACTAATAATATGTGTACTACCAAGTTTGTTATCAACATTTGCTCCGTTTTTGACACTTGGACTGTTAACTGTTGTGGATGCAGTAAATCGTTGAGATGTAAAAGCCTCACACGATTTCTGTTTGTCGAAAACTTTATACTCATTGTTTCTTTGGGATATTTTGTTTGTTGTCTTTCTTTTCAGGTCTGGGCTGTTCTTTTCTTGGTTTCCCATGGGCATACTACTTGATATGTTTTTTTTTATTGTAAATGTTCTCTCACTGGATTCAGCCTTTTTTCCACTCAGCCTACATGTTTCACTAGCTTTAGCCTTTGATGGGCTTCCATCATATTGACATAATCTTTCTAAAAAATTTCTCTCTTTGCTGTCAATGACATTGGTATTGTTTGCCCTTTTAACCAATTCTGTTTCTTCACATTTTACTGGCTCTCTAAAAGAATAAGAGCTACTTAACAATTTACTTGAGGCCATGCTCTCTCCTCTATAAGTACCGTAAGTAGGCACAGGCCTTATTGATACTGTACTGTCACTGCTTTTTCTATCAGTTTGAACAGCACTGCTTAAACGTTTCGAGTTCTCCTGCCTTTTCTCCATATCGTCCTCCACTAAATTTTGTTCTTGATTGATAGCTTTTAATAATGATGACATTTTCTCTTTAACATTATCAGAAAATTTATCCTTCCTTTCTGTAATAACATTTTTAACAACAGACATATCACTATAACCCGTTTCTTTGTGTTTCCTATTAGTCAATGTTGTACCAATGGTACTTATGTTAGAGGGAAATAACTGTGTAGGTTCATCAAACATGGACAAGTTCTCTCCCTTCAATTTGTACCTAGGGGAAGGCTTAAGGATGGTGGATTCTTCAAGTTCTGAGTGTTGTTCTGATGTACCTATTCTTAACAGATCTATTGAGGATGGTTGCCCTTTCTTTATATCAGGGGCTATCTCGGGTGAGTATTGGTAGGCTTGTTTTGATATAGGCACTGACAATTGGATTCCACTCACTGAAAAACAAATCATGGTATGATTTAACCATATCCCACATATGGTAAATCTGCTGCAGACAACTTTGAAATCGTCAAATAGACGTTTCAATTTTTGTTGGAAATTATGGCAAAAGGAAAGATTGCTCATAAGATCTATTTAATTTTTCTCTGAAAGTCTTGGATACACTTTATGGAGTTATAGGCTGTCTAAGTCTTTGGTGGAGGTATAAAAATGCCAAAGAATATCTATTAACCCCTTACCACGTTCGGAGGTATTTCATTCTTTTCCAATAATATTTTCAACTTTAAATTAATATTAATCCTTCTCCACGTACTTCCATATTTTTGCTTTAGTCAGTTGTCTCCTACATTTGTTGTATGAAGGTAAGGGTTAAACTCCAAACCATTCAATCTCAAAAATATAATTAATAAGGATTTTTGATGCTGTTTTATTGAGATTTTACACTGTTTTAAAAGTATTTCACACGTGACAGAACACCTATTCATGAACCCTGGGTGACACACCATTACTAGGCCAGAAACTGCTGTGCTCAAGGACAGTTAACTGATTCCAACGCCTCTGCAGCAGACGACTCTTGAAAACATTGTGACAAAAGATATTTTTTCTCAAAACAAGCAATTTCTCCTTTTGCCCAGTGTTTTCAACTCTTTTCAGTAATCACACATTCATTTTAACCCTTTCCCTCATACGACAAATCTGCAGCAGACGACTTTGAACATATTTTGTCAAAACATAGAAAATCTCCATAACTGAATGGATTACCTATGACAAAAAGTGGAAAACATTGTGGCAAAAGGAGAAATTGCACGTTCTGTGCAATTTCTCCTTTTGTCACTATGTTTTCAAAAAGCCGTCTGCTGCAGATGCGTTAGAATGCGTCTACAGGTGGGAAAGGGTTAAGACATTTTCGACAGTGTTGCCACTTTGTTTTCAAAGTTTTCAAAGTCGTCTGCTGCAGATTTGTTGTATGTGGGAAAGGGTTAAGGCATGTTATCCATTCCATTTAAATCCTGATTTGTATTTTTCACCTTCACCATGTTTTGAATTTGGAAAAATCTTAAGTTATCACATTCAGGTATTGTCAGGATTATTTGACAGAAAAAAGCATCCCTTGTTACAGATCAATGCACATGTTTTAAGTTGTTAAGCTTTTTTTTTAGTACTAGGCTAGAAAATTTGCTTGCCCAAGGGCACTCTACAATGACCGCTGCAACTGAGGATGGACCTGGGATGACCTATTCAAAATTCCTGACGCTTACCACTTGGCCATTGCAGATTCCTGGAAAGGGTAGGCAAAGAAATGTTTGAGATATTTACCACCAGCTGGAAGAAGAAACCCAACAGGAAAATGACTGGCAAAAAAAGGATGCTGCGCCGCCTGTGATGCTGTCAATCGTTCATCTGAAAAATCATTGATTACACTTTAACTCTCTTTCTGACATGCAGACACATTATGATGCCTTTGGATTTATTGTTTTGGTGTTTTTCGCCACTTTCAACAAGTTGTCAGTTATATCAGGGTATTTCCTGGGTAAGTAGCCAGTTCTACTGGTCAGTTTATCCTGACACCAGCTAGTCAGTCATATTGCAAAACCCACAATCCTGTCTTTGGTAAATGACTTTGGAAAACATTGTGGCAAGTCTAATCAATAATACTGCTTTCATTTATAGAGAGTATCCATATGTTTTGCCTTGATATATCAAAGTCGCCTGTTGTAGATTTCAGATATTTATTACTGGTTTATCTACCCTTTAGCCGATACAGATGATTTTTAACACATCTACAGAAAACAGTTTTTATAAAAATGCTAAATATGAACAACATTAATGTTACAGAAAAAGATTTTTCTCATGTTTTAGATGCAGACAACAACAAATTATTATAATCAGTTATTATGTAGATTTGTTTAAGATCCTGACTTTTTATCATTATTCAGCCAATTTTAAGATTGTACTGTAGCTTAATGCCATTTTCCAAGCCCAAGGTGCTCAGTAGGTAGCAACGCAGGCTGTCAATCCAGGGGTTGTGAGTTTGAATCCCAGCTTGGCCAACATTCTTTCAGATGTTTGACAACAATCAAGAACTGTAAACTTGGACAATCTGTTCTAAATATTATATTGGATTTTTAAGTTATCTGCATTAAGGCATCTAAAGAGAGTTAAATAGTAAGTTTAGGTAACCTTGAATTGTATTTGTAACACAGAGTTGAAAGCATCGTCGGAAAAGGACAAATCAATTTTTTTCACAATGTTTTCAAGTCATTTGTTCCAGAGATGGCATAAAGAGTCTGCATCAGGGAAAGTTCCAGCTCAACCCTTTCCCAAATACAGATGCTTTCTGATGAATTTGCAGCAGAAGACTTGTAAAACATTATGGCAAAGGGAGATATTGCTCATAATGAGCATTGTCTCCTTGTTCCACAATGTTTTCAACTCTCTCCAATAATTATACTTTCATTAATTGAGATTTTCAATATTTCCAAAATCATCTGCTGCAGATTGTATGTATGTGAGAGATGGATAATGCTTGTGCTACAAATTTGATTAGGACTACTGACCTGGATTATACCTTAACATTCCAGCTAGGAGATCGGCAAACATGTAGTCTTTAGACTGCAGATGTTCAATAATGGTCGTTGAAGCTGTAATATATCATAAACTTAAACCTCTTCTCACCTGCTGAGGCCCGGTAGCTCAGTCGGTGGCGACCTGGGCTGTCAATCCAGGGGTTGTGAGTTTGAATCCCAGCTCGGCCAACATTCTTTCCGACGTTTGACAATAGTTACTGTGACATGCGTCATTCGTCTTTCACCAATGGGCTGTTTAACAGTCTATGTGGAAAAGCAGCCAGTTGCTTGGAAAGTATCTTGTGTGGTGTACTGGTTTGGGAAAACCAGGAAACGCATGAGTAGGTGAACTGGTCGCCATGATATGACAGAAAAATTGTTGAAACGGCGTTAAACCTTAATCAATCAAATCTCATCTGCAGACCCATTTTGAAAACATCATGGCAAGAGCAGAAATTGCTCAAGATGAGAAATTTCTCTTTCATCACAATGCTTTCAGCTCTCATTCATGATATTATTTTCAATATTTTTGCATTGGTTTTTTCCCCAAAGATTTCTGCTGCAGATTAGTTGTATGTGGGAAAGTATTAATACATTCATTTTGATGGGATCGTCAGCATGAAACCACTAGAACTATCACTGAAGATGATAAAAAAAACCTAAACAGCACCTTGACCTAAAATAACATGCAATTGTAACCCCTTTAGGATATGCACATCTCCTCTTGGTATAGAAGCTTCAAGTAAAATTCTATTGAATTCCACCAAGTGGTTTGTAAGAATAAAGGCCGGACAAAATATGGCTTCCGGTCGGCCGACCGACCGCCCGACCGACTGACAGACAGACTGCCCGACACAGTGACTCCTATATACCCCCTCTTCTTCGAAGCGGGTATAATAATATAAATTTAGTAGCAGTTAGTTACTATCATTTTATGATGAGCCATTGCAAAGATTTACCAGAACTTGCATTTTATAAAATTGAAACATCAGGGCCTGAAATGTTAAGGTCACATGACCTACCTGTTTTATAGATATCATTGTATTTGTTATGGTTGAATCAGTAATACTGTTTACCACATACAGCAAATCTGCAGCAGACAACTTTAAACACATCTAGCCATAAACAGGAAAAATATTCATACATTTATATGGAAGTATAATTATTGCATAGGATTGAAACCATTGTGGCAAAAGGAGAAATTGCCTGTTTTGAGCAATTTATCCTTTTGTTACAATGTTTCCAAAAGTAGTTTGCTAAAGAGGCACCAGAAAGCTTCTGTGTGGGAAAGTGTTAACATAAAAGGACAGGTTGCACTGGCATGTCAAGCTCAGCTTACCCACAATACCTTTGCTTTACAGCACATCCTATTGCCAAGATGTATCTGCATACCAAATTTGCTTTAGCAATTCCCACAGTATAGGAAATAGTTATGGCCTGTACAAAGTTTAAGCAAGAAGGAATGACAGACCAGTTGCAAATCTATAATTTGGTCATGGCAGATTCCTCTAGGGTACTCAAAGTGCACCCTAGTGATACAATCCAAAACATGAAAACAAATTAACATTACCATTAACTTGGTCTTCAATAGAAGTATACTGTTTCAAATTCTTATAAAACATCCCTCTTCTGAACAGTTTGGCTGGAAATGGTCCCAGCAAATCATACATCTGTAGTAAAAATACAAGAAGTGAAAACATATGAAAAATGTCACTAAAAGCTCTAGTTTGACCTTAAAACATGATATCAACCAATGATAGCTTCCAGCAGTATTGGAATAGTTATTCAAGCAATTTATAAATAATAAGTATTTCTACATATATGAGAGTTTCTTCAGAAAAATTAACCCTAAAGTAAGTATTACTTGTTTGGCATTTTACCCCGCTTTAAAAAAAATCAGTTACATCATGGCATTTGCTGGGTAAGTTTCCAATTCTACTGATCCCTATATCCTGACACCAGCCAGTCAGTCATAATGATCCCTATATCCTGACACCAGCCAGTCAGTCATAATGATCCCTATATCCTGACACCAGCCAGTCAGTCATAATGATCCCTATATCCTGACACCAGCCAGTCAGTCATAATGATCCCTATATCCTGACACCAGCCAGTCAGTCATAATGATCCCTATATCCTGACACCAGCCAGTCAGTCATAATGATCCCTATATCCTGACACCAGCCAGTCAGTCATAATGATCCCTATATCCTGACACCAGCCAGTCAGTCATAATGATCCCTATATCCTGACACCAGCCAGTCAGTCATAATGATCCCTATATCCTGACACCAGCCAGTCAGTCATAATGATCCCTATATCCTGACACCAGCCAGTCAGTCATAATGATCCCTATATCCTGACACCAGCCAGTCAGTCATAATGATCCCTATATCCTGACACCAGCCAGTCAGTCATAATGATCCCTATATCCTGACACCAGCCAGTCAGTCATAATGATCCCTATATCCTGACACCAGCCAGTCAGTCATAATGATCCCTATATCCTGACACCAGCCAGTCAGTCATAATGATCCCTATATCCTGACACCAGCCAGTCAGTCATAATGATCCCTATATCCTGACACCAGCCAGTCAGTCATAATGATCCCTATATCCTGACACCAGCCAGTCAGTCATAATGATCCCTATATCCTGACACCAGCCAGTCAGTCATAATGCCTCAACCCTAAGGACCAAGGAGGGATTACTACAATTTTTAAAGTCTTTGATGTGACTCGGCCGGGGATCGAATCCTCATCCGATGTGGATGCTCTACCACTACACCCCTGAGGCAGTTTGGAGAAAGACCAGTCTGCATTTTCAAGATAAGGATTCAAATAGATACTGTTTTACAGAAGTTAATTGAAACCTATTGTCACTAATTGAAGAACAGTGCATAGCAAGATCAGACTGCAGGAATATGTTGGCATATCTAAATCCATATTGATCCCAAAAACGTGTTCGCAGACCACCATTCATAATGTACACTTAATAAGGGGTTACACATTTTTTCAAAAACTGAACATGGCCATCTCATCTCTGTTAAGGCATGCCTCAAAGTTTCAATTAATTTCTGCCAGCAGTTGCTGAGAAATAGTATGGAAAAAATAATGTAACGGCCGCACATATACACAAGCAGAAAACAAGGCAACTAAATGATTCCCTGAAATTTATGAGGAGCATAAGACACAACTAAATGATTCCCTGAAATTTCACGAGGAGCATAAAACACAATTAAATGATTCCCTGAAATTTTTGAAGAGCATAAAATACAATTAAATGATTCCCTGAAATTTATGAGGAGCATAAAAACAATTATTTTCTAAACTGTTTTCACAGGTAGTCCGCTGCAGATGGTTCGAAATTCATCACTATGTGGGAAGGGTTTAGGCTTTCCCAAATACAGACGCTCTCTGATGCCTCTGTAGCAGACACATTTTGAAAGCACTGTAACAAAAGGAGAATTAGCTCATTATACCACAATTTTTTCAACTCTTTTCAATAATAAAACTTTCATAGAAAGATATTTTCCAAAGTTTTGCCTAGATGTTTTCAAAGTTGTCTGCTGCTCATTTATTGCATGTGAAAAAGTGTTAATTAAAATTGGTTACAACTTAAAGTAAGCCTGAACAATTTCAATAATGCTGAACTCATTCACTTGTTTGAAAATATCTTACTTTGTATCCTCTCTGCCTTTAATTTTCCCCATATACACCAAATATACAGCAGACGACATTAAAATCATCTCAGAAAAAATACGGAAATCTCTATGAATAAACACTCAATTTAAGAATAGATTTAAAAACATTTTGGCAAAAGCAGCAATTTCTTATTTTACCACAATGTTTTTACAAGTCATCTGTTGCAGAGGCATCAGAAAGCATCTGTTTGGGGGAAAGGGTTAATGAGTTGCGTAAATAAGAACTTATTGACCTGTTTGAGAATGTCTTCCCGTGTATCCCCTATCACCAGTGGTTTACCCAGGAACAGCTCAGCAAATATACATCCTAGTGACCATATATCTATCTCTGGACCGAACGGGACACCAAACATCACCTGGAATAACAACAAATATATTGATTGATTTGGGTTAAAAACTGTTTCCAACAATTTTTCAATTGACCTGTCCATGTGTTTCCTGGCTTTCTCGTAATCTTAATCCACTAAACAGGAATTGTTAGCCTATTGGTGGAAGAAGATATTACATTTTTTTTTAATTGACTTTTGTCAAACGTCAAAAAGATTGTTGGCAGAGCTGAGGTTGAAAGCCTGTCTCGCTACTGTGGCTCAGCAATAACAATTGTAATACAATCTTCCAATTATTCTATAGAACACAGAGGGACCCAACAACATTACCTGGAATACTAACAAGTATACATCCTAGTGACAAAATATCTATTTATATGTGATACCTCACATCTAAGGGAATCAGACATATTAATATACAGTAGGACCTGTTTATAAAGACCACCCATGGGAAGACAACAATCTGGCCATTGTTCACAGGTGGTCTTAATATGCAGTGTCATTTCTACAGACATTTAGCAAAATAAATTTTAAGAAACTTAAATTGTGACTGTTAAAGACAGGGAATTGATATTCCAAGGTGGTCTTTAGCACAGGTTTGACTGTATATGTAAGGGCATATTTCCAGTGTACATTCTTTCTCACATACAACAAATCTGCAGCTGAGGACTTTCAAAATGTGTAGGCAAAAATATGGAAAACTTCTAAAAAATATTTATTTTCTGAAAGGAGTTAAAAATACTGTGATAAAAGGAGAAGTTGCTCATTAAGAGCAAATTTTTCTTTCGTCACAATGTTTTGAAAATATGTTCACTGTATATGCGCCAAATGCATCTGTATGTGGAAAAGGGTTTAACAGAAACATTTTTGAATTATTTAAGTAACAGTGTCCTTGAGAGGCATTAGAAAGCGTCTACATGTGGGAAAGGCTTAAATCCTTATTTCGAGGGCTTGGCGTGAAACGGTTGTAACTAAAATTGGTCTTTTTTTTACGATGTTAATGACTTCGCCATAAAGTCTTTTTAAGCGTTAAATCATTTTTCTTGGTAAACAATGGAAATTTAGGTGCCATTGCTCGTTCTGAGCAATGGCACCTAAATTTGCATTGTTTACAAAGGGGTAAAAATTGCCCCTAAACCAGGGTTTTCAAAATAGCTTTTTAGTTACAACCGTTTCACGCCAAGCCCTCGATTTGACCTTATAAAACATACCAAAAAGACTAGTCTCTGTAAGATGATTGTTCTGTGTATCAACAGTATAGTTTTAAATTAGGTACAAAGCAGATAGTGTGGAAAAAGGACAGAAGGCATTTGAAAAACAATCTGGTAACAGAATAAGCAGCTCAAGATAGCCAATTTCTCAAAAATGTCTTCTACAGTGCATTGTAATCAACTTCCTCCCGTCAGAACATGTCTGAAGGTGGGAAAGGGTTATTTGATTAAAATTTACCATATGAGGAAACAAGATCTCAACATAAACTAAAAATCCAGAAAAATTAGGTCACCACACTTATTACCCTTTTCCCGCATACAGTAAATCTGCAGCAGATGACTTTGAAATTATCCAGTTGGAGATATGATTAATCTCTATAAAGTATTAAATTATAATTGAAGAGAGTTAAAATCATTGTGGCAAATGGAGAAATTTCTCTTTTAGACACAATGATTTCAAGTCGACTGCTGCAGAGACGTCAGAAAGCGCCTATATGTGGGAAAGAAACAAACTAAAATGTTTTTCAATATTACAGTAACAGTGACTATGACATGAATGAACCATACATGTAGCTCTTAGATAGGTTATAAAACAAACATGCTCTCTTTTGTTTTGCTAAGGAGATACATTTGGTATCATAATTTAGACTCCCACATGTTGACCCGTTTTGACGCAACTGCAGCAAATAGTTTTTGAAAACAAAGTGGGAAAATGAGAAAATGCTCATGATGAGCAATTTCTCAATTTGCCACAATGTTTTCAATTCTATTCAATAATTATACTTTTATTTATAAATATGTTCTATATTTGACTTACTTCAGGTGCTCTATATAGTGGGGTTTGTAGTTCAAAGTCCTTGTAATAGAGAGATACTTCACTGTGTATGTAGTTTATGGTGTTACCAAAGTCAACTACATGTACACTATCGAGGTCATTCTCTGGAAAAATAATATACATTTAGGAGTCATGTTGCAAACTGTGAAGACTGCTTCTTATTTCATGAAATTACTTTATCTATTCCCATATACAGCACACAGACACATTTAAAGCACCTGCAGCGGACGATGTTTAGAAAATGTTGAGATAAAAGGAGAAATTGCTAATAATTATTACACTTAAAGAGATTTCTCATATTTACTCCAGATGGTTTCTAAGTTGTCTGCTGCAGAATTGTTGTAAGTGGGAAAGGGTTAAGAAAATATTAAAAATACCAAGAGATGAAGTTTGTATTTTTTTCAATGAGCAAAGACCCAATTAGCAGGATTGAATTGTTTGCTTATTATCAAGTCACAGCTGTGCCTGAGAGACTCAAATTTCTGTTTAACATTGTGACTCTTTTAACACTTCTTCACATGTATAAAAGAAATATGCATTAAACAACTTCGAAAATATCTAGGCTAAAATATCGATAATCTCTGTAAATAAAACATTAATCATTGAATTGAATTTAAATTATTATGGCAATATTTTCCTTTTGTCACTGTATTTACAAAAGAAGTCTGCTAAAAATCATGTTAATGCATCAAAATTGCATCTGCAGCTGGAAAAGGATTAAAGACTTTTATTCATTCTTCCAGTGATATAAAAGAATCTAGTTAAGACTGCAATAAATCATTTCTTACAAGCATGCAAATACTTTAGTATTTAAAATCGTGACAAACAGATGGACAGACAGACAAACAACGGAGGAGTATCCCTATGTGTCTCCCTGACAAGCAAGCGACACATCAACATTCTGGTCAAAGGAAACAATCAACATTTCATGCTTTTTCCATAGACTTACATCATATGCTATTTTAACCCTTTCCCACATACAACAAGTCTGCAGCAGACAACTTTGGAAACATGTGGACAACAATATAGAAAATCCCTATAAATAAGGGTATATATATATACTGAAAAAAGTTGAAAACATTGTGGCAAAATGAGAAATTGCTTGTTTTGAGCAATTTCTTCTTTTGTCGCCATGTTTTCAAAAAGCTATCTGGTTAAATATTTCCCAAATTTGACAAATCTTCAGCAGATGACTTTGAAATGATCTATTCAAAATAAGGAAAATTTCTAGAAATGAAGTTATAAAAAAGACCACAAAAAGTTGAAAACATTGTGGCAAAAGGAGACATTGCTTGTTTTTCATAATGTTTTCAAAAGTCGTCTGCTGCAGATGCTTCGTTTTGAGCAATTTCTTCTTTTGTCTCCATGTTTTCAAAAAGCTGTCTGGTTAAATATTTCCCAAATTTGACAAATCTACAGCAGATGACTTTGGAAACATCTAGGCGAAAATGTGAAAAATCTCTATTAAACCCATTCCCAAATACATCAAATCTGCAGCAGATGACTTTGAAATGATCTATTCAAAATAAGGGAAATCTCTAGAAATGAAGGTATAAAAAAGACAAAAAAAGTTGAAAACATTGTGGCAAAAGGAGACATTGCTCTTTTTCCATAATGTTTTCAAAAGTCATCTGCTGCAGATGCTTCGAAATGCTTCAAAAATTGAGAAAGGATTAACGAAAGCATGACTTTTGCAAAGAGTTGAAAACATTGTGACAAAAAGAGAAATTAATCCTAATGACCAATTTCTCAACAATGGTTTCAAACGTCGTCTGCTGCAGAGGCGTCAAAAAATGCATGTATGTGGGAAAGGGTTAAGGAGTAATCTGCTTTGACAACATATGAGCCGTCTCGTAAGAAAACGACCCAGATCAGCCTACGCAGTCTGTGCAGAATGATCAGAGCCGACACATTCCGTCTCAGGGAGCTAGAGATATAGCTTAATGAATCCTGAAACAGAAAATCCACAGGAGGCGAAAAGTGTATGTCCGGGTTACCCTGCCCGGCATGCTTCGGGTGATCCGGGTCAATACTTTACGCAGAGTCCACACATTGCCCAAATGGAACTATTTTCCTAATTTGTCAAAACTCCTCTGCTGCAAGGGCATCAAGAGATCTCCAACAAGGAAAGGGTCAAAAGTTTTCCTCTTCTGATGTCTATATCTATACATTTCACTTTTTAATGAGTTATGATAATACAAATTATTAATGTCTACTTAACCTTTTCACACATACAACCAAATATGCTGCAGATGACTTTGAAAACATATTGATAATAATTAAAATAAACAAGAGGGCCTTGATGGCTCTGGATCGCTCACCCGATTTTTTTTTTCTTTCACTTAAGCCATATAATCCCGAGGAACATTTCTTCAAAATTATTTGAAAAACGGCCTGACACTTTCGGAGGAGAAGATTTTTAAAGTTTTCACTATAGCCATTTAAGGCAAAATAGGCCCAGCCTGTGGTGGCCATGTTTTTTCGACCAATCAACATGGCTTGAAGGTATCTGATAGAAGGTCAACCTAGGAACAACAGTTCTACAAAATTATTTGAAAATCGGCCTGACAAAATAGCCCCGCCCCCTGGCAACCATGTTTTTCGACCAATCAACTTGGCTTGAAGAGATCTGATAGAGGGTCACCCAAGGAACATTTCTACAAAATTATTTGAAAATCAGCCTGACACTTTTCGAGAAGAAGATTTTTTAAGTTTCCACTATAGCCATATAAGGCAAAAAAGCCCCGCATCCTGACGGCCATGTTTTTTGACCAATCAACATGACTTAAAGGAATCTGATAGAGGGTCACCCAAGGAACATTTCTACAAAATTAATTGAAAATCGGCCAACCAGTTTGGGAGAAGATTTTTTTTAAGTTTCCATGGAAACCAGAATTCTGCATGGATCCAACAAATTTGAAGGAATTCTGGTGAGGACATTGAGAGGATGCTTTCTATTTAGTTTTATCACAATTGACCCACTGGTTACAGAGGAGAACGTTGACACACGACAGACAAAAGGCGAGCTAAAAATAGAGAAATATCTTAAAACGGTAGTGAGCAATTTCTCCTTTTTTGAACAATATTTTCAAAATTGTCTGCATCAGCGGCGTCAAATATGTCTATAATATTTTATGTAGGTTAAGATGTCTTATACATATGTCTGTTAAATAACTTTAAATTGTCTCCTGTGACAACATTGGGAGAGAGAAAGTTTAATATCTCGAAAATTGTATAGTTATTTCTGAAATGAAACTTAAAATATTCCAGGAAAAGGAGAAATTGTTTATTGATATCTGCTTTTCTTTGAGAAAGGGCAAAAATATCTTGAAAAAAAAGTAAATTTGAATAAAGGGACAATTTTAATTTCCTATAAACATTTTTCCACATACAACAAATTGACGACTGTTAAATTTTGAAAATATATAGGAAAAATTATGGAAAATTTCCACAATTTGACGACTTTGTTAAATTTTGAAAACATAGAGGAAAAATTATGGAAAATTTTCACAAAGGAAAGTTTGATTATGGAAGAGAGCTGAAACCATTGTGGCAAACGGTTATTTTTATCACTGTTTTCAAAAATCTTCTGCTGCAGATACCTACAATTATAGAGATTTTCCATATTTTGAGTAGATATTTTCAAAGTTGTTGGCTGCAAATTTGCTGTTTGTGGGAAAATATTAAAGGAAAATACCAAATTTAATGATAAGATTTCCAGGTTTAACCCTTCATCACCTGCAGAGAATTTTGATGCGTGATCTGCAGCAGAGGAATTTAGAAAATATTCTTCATGAGCAATATTTGGATTACAGAATTAACCCTTTGGCTGGCAAATGGCTAGTTTAATTAGATATATGTATTTTTTATAAAGGTCAACATCAGGTTTATTTTTTCAAGTACTGTTTTACCATTCACCAAACAGAAAAGTCAATGTGAAGATGGAAGCAGCAGATCCCAGTGATAAAACCTTTTCTTGCAAAAATAACTTAACCCTTTACCACAAACAGTAAATCTTAAGCAGACGACTTAGGAAACATACACGCAAAAATATCGAAAATCTCTTTAAATGAAAGTATAATTATTTAATAGATGAGCAAATTCTCCATTTGCCACAATGTTTTCAAAAGATGCAGAGTCATCAGTAAGCATCCTTTTGTAGAAAAGCCTTAAAGGGTTAACAGATTCTTTAGCAGACTACTCAGAACTTTAAAAGCAAATATATCGGGTAAAATATCGATAGTGTGGGAAAAATTGTTTGAAATTGAGAAATTGTTCATCATGAACAATATCTCCTGTTTCAACAATTTTTTCAAAAAGCATCTATGGTTAACCCTTTTCCACATATAGACACTTTCTGATGCCTCTGCAGTAGACAATTTTTTAAAACAGTGTGGCAAAAAGAGATATTGCTCAAAACGAGTAACTTTTCCTTTAACCACAATGTTTTCAACTTTTTTCAATAATTATACCTTCATTTATAGAAATTTTCCATACATTTTGTTTAAATGTCCTCAAAGTCGTCTGCCTCAGATTTGTTGTATAAAGGAAAGAGTTATCATGGTTTCAAATATCAGGTAATGGGTTAACCCTTTCCCTCATATAGACGCTTTCTGACGCCTCTGCAGCAGACGGCTTTTTGAAAACATAGTGACAAAAGAAGAAATTGCACAAAACGTGCAATTTCTCCCTTTGCCACAATGTTTTCCACTTTTTGTCATAGGTTATCCATTCAATTATGGAGATTTTCTATGTTTTGACAAAATATGTCTGCTGCAGAATTGTCGTATGAGGGAAAGGGTTAATACAATTATTATAATGAATTGGCCAATTCTTTGCTCTATAATTTCAACCCTTTCCCTGGAATTAATTGTTTTTGGGTCGTCTGCTTTAGAGACAGAAAGGAAATGCATCATCCGTTTAACCCTTTCCCACTTACATCCGCATTGAAATGCATCTGCAGCAGACGACTTTTGAAAACAAATGTGGCAAATGGAGAAATTGCTCATAATGAGCAATTTCTCCATTTGCCATAATGTTCAACTCTAATCAATATTTAAATCATCATTTGTAAAGATTTTCCATACTTTTGCTTATTCAAAGTCGTCTGCTGCAGATTTCCTGTGTGTGGGAAAGGGTTAAATTGGAAGTCTCATTTTGAAACAAATTTTAAAACATTGCAATAATAATCATAATTTGCTTCATTTAATCAAATTCTCCTTTTCTCACATTGTCTCAAAAAGTCGACGTCATCTGCTGAAGGCATCATAAGACAAACTGTTAATTTTAAAGTGTCTTTAATGAGAAACAGCTTCCCTTTAAAATTAGAATTACATTTTGTTTTGCAGAGCAGAGCAGAGACAGGAAGTAATTTACAACTGAAAGTGTTCAATTTCCTGACATGAGGGTCACAATAGGAGGTCAGGGGAACCATTGTTCAAAACTGGTAATTACCAATACACAAATTTGCATTTGAATTTAAAGGCTATTATCAATTACCTGATACAGACAGCATTTGACACATCTGAAACAGAGGACTTTTTCGGAAACATTGCAGGAAAAGGTGTAATGAGCAATTACTCCTTTTCCAATTCTGTTTTCAACTATATAAAAAACTTATGTCTACATTTGTCCAGATATAATAATGCAATTTCTTTCTTAAATAATTTCAAAGAAAACGACTCCTAACCCTTTTCCATCTGAAGAAACATCTGCAAAGAATTTTAAATTCAGCTCTAGGTTACAATTCACCAAATAAATTCCTTCTTTGTTTCCATGTAAATCGACCAGTTTCAGTCCTCAATAATTGTCACTCTTTCTAAGGGTTTCTTATGTAGAACAACACCATATACCATTGATAACAGTTACCTCTAAGCTTTTAAACAATCCAAAGAAAATGAGGGGGGGTCATGCATAATGCAAGAAAGAATTCACCAGGCGAAAATGGTTACCGTCATTTTGGACAATATCGGGACCGGACAAAACTGTTGTTTAGCATTTTCTCCTTTCACTTTCAAACAAGGTCAAAATACTAAAAGTGATCAAATCAATCATTTCCAGTGCATCCTATACACATTTACAATGAATTTAAACTTTGACAATGTCATATATTCAATTTAGGGAGTATTTGGCTGTAGATCAGCATGACCACGGATGAAATTGGCGTAATTTGAGCGCTATTAAAAAGAAATCTGTCATTTACAATTTTTATCCATATTTTTGCCTCGAGGCATTCAAAGACACCTGCTGCTAATTTGTTGTATGTGTGAAAGGATTGAAATATAAGACCAGGTCAACCCTTTCTTTCCCTAAAAGTACAAATATGCAACAGAAAATGTCAAAGCATATAGGGAAAATGAAAGTTTATACTTATTGAATAGAGTATTAAACATTATAGAACAAGAGTTGTCGGAGGACAATATAGCTCGCCTATCAGGGCCATCGTCTATCAGGGCCTACTTCAGAACAGTTATAGCATTAGGTAAAGTCACGCAGTATCACCTATTGCAAGATAATACACCTTTTCAATACTCTCATGCAAATGTTAACCAAGTCCATACAGGCCTTTTAAATCTGTAAATTGGTTTATATACGATGTATGCCAATAGTGAACATAATACCGAAGACTTACAGTATCAGTATCAGATAAAACCACACACTATTATTTATTGCAAGATATCACAAATTTTCAATACTTGCATGCAAATCTTAACCTGGCAACGCTGATACCAACGCCATACAAGGTCCCCTAATGATCCTGAATAAGTGTGTGAAGTTTCAAAGCAACAGCATACACAGTGTCTGAGAAAAGGCCTTGCACGCAAAGGTTTGACCAAAATTCTAAGTCGAAAAAGGGGCACAATTCAGTCAAAATCCATTCCAGAGTTATGGGACTTGACATACAAGGTCCCCTAATGACCCTGAATAAGTGTGTGAAGTTTGAAAGCAACAGCATACACAGTGTCTGAGAAAAGGCCTTGCACGCAAAGGTTTGACCCAATTTCTAAGTCCAAAAAGGGGCACAATTCAGTCAAAATCCATTCCAGAGTTATGGGACTTGACATACAAGGTCCCCTAATGATCCTGAATAAGTGTGTGACGTTTCAAAGCAACAGCATACAGTGTCTGAGAAAAGGCCTTGCTGGCAAAGGTTTGACCAAAATTCTAAGTCGAAAAAGGGGCACAATTCAGTCAAAATCCATTCCAGAGTTATGGGACTTGACATACAAGGTCCCCTAATGACCCTGAATAAGTGTGTGAAGTTTGAAAGCAACAGCATACACAGTGTCTGAGAAAAGGCCTTGCACGCAAAGGTTTGACCCAATTTCTAAGTCCAAAAAGGGGCACAATTCAGTCAAAATCCATTCCAGAGTTATGGGACTTGACATACAAGGTCCCCTAATGATCCTGAATAAGTGTGTGAAGTTTCAAAGCAACAGCATACACAGTGTCTGAGAAAAGGCCTTGCACGCAAAGGTTTGACCAAAATTCTAAGTCGAAAAAGGGGCACAATTCAGTCAAAATCCATTCCAGAGTTATGGGACTTGACATACAAGGTCCCCTAATGACCCTGAATAAGTGTGTGAAGTTTGAAAGCAACAGCATACACAGTGTCTGAGAAAAGGCCTTGCACGCAAAGGTTTGACCAAATATCTAAGTCCAAAAAGGGGCACAATTCAGTCAAAATCCATTCCAGAGTTATGGGACTTGACATACAAGGTCCCCTAATGATCCTGAATAAGTGTGTGAAGTTTGAAAGCAACAGCATACACAGTGTCTGAGAAAAGGCCTTGCACGCAAATGTTTGACCAAGCTGGCAACGCGGACGCCAACGCCAACACCAACGCCGGGGTGATAACATAAGCTCCCCTATTTCTTCGAATAGGCGAGCTAAAAAGGAAAACTTTATCATTCTGAACAATTATTCATTTCCCCATAATACAGGTAGTTATCTGGAAATGTACTTATACACACAACTTAATCAGCCCTGCATTAAACACTGAAACAGAAACAAGTTTCATGAAGAACCAATATGCTCAAGAAATATTGTGAAAATCCCTAAGTAAATCATTATTGAATAGAGTTTTTGAGAGCGACTGTCAAAAAAAATGGCCATCAAGGAGGCAAAACTCTGTAATGACTAAATGCCTTTCCCAGTTTTCTACTGCAACATGGTTTTTTTTTATATTCATAAACATGCACAGCAACTTTATTGAAGATTGGATAACAAGAGTTGTCAGAGGACAATATAGCTCGCCTATCAGGGCCATCGTCTATCAGGGCCTACTTCAGAACAGTCATAGCATTAGGTATTGTCACACAATTCAGTCAAAATCCATTCCAGAGTTATGGGACTTGACCTACAGGGTCATGACCCTGAATAAGTGTGTGAAGTTTCAAAGCAACAGCATACACAGTGTCTGAGAAAAGGCCTTGCATGCAAAGGTTTGACCAAAATGTTAAGTCCAAAAAGGGGCACAATTCAGTAAAAATCCATTCCAGAGTTATGGGACTTGACATACAAGGTTACCTAATGACCCTGAATAAGTGTGTGACGTTTCAAAGCAACAGCATACAGTGTCTGAGAAAAGGCCTTGCTGGCAAAGGTTTGACCAAAATTTTAAGTCCAAAAAGGGGCACAATACAGTAAAAATCCATTCCAGAGTTATGGGACTTGACATACAAGGTTACCTAATGACCCTGAATAAGTGTGTGAAGTTTCAAAGCAACAGCATACACAGTGTCTGAGAAAAGGCATTACATACAAAGGTTTGACCAAGGTGGCAACGCCAATGCCAATGCCAACGCGGACGACGGGGTGACTACATAAGCTCGCGTATTTCTTCGAATAGGCGAGCTAAAAACTGTTGAAGTTAAAGAGCAGACAATGCCTATCTGCCAAAATTTTAGAAAATTAAAGGGACATATTCCAAAAGTGCCTTGAGCAATTTGGCGGGTAATCAGACTTGGTTCAGTCATTATGCCATTAACATTTCACCAAGTTTGGTGAAGATCCAATGAAGACTGTTTGACTTAGAGAGTGGATAAGGCAAATTTAGCCAATTTTGGATAATTCAAGGGACACAATCCAAAAGTGCCTTGGGTGATTTGGCTGGTTATCAAACCCAGACATTATGCACACAAACATGTTCAACAAGTTTGGTGAAGATCAGATGAAAACTGTTTGACAAATAAAGCAGACAGCATATGGTTGTCTCAAGTTAATCATTTTGAGCCATAATTTCTTTTTCTCAAAATGTTTCAACAGTTATCAGGAAACTGACTTATGTATAAAACTTAATCAGCCCTGCAATTAATAAACAATGAAACAGGTAATGAGCAAGTTTCCTGAGAACCCAGTGTTCTTAATTTATTTTTTGTGAAAACCTACTTTGTCGCGATTGGATTTCCATACTTAAAAGAGACTCTTTAAAACAGCCCTGAACTTAGCACCTTGCTAGTCTACGCACTTAAGCTTTCCAATAAGTGCATCTTTAGAAATCCCAACCCCGACTCTGCCATTTGATTGGATTAAAACAAACCTTGTTCCATCCAATCATACAAAACGTTGAAACAAAACTGTTCACAAACATTGCACCTACTTACATGTATGTAGCTACTGGATAATCAATGGAAAGCTGCCATGTTTGAAGTGAAGTTTGAAGTAATACAATAGGACCAAGATGGACCTTAGTTGATCACATGGTAGATGGTATAATAGCAAATGTGTAATTGCTTATGTCTAGGAAAATTTGATCAAAAGTGGGAATTAAATTGCAATGAATGGACATTGTAAATGTTTGATGTTTAACACTACTTTCAACAATTTTTCAGTTATATCACGACGTTCTCTGGGTAAGTTACCAGAACTACTGGTCCATTTATCCTGACACCAGCCAGTGAGTCGTCATTGTATACCCGCAACCCTCGCCAAGACATTGTAAATGAAACAGCATATTAGTAAAGGACATTGATTTTGAAATAAGGCATTCTGAAAAGTCTGAGAAATGGACAAAAATACAAATAAACTTGCAACAAGAGGACCATGATGGTCCTTTATGGCTCATTTGTATTAAAAGAAATACCTGTAGTTTCTAGTGCTCTTACTTTATACATATAAGAAAAACAAGCCCTGGCTCTCTGATGACATGTTTTTTAATGGATCAGAATTATTTAAACAATCTTGCTAGAGAATCACCTAAGGTTCACACTTTTGCAAAAATTATTTATGACAAATCATGTCTGTCTTTTTGTTCTAGAAGAGTTTAAACGGTTAGATTATAGCAATATAAGACAAAGCATGGGGGCCATTTTTTTTTATCAATAAACATGGATTGTTTGTATGGTGTTTTAAGCTGCCTTCAACAATTTTTCAGTTATATCCCAGTGTGTTTTAGGTAAGTTACAAGTACTACTGGTCCATTTTACATGACACAAGCAAATCAGTTATAATTCTGGAAGGATCTTGTGGAGGGTCATCCAAGGAACATTTATACAAAATTATTTGAAAATCAGCCAATTATTTTTGGAGTAGATTTTTAAAGTTTTAATTAGAAATATCAGGCTATACAGCCTGTCCCCTGGTAGTCATGGTTTCCGCAAAAAAACATCTTGGCTTGAAGAAATCTCATAGAGGTTCACCGAAGGAACATTTCTAATAAAATGTTTTGGAAAATCAGCTAACCAGTTTTGGATGAGAAGAATTTTGAAGTTTTTTCTGTTGGTTGCCTTGGAAACTAGAATTGTGCATGGACCCAAGATTATTGTCCAGAGAGGACATTGATAGGATACTTGCTGTGTAGTTTCATGCAATTTGACCCACTGGTTACCGAAGAGAGATGTTGACAAATCGGGACCAGTACTTTCAGACAATGAAAGTAAATACGACAGATAAAACAACAGACAGACAGATGGAAAAGTGACAATTAACACTTACACATACATACATTTTTAGGAGCCTCTGCAGCAGATGACTTTGCAAACATTGTGACAAAAGGAGAATTTGCTCATTCATGAATAATTTCTCTTTATGCCACAATGTTTTCAACTTTATTCAATAATTAAACTCTCATTTATGGAGAATTTTCACATTTTGCCATGATTTTTCTAAGTCATCTGCGGCAAATTTGTTATATAGATATGCAGGAAAGGGCTAATTATCACTCAGCTAAGTTAGGCGATACAATAACTGTATACGTTACCATATTTCAGTAGAATATTATCTGGCTTTAGGTCAGTATGAATTAAATTCTGTTGATGGAGAAATCCAATTGTAGCCAACAGCCGTAGACCAACTTTTTTGATATTTGACAAAACCTGCAACATAAAATACAAAAGAATCCTATTTTAGCCGCCAACACACTTAAGCCAATGTTTTTGATATTTAATAAAAATTATAATAGAAATTACAAATGAATATTTCTGTAGCCAACAGTTTTTTTATCAACTTTTTGATATTTGCAAAAAATTGCAACAAAGGAATCCTTTGGTAAAACAAATTTACATTTAAATCCCATTATAGCCAACAGCTGCAAACCATTTTTTTTTTTTTTTAATAAAACCAGCAGTCTAAACTACAAATGAATTAATTTTAGACAAAAATATATATATTTGATAATACCTGCAATGTGAAATAAGAATGAATCCTTAAATTTTTATTTGTAGCCAAACACTATATTTTTCAAATATATAGACCAGATAACCATTTTTCCAGTTTTCAGGAAAGAGTGGGAAATCTGTGAAATGGTGTCAAAAACCATCTCCAATGCTTACCCTATGCTGGGGAAACTCCTGGAAGATTGACGTCAGAGGATCAGGAAGTAAAGGCTCAAACACCATACAGTAGTGACTGTCAAAGGTGAAGGTCGTCTGTAAAAATAAAGAAATTGTTCTAGTAAGATGGCACCTCAGAGGAGCAATTACTGTAATTTATGGGCGAATTAAGATGCCTTTGCAATGTGGATAGGTTTTTTAATTTTATCAATTGTCTTTTAAATAATCTACACACAAACACTTATATACTAACACACAACAATATAAACAGAAAGTGGGATATGCAATAATGTAAACAAGCAAAATAATATCAAAAGTCAATATTATATATCCTGAAATAAATAATTGAAAATACAAAATATAGTCTACCCCCTAATAAAAAATAATTGGAGAGAGAGAACAATGGCTGCTCGCCAAATGGCTTCAAGCTGAAAGGCGAGGGTAAACAAACCCATACGAAGAAGAATCACAGGATAACCCTTTCACACATACAACAAATCTGCAGCAGATGCCTTTGAAAACATCTAGACAAAAATATGGAAAATCTTTATCAATGAATGTGTATTTGACTATTGAACAGAGTTGAAAACATTGTGAGCAATTTCTCCTTTTATTACAATATTTTCAAGAGAAGTTTGCTGCAAGGACCTAAGAATGTGTCTGTATGTGGGAAAGTGTTAAATTAGTGTCATGAGATGAGTAGAAGTGTAGCACCAGATTATTGTTTTGATGGGGTTTGACGCCATTTTCAACATTATTTCAGTTATATCAAGGTGACAGTTCACTTATTCATTATCCCTGGGTAAACAAACCAGTACTAGGCTAGGAAATGTGCATTGTAAAAAGGCATTCCACCATGAACACAGCGCGGCGACTGGGAATCAAACACGGGATGACCGGTTCCAAATCCCCAACGCTAACCACTCGGCCACAGCGGACTAACCAACACATCTTTACAGCTTTATCTGGCTATGTATGCAAATAAGTCACGAAAGGTGTCAATAACTGCTGGACAAATATTGTCCATATTTACCCTTTCTTTTGTCGGAAAGGGTTAACTGGAACAACATTGAGAATGTTAAAGAATGTTGTAATCTACAGCATAAGACTATGCAATGTATGAAAAATCTCTATATATATATAAAATCATACTTAATGAATAGAGTTGACCGCATTGTGGCAGAAGGAGAAATTGCTTAAAATGAGCAGTTAATTTCTATTGCAGATACACCAAAATGTGTCTTCATGAGAGAAATGGTTATGAGCTTTCTATCTCTCTGCAGCAGACGACTTTTGAAAACATTGTGGAACAAGATGTGTTTGTGAAACACTGATGCCCCCGAATGGCAACATCTAGGTCAAAGGTCAAGGTCGCCAGGTCAAAAATGTTGGTACTGACAGAAAGGTCATATCACAAGGAATACACATGTGAAATATGGTAGCCGTACCTGTTATGGTTCAAAAGTAGTGGTCAAGGTTAAAGTTTTTTTCGAGAATGGCAACATCTAGGTCAAAGGTCAAGGTCGCAAGGTGAACAATTTTGGCACTGACAGAAAGGTCATGTCACAAGATATACACATGTGAAATATGGTAGCCATACCTGTTATGGTTCAAAAGAAGTGGTCATGGTTAAAGGTTTTTTCGAGAATGGCAACATCTAGGTCAAAGGTCAAGGTCGCAAGGTAAAAAATGTTGGTACTGACAGAAAGGTCATGTCACAAGGTATACACATGTGAAATATGGTAGCCGTACATGTTATGGTTCAAAAGTAATGGCCAAGGTTAAAGTTTTTTTCAAGAATGGCAACATCTAGGTCAAAGGTCAAGGTCGCAAGGTCAAAAATGTTGGTACTGACAGAAAGGTCATGTCACAAGGAATACACATGTGAAATATGGTAGCCGTACCTGTTATGGTTCAAAAGTAATGGCCAAGGTTAAAGTTTTTTTCGAGAATGGCAACATATAGGTCAAAGGTCAAGGTCGCAAGGTCAAAAATGTTGGTACTGACAGAAAGGTCATATCACAAGGAATACACATGTGAAATATGGTAGCCGTACCTGTTATGGTTCAAAAGTAGTGGTCAAGGTTAAAGTTTTTTTCGTGCAGACAGACAGGCCAAAAACTAGATGCCCACCGAATCGGAGATTCCGGGGGCATAAAAAGGAGAAATTGCTCAATTTCTCCTTTTGCCAAAATGTTTTAAACTCTATTTTTTGACATTGGACATTTTTCACATTGTTGCTAGGTTGTTTAAAAAGGCGTCTGCTGTAGAATTGTTGTATGTGGGAATTCAAATGGTTAAGTACCAGTATCCTCAGTGTTTGCGAGTAATTCAGGGGATCTGTCATTGCCAGTCTCCACAAAACATGACTTTCCTGGGCACCAAGCTTGTAAAACTGTGTATGAAGAACCTTTATAACCACCGGGCAATTGCTCTGAAATAAATCCTACAAAAGCAAAAAAGGACAATGTATTATGTAAGACAGTAAATATTCAGATTTGGTTCCCTAAGGAGTCTTAACCCTCTCCCTCATATAGACGCTTTCTGATGCCTCTGCAGCAGACGGCTTTTTGAAAACATAGTGACAAAAGAAGAAATTGCTCAAAACAAGGTTATCCATTCAACTGTAGAGATTTTCTATTTAAAAATATGTTCAAAGTCGTCTGCTGCAGATTTGTTGTATGAGGGAAAGGGTTAATAAAGAGCTAGATAATTATTTATTATGTTCCTATCACCGTCAATTTCTCACAGTGAATAATGTCACTTGTGATGATATCACTTTTAACGTGAGAACTACTTTCTTCAGCATCTTTTCTATAACACTAACTCTTTCCTCTGCTTCATTTAATTAAGGGTACAATCAAGGTGTATAAAACAGAGAAAATACTCATTTGAGAAATTATTCCTTTTTCCGAATATGTTTTCAAACCATTTGTTACTGTTTATGTGTGCAATGTTGCTGGTTTAACCCTTTCCCACTTGCAGACACATTCCAACAAATTTGCAGCAGACGACTTTTGAAAACATTGTGTCAAAAGGAGAAATTACTCATCATGAGATATTTCTCCTCTGGGGGCAATTTTTTCATCTTAATTTAACAATAAAGCTATCTTTTATTGATATTTTTCATGTTTTTGTCACTATGTTTTCAAAGTCATCTGCTGTAGATTTGATGTATGTGGGAAATGGTTATTTGAAAGAGGTTGATACATCAATTAATGTTTAACCCTTTCCCTCATATAGACGCTTTCTGACGCCTCTGCAGCAGACAGCTTTTTGAAAACATAGTGACAAAAGAAATTTCTCCTTTTGCCACAATGTTTTCCACTTTTTGTCATAGGTTATCCATTCAAATATGGAGATTTTCTATGTTTTGACAAAATACGTTCAAAGTCGTCTGCTGCAGATTTGCCGTATGAGGGAAAGGGTTATGTCCTACCTCTGCCAGGATGAGAACAGCTGACTGTCCTTTCGAATCAATGATTTTCTTGACGTCATATCGTAATCCCATCAAACATGAGTTTTGTGGAGTAAACTCGCCATCTTTATTTGTGAAGTGACCATAATCTGAAAACTCATATACTTTATTACAGAAGACAAAGGTTTAGGTAGGCTTTAGTCGACTGAATTCTTGCAATTTCTTTAATCCTGCTAACTGCTGAAACATTGAACCGACAACCTCCCACACCTGAGGCGGACGCTCTACCAATAAACCACTGAGGCGAAACCGATTTTGTTAAGCCTGTGCCACCAGTATAGAACCAGGTCAGCCAGCGTGTCTGTTCTGTATGCTGCTCAACTCAATAATGTTTAACACTACTTTCAACAATTTTTCAGTTATATCACGACGTTCTCTGGGTAAGTTACCAGAACTACTGGTCCATTTATCCTGACACCAGCCAGTGAGTCGTCATTGTATACCCGCAACCCTCGCCAAGACATTGTAAATGAAACAGCATATTAGTAAAGGACATTGATTTTGAAATAAGGCATTCTGAAAAGTCTGAGAAATGGACAAAAATACAAATAAACTTGCAACAAGAGGACCATGATGGTCCTTTATGGCTCACTTGTATTAAAAGAAATACCTGTAGTTTCTAGTGCTCTTACTTTATACATATAAGAAAAACAAGCCCTGGCTCTCTGATGACATGTTTTTTAATGGATCAGAATTATTTAAACAATCTTGCTAGAGAATCACCTAAGGTTCACACTTTTGCAAAAATTATTTATGACAAATCATGTCTGTCTTTTTGTTCTAGAAGAGTTTAAACGGTTAGATTATAGCAATATAAGACAAAGCATGGGGGCCATTTTCAATAATTTCATCATGATGTTCCTAGAATTGGCTATGGGATCTTTCCATGCACAAGTCCATTTTACGCCGTTTTTAACAATTTCTCAGTTATATCACGGCGGCCAGTTCACCTACTCATGCATTTACTGGTTTTCTCACACCAGTACATCACACAACAATCTTCCCAAGGAACTGGCTGCTTTTCCACATAGACAGAGCCCATTGTTGGAAGACGAATGACGCATGTAGCATTGACTTTTGTCAATCATCGGAAAGAAAGTTGGCCGAGCCGGGATTTGAACTCACATCCCCTGGATTAATAGCCTGCGTCGCTACCGACTGAGCTACCGGGGCTCGGCTCACCATTTATTAAGCTAGCCCTTACCTTAGGACAGATGACCTTGGACCTATAGCAGACACTTTTTAAAAATTTCTGACAATGTTTTCAACTCTCTATGATACCATTACTTCCATATTTTTTTTTTTATTATTGAAAGTATTATAATTGTCAGACTAGAGTTGAAAACATTGTGGAAAAGAAGACATTCTATCTCAAACACATTTTTAAAAAATGTCATTATGAGCAATTTCTCCTTTTGCCATAATGTTTTCAAAAACTGTCTGCTAGCCTAAAAAGGCATAGCTTATAAAGAACGCATTTGTATGTGGGAAAGGGTTAATATAATTTTCTTTTGATCTGTTTCTCAAAGCAGAAATCTTAAGGCTAAAATTTCTGTGGTTATCAATTACATTGACTTTGTATACCAAAACCAGTTGTACCATAGCAATAGCCTACATTTTAATGGTATCACTAACTAAATGCTGTTGTCAGTTGATATTGAACCTTTTGCACCTGTCCTTGCAAATAGGTACAAGATGGAATTTGTGAATAGTTTAGGCCCAGATCAGCCTGTACACCTTAATCAGAATCAAGACAATTCACCAGAAGCTCAGGTACCTTATGTGATTGTGAGGTATAGATTGTGTAGATATCTTTTTGCATTGACAACCTCATTTGAACAGTGCTTCAGGAAAACTAACCTTGATGTATTTATTACTCATGTGCATTCATGCTTAACCTTTTCCCTCATATGACAATTATGCAGCAGACGAATTTTAACATATTTTGTCAAACATGATGGCCCTAGATTGTGTCACCTGTTTTTGTTTTTGTTTTCACTTTAGCTATATAAGACCCGCCCCTTGCGGCCATAGTTTCTAACCAATCAACATGGCTTGAAGGAATCTGATAGAGGGTCACCCTAGGAACATTTCTACAAAATTATTTGAAAATCGGCCTGACACTTTCGGAGGAGAATTTTTTTATAAGTTTTCACTATAGCCATATAAGGCAAAATAGGCCTGCCCCACTGGCGGCCATGTTTTTCGACCAATCAACATGGCTTGAAGGAAACCGATAGAGGGTCATCCAAGGAACATTTCTACAAAATTATTTGAAAATCTGCCAACCAGTTTGGGAGAAGAAGAACTTTGAAAGTTTTTTTCATTTTGTTGCAGAATTCTGCATGAATCCCAAAGATTTGAAGGAAATCTGGTGAGGTCATTGAGAGGATGCTTTCTGTGAAGTTTCATCCCAATTGACCCACTGGTTACTGAGGAGAAGAAGTTGACGGACGACGGACAAAAGTCGATCACAATAACTCACTTTGAGCAAAGCTCAAATGAGCTAAAAACAGAAAATCTCTAAAATTGAATGGATAATCTATGACTAAAAGTGGAGAACATTGTGGCAAAAGGAGAAATTGCTCATTTTAAGCAATTTCTTCCTGTATTACTATGTTTTCAAGAAGCCGTCTAATGCTGAGGCGTCAGAAAGCATCTATATGAGGGAAAGGGTTAAGGATCCAAATGTATACTGCTTTACAGAAGCTTCTAGAAACCTTCTGTTTGCAGGGGGCTGCTTAGTAAATATTTGACATGTCAGGGTAACGCTTGATTAGAATCTCTGAGTATCGGCTGTGGGGCAAGACATGTAGGCAGTCAGTTACATTGCTTGTAGTTAATCATGCATGCTGAACGAATACCGAAAATACACTTATTATTTTGTGAAGCCCTTGCAATAACAATAGAGCCAGGCTCACCCTTGCTGTCTGACCAGGCTATTCATCTGTTGATCGCTCAAGTCAACCTTTATATCTTGATATTCCTAGATTCAGCAATGGACTCTTCCAAATGCAAAAGCTTGACCAGTCTAATTTTTAATATTCAGCATTGAGTGTTAAAATAAATCCAGATTCTACAGTAGAAATTATGTGATAATAGATCATGGATATAATTGAGCTGTGTCCAGTGCTTAAGGGGTCTTAACCCTTTCCCTCATACTGACACTTTCAGACGCCTCTGCAGCAGACAATTTTTCAAAACATTGTAACAACAGGAGTAATTGCTCAAAACAAGCAATTTCTCCTGTTGTCACAACGGTTACAACTTTTTACAGTAATTAAACCTCTATTTATAGAGATTCTCCGTGTTTTTGTCGAGATGTTTTTAAAGTCGTCTGCTGCAGATTTGTTTGATGTTGTAAAGGGTTAATGACTCTCTGCTGTGCATATTGGCATATATATACACTAGAGGGGCTACACTTCCAGTTTTGTAAGAAGGTGCATTTAGATGAAGACTCTGTTGAGATTGTTGTGATGCACAGACTCACCTAACTCGTCACTGTGAGCTGATGCATTAATGCCCCAAATCAATAGCCACAACTCAATTGCCAAAAGAAGAAAAAATCCTTCCCACAACATCTGGTGGTTTTTGCACCAAATTTACACCATTTTTTTGCACTCACTGACATTTCAGCTGACTGGTTTCAGTTCATAAAGATTTTACCTACTTGGGAGATTAGGAACTTTATCTTCTTTGATCAGGCGTACCAGTCTACCTAGTCCACCAGTAACATATGGAACAATATGATAATCTGTTGCATCCAAATTTACAAGTTCATCTATGTCCCTGAAAAGTACAATAAAACTATAATCATACAAACTTTAATCCATTATCTGATACAAATATCATCTGACACTTCTGCAGCAGATGATTTTTCAAAACATTGTCGGAGAAGGAGAAAAAGTTCAAAATGAAATGGACTTTGAAATTGTTCCTTTTCCAATAATGATTTTAATTTGATATCAAAAGTAAACTTCAGATTTCCGGGCACTACAGATTTCTTAATTTTTCCTGTACACACTTTTAAACGAAGAAATGCTCATTATCAGCAATTTCTCCTTTTTCAACATATCTCTAAATAATTATACATTTATCCCTTTCCCACATACAACTACTTTGTACAGCAGTTAATATTTGAAAACCTTGTGGAAAAAGAAGAATTTTCTCACAATGAGCAATTTCCGCTTTTACCACAGTTTTGAACTATTTTGTCAAATATCACCCAGATGATATCTGCTGCAGATTTGTTATATGTGGGAAAGGTTTAAGCTTCATTGGAAAGTTTTATTTCTTGCCCTGAAACCATTGACATTTAACATCTATAGCAAAGGGTCACCTTCGAAAAAAATGATGGGAAAAGAGGCCTTGCTCAAATTCATAAATTTCTGCTTTACTTAGAATGTTTTACAATTCTAAATACCGTACTCTTTATAAATGAATTATCAACATATACATGCATGTCCAAAATAGTAGATAACTTTTCCGTGATTAAGTTATCTGCGAGTCCTGATTCCTGTACTCAAAATATCTAAATTATCAGTGACTCATAGTTAGAAAAGTTTTGAGTCAATGGGAGTCTCCTAGTTTTTGCATTATTCAAGTAAGTTTTATAATAATACATGTAGTACAAGAAACACCGATTTCTATGGGGACTCCCTTGATAGTCAGTTTACAAGTTTGTTTTCAAAGCAGAAAACCCTTAACCCTTTCCCACTTGCAAGCGCATTTTGATACATCTGCAGCAGTTGATGTTTGAAAATATTGAACAATTTCTCGTTATGACATAATGAATGAATGTTTTCAATTCTATTCATTAATTACACTTTCATTGATAGAAATTTGAGGTTTTTACCGCCGTATGTAAACTAAAGAAGCACTAATCTGGTCGAGTAGGTAAAACACAACCAAAACCTCTCATCAACTGATCTCTTAATTAAACTATAAAAATGTCTAGTGGGATGCAAATGCCAAAAGTGGACTGAACATGGAATGAATTTTGTTCATTTTTTTCTGACTTTTGATATGACAAGATATTGTTCCAAGCTATACTCACAGTTTAGACTATGCAGGTTACAAGTAACTTGTTAGTGAATGATGAGTGAAACATGGATGAGAATTTGATCAGGAGCCAGTACTAATAATTTATCATGAACCCTTTCCCACTTGAAGAGACATTTACAGCAGTCGACTTTTGAAAACATAAAGACAAAAGACAAGTTGCTCATTATGAGTGGTAATAAATAAACTTGCATATATATATATATATATTTTTTAACAAGAGGGCAAAATGACACAAAATATGCCCGTCCTATTTTTTTGAGACCAAGTATAGTGATAATTGGTTGTATGTCAGGCAAATTTAGAGAGCGGACACTGTTGATATAGTTTTGGCCATTTCGAGGGATATAAGTGTTGAATGACTAAGATAACGTGGTTTACCGTTAGTTATCGAACCTGGCCAAGATATTCTGCCCATCAACATATAATTATTATTGTCTAAATTGGTGATATTCAAATACAATGACTCAAGCGATATAACTGATTATAGCACTTCTCCGAGATATTATGCCCGTACACATTCTGACTAAATTTGGTGATGATGGGATAAAATCTTCAAAAGCTATTGATGGGACAAGACCAATTAGAGTTAATTTCTATAATTAAAGGGCTATAACTCTCCAGTGAATAAAGCGATATGGCTGGAAATCGAACTTGTCCGAGATATTTTGCCAATACACATTCTGACCAAATTTGGTCGTGACAGGACAAAGGCTTTTAAAGTAATTGAAAAGACCGATTTTAAGTAATTTATGTCATTAAAGGGCAATAACTCTAGAGTGACTCAAGCAATATGGCTGGTTGTAAAACTTGTTCGAGATACTATGCTAATACACGTTCTGACTAAATTTGGTGATGATTGGATAAAGGCTTCTAAAGTTATTGATCGGACAATACCTATTTGAGGTAATTTCTATAATTAAAGGGCAATAACTCTTTATTGACCACAGCGATATGTCTGGTTATCGAACTTGTCCGAGATATTATGCCAATTCACATTTTGACAAAATTTGGTGATGATTGGACAAAGGCTTCTTAAGTCATTCGGCAGACAAAACCAAATTTAGGTAACTTCTATAATTAAAGGGCAATAACTCTTGATTGACTAGAGTGATATGGCTAGTTATCAAACTTGTCCAAGATATTATGCCAATACACATTCTGACCAAATTTGTTGATGAAAGGCTTCTAAAGTTATTTAGCCGACAAGACAAATTTTAGGTAATTAATATCTCTAAAGGGCGATAACTATTGATTGACTAAAGCGATATGGCTAGTTATCGAGCTTGTCCAAGATAAGATATTATGCCAATACACATTCTGATTAAATTTGGTATTGATTGGACAAAGGTTTCTAAAGTTATTTAACTGACAAGACCAATTTTAGGTAATTTCTATAATTAAAGGACAATAACTCTTGATTGACTAAAGTGATATGGCTAGTTATCGAACTTGTCCAAGACATTGTACCAATACACTCTGACCAAATTTGGTGATGATGGGACAAAGGCTTCTAAAGTTATTTAGCTGACAAGACCAATTTAAGGTAATTTCTACAATTAAAGGGCGATAACTCTTTATTGACTAAAGCGATATGGCTAGTTATCGATCATGTCCAAGATTTTATGCAATACACATCCTGACCAAATTAGGTGGTGATGGGACAAAGGCTTCTCAAGTTATTTAGCTGACAAGATACTGGACGCCGACCGCCCGCATGCCGCAGGTAAATCTATAATATAATCCTTTTTTTTTCAAAACGGGCGTATAAAAATAAATAAATATTACAATTATTACTTTTAGATCTACCATTTTTTTCTTTTTAAACTAAAAGTATGCTCAAATCCAATGGCAATTTTTAAAATTTCCAAACTGTGTGTTTAATTTTGTAATTAATTTTCAGGTGTTATGGATATAAACAGTATTTCAGTTGTGCCAGGGTGTTTCCTGGGTAAAAATAACCAGTACTGCTGGTAAGCTTATCTTTATCCTTTCCCTCATACGACAATTCTGCAGCAGACGACTTTGAACATTTTTTGTCAAAAAATAGAAAATCTCTATAATTGCATGGATAACCTATGACTAAAAGTGGAAAACATTGTGACAAAAGAAGAAATTGCTCGTTTTGAGCAATTTCTTCTTTTGTCACTATGTTTTTAAAAAGCCTGCTGCAGAGGCATCAGAAAGCGTCTATATGAGGGAAAGGGTTAACATCAGTGTATCAGTTATAATGCTAGTATCCCATACAGAATGGCAGAAATCCACTGTCTGACTCATCTGACATGGGTAATTTTATGGTTAGCAAGTAGGATTTCCCTGTTGAGTGGTCCGCGGGCAAGTTCAATTAAAATTTATCCACCAATTTGTTTTTACTCTAAATATGTAGCAAAAATATACAGGCATAGTAATAACTCGCAAACTCGATAAATTACGACCCCAAATCACTGATTTCTCTGGTGTACTCCGGTTATCCATTTTCCTTTTGATTACGAATAAATCAGGGAACCAAGGATTGTACATAATTAGAACAAGGTAAAAACGCAGTAGAATTGCCGCATTGTTGTCATTAATTGAAGGGAACCCTGTTTGTCTTTGTTTGACAGATGTAAATTTACAATGTGTGACTTATATTGTCAGCAACTGATACCCGATAACTGAAGTCTGACTAATCCTTACACACAGTCACTAATTACAAAACATAAATTAATCCAAAAATCAAGTAAAGAAAAGAATAATCGCAGAAGAAATTGTATCGGTGAAGAACTAGGTCCCTCGAAATCTGAGTAACTTTATAGATCGGTCTCCTACGGTACAAAATGACCGACTTTTTGTTGAACACTTTCCTATTTTTTCTTTGATTTTACGCATGCCTATCCAGCTAAGAAAATCAGATGGTCACATGATAATTCAAATCAGAAATAATAATTTTTGTGGGGTTTTAATCTGAGAAATTGAGTCAATTTCAGTAGATAAATACGAAGGACCCCTTCATTTTATCATTTTATCATTTCGGCTTTCTTGGTTCTTATCGCTCAGATGATTTGGCACTAAAATTCATCAATTTAAAAATAACATTTAAATGAATTGGCAATACTCTTAAACTTCAAATAACAAATTTTGAACTTGATACTTAAATGCTTAATTTTGGTACAAAAACATTTGTATCAGCTTAAAGGACTTATATGCCCATTTTGGAAGTGGAAATAACTTATGACAGCTGGAAAAAAGCTGACTTAAAGAATTAAAGATTTGAAGAATTTGGCGAAAAGGAAATATACTCCAGCGTAGGCCCTGAGTCAGGAAATCGACAGGGTATTTTATACGATAAAGAAAGACAATTTATTATTTAATACACAAACAAATTAAAATTCAACCACTGAATGTTTGTTTATTTAATTTTTTAAACTCAATAAGAGTAATATATGTAATATAGTGTCCCTGATAAGAGTATGCATAGATTTTGACTGGGTTTTATTGTTTATCTCGCATTATAATTTTGTTTTATTGACGGCTGAATGACATTAGGATTTGCATCGTCTGCAAGTAGTATGGATCGTTTGTTTTATATCAAAAATGGCAGAAATAAAGCAAAAAAAAAAGATAAATAGTGATCTGAAAAAAGAATATGACATGAAAGTAAACAAGAGGGCCATGATGGCCCTATATCGCTCACCTGATTTAATAGAACTTCAATAGTTTTCAAAGTTTTTACTCTATACATATAAGGAAAACAAGCAACCCCCTGGAGGCGATGTTTTTCAACAGATCGGATTTATTTGAACAATCTTGATAGAAAGTCACCCAAGGAGCATTTGGGCCAAATAATTTTTAAATCAGGCCGGTGCTTTTCGACAAGAAGATTTTTAAAGATTTTACAATGCACATATAAGGAAAACAAGAAGATTTTTAAAGATATTACAATGCACATATAAGGAAAACAAGCTTCGTCCCCTGGCGGCCATGTTTTTTAACGGATCGGACATATTTGAACAATCTTGGCAGATGGTGCCACAAGGAACACTTGTGCAAAATAATTTTCAAATCGGGCCAGTACTTTTGGACAAGAAGATTTTTAAAGTTTTAACAATGCACATATAAGGAAAACAAGCTGCGCCCCCTGGCGGCCATGTTTTTGAACGGATTGGAAATATTTGAACAATCTTGGTAAAGGGTGCCCCAAGGAACATTTGTGCAAAATAATTTAGATTTTTAAAGTTTTAACAATGCACATATAAGGAAAATAAGCTCTGCCCCCTGGCGGCCATGTTTTTCAATGGATCGGAAATATTTGAACAATCTTGGTAGAGGGTACCCCAAGGAATATTTGTGCAAAATAATTTTCAAATCAGGCCAGTACTTTTGGACAAGAAGATTTTTTAAGATTTGGCAATTTTCCCCTTTTCTGATGCCGCAGCAACCAAAGTTCTACTTGGAATTAATTTCTTTGAACAACTTTGAAAGAGGACCACCTAAGGACTATTCCTGTGAAGTTATTTTGAAATCTGTCCATTGGTTTAGTAGGAGATGTCATTTGTAGGAAATTGTTAACAGACGCCGACGACGACGACGGATGATCACAAAAGCTCACCTTGCACTTCGTGCTTAGGTGAGCTAAAAAGTGGCAAACTGACAGACTGCTGCACGCAAAGTCAGCTCTTTTTAAGTGAGTCATGGACAAGTAGAGTTTTTATAGATTGCCAAACCCCTGCCATAGACACTGAGCTTCAAGGAGGGAATCAACTATTACATAATACATCTGCTACAAACATACAATACAAGTAACATAGTCCAAATAATTTAGACTTTCTGTTGCTCGTTTTATCAGGGTCTTATCTACGTCCCTGGTTTTATCATCTGTCATTTATTTGAATGCAGGATTATAACAAAATAAATCAAAGCGCAAATGGCACAGTAGTGGCGATCGTGTAGATAATCCTGCAACTGAAAGTAACAAGCAGAATCTCGGTGTAGGCCTTGTGATTTTCAATGTGTATAGCATAATAGGCATATATGATGATGCTCGATCTCCAACTCAATTTGGCTACACTTGATTGCTTATTGATGCTAGAACGTACAGACATGTCTTACTTGTACACTGCATGACATCGAGTCATTTAAACCTTTGTAAACCAACCTTATCATATAAACGCTTTCATATATTATAACAACTACAAAATAAAGTGTTTATAATATTGAGATTTAAGAACAATCGATAACCATTCTCGCGAGCTATTTATAGAACCTTTTGGAATTTCCAGAGAGTTATAGAACGTGCAATGATATTTATTATCTACCCAAACATGAAGAAAGATAATATTTACATAATTTAACTGTATGTAGATATTATCTCAATAAATCTCAAATCTTAGTATCAATACGGTACCAAAGTAGCACTGACATGATTATTATTAATCGTGTCTCTGCATCACTTATGGAACTATATATTTGGTGGTTTAACGGATATAGGTTAATTGGTTTGCAGTAAGGAATAAAAAGTCAACAGGCTGTTCAAAACTGACTATGTAAATGTTGTTTCTGTTAGCATTGTGGCGAACCAATCGCCACAAAAATTTGCATATATATGTGATGTCTTTCTTTGTACTTAGGACATACAAGGGATTCATAAATATAAGCGATACTAGACAATAACACTTTTTGATTTAAACTTAGTTTTCCATTGAAGTCCAGGCAATGATGATAAAGTTATATATGTGTGCAACTATGTTCAAATAACAAATCACATCGTTAAAATAAAATCATTTGAGAAATAGTGAAATGAATTACAGTCAAGTAACCCTTAGCGGATCATAACCAATAGCGGATCACTTTAATGTTTAAGACATGCTTACTTATTTATTAGACAAAATTATTGTGTATAAATTGGCAGGTAAGTACTTTATGGTATTATTTAAATACACAATAAAAATGATGCTTGTCGTACTTCAAATTCATTCGTATCATCTGAACGTCTGATGCGAGTGTTTACATGACCCAGTTATTTCTACCTTGTTTTGAAGAGAACATTTGTTTTTCGTGGCAACAGCTAGCAATCTTAATTATGTTAGTTATTTATTTTGACATTTTATGAAAGACAAATACATACACTTATTGAAATGTAACCAATCATTCTCATTTGTCTTTGCATATTTACACTGAAGCGATAATAGAATAGCTAGGTAAGTTACCATTAGGGGATCGCCACTTTGTTTCCATGACTGAGTCTTAGGGGTTTTCTCAAAATTTTATTTTCGACAATTTAGCCATTCCCCAAGATGCTAGTGATTTAATCGGAAATCTATCAATACAAATCTGCAGTTAGATCAAACATAACTTGTACAATAACAGCAGATGTTTTGACAGCTAAAATGTTGCTTGAGATGACCCCCCTGATATCAGAAAGTCACGTGATCCCCTTTTGCTATAATTGATCCGTTAATGCATCAATAACTCGAACTGGTAAACATCGGTCTTACAGCTGTTTCTGCACTAAAACTGACAAAAGTGTTTGGCGATTTAAAAGAAAAAGATTTTACTTGTGGGCTATAAACAAACAAGTTCCGAAACATTGACCGTTTCTTTTATGCACTACGTTGTTTCGTTACTGATCCGTAAAGGGTAACTTGACTGTACCCGAAATGCTTCATGTCCGGATGCTATTCAACTTGAAATGACATATCACTGTGACACAGAGGGTAACTTACCTTGTTTTAGCGCTAAATGCGCTTCTATGCTGCGTTCGCTCCATTAGCGACTATAAATGTGTAAAATACACGTGATGTCCATATTCAAAACAGTGTTTATTAAAAACTTCGCTTCAAACAAAGTATTTAACTTGCGCGCGATCTAAAAACCGGAAGTAAACAATGTACACAAATCCCAGACTGGGATATTGTCGATTTCTCGACCTAATTGTAGTTGAATTTAAGTTATCAACAATGGACCAGTCTATATCTCCGACATAACGTGTGCGAGTATTTATAAACCAATTCTGATTGGTGAACAAACCTCTGTCGACGATGTCTGCTCATTTTTCTCCGTCCAATTTTTTCAGACAGTTAAATAGTAGTTTATTTATTAATTTAAGAAAAAGAAATCAAATTTTGATGATGTACGTTTGCTTTATATAGATATTTTCACGCAAAAACAAAATAAAAGATGAAATGAGAGTTTGTTTACATTGGAAAAACCCACACTTTATTTTAGAGGCTTATTAAAACATGTCACAGCATGTTATTTGCAAATCATAATCTGATTGGTCTAGCTCGTATTGGCCACGCCTATCGCATGTGTGTTTGTACACATTGGAAAAATAAATATTTGTCAGTATTCATACGATGCGATAGATTCTAACGGTAGAGACGTAATTATCTCAGCTCTCGTAGAAATTTTATGGGTTCAACACGTGGAGATAATTGTTAATGTGGACTTTATCATTATGGAGAGATAACTAACGCAGAGCAGTTGGATAATTTTTAAACTTGTAACTTGTTATTCAGTGTACATAGTTTATCTGTGGATGACGTAGTACTTATTCTTACAAGATACTACTCATGCACTGTGTTGCAACTTATTTTGCATCTTATTCTGGATTTTAACTTTTATTGACATATTTTTTGTTTTTGAAAAACAGTGGACCGAAATTTTGGATACTCTTCTAAATAAGTGCCATTGGATATTATTTTGGTGTAAGTTAACATGTTCGGTTTTAACTCTATGCTACTTCCATGTTAAACGGTATTTTGTTATGTCTATATATGAATATGATATATAGAGAAATAGAAATAGAGACCACTTATAACCACTGTCAAGCGAATGACGTAACTGTCATTTATTCCTACTGCTCACGGGTACGGTGATGACATTTTTGTAGCAGACAGAACAAAATCAGTACTGTACCAATGATGACCGTGTCTGGCGATTTCGCAGTCTGAAAGTCGCTGCATTTTGACATAGGGTTCATTTAACTCGATACACTCATCCTGATTTTGGCTAAACAGAGACGTATACAATATCTTTGTTTGTATATGTCTATTAGGTGTATTTTTAATCAGAAGCTGCATTTAGGTCTATATATAACATAAAATCAAAATGCAAGACTGAAGAGAGTGTGCTAATGCATTGCTCACCTATCTTCACTTTGCAGACGCAATAGAAGACGCCACGGCACTGATACGTATGTAATAATACATTGAAATTAAGAGTGGTTATAAAGTAAACACAATCCCTGATACAGACAACATTATTAAGACATGGTTCGTTAACCTTTCCCCACATACAGACGGTTCTTGACGTATCTGTAGCAGATAACTATTGAAAGCATTGTGACAAAATACGGAAGCTGCTAAGAACGAACAACTTCTCCTTTTGCCATATTAATTTCAACTCAATTTCATAATTTGTATGTTTATTTATATTTCCCCACTCTTTGTATAACTGTCTTGCTGTACGTGGGAAAAGGCTAAGAACACTAGATTTTGTCATTTTCCTATGTTGTCTGTGATAAGTGTAGATGCAGATCTACCTGTGGTGCGACTGGACCATGTGTGTGTCAAAAGTTCCTTGACTCATTATGTGGTAATTGGCGAACAGTGCAGAGGCAGATCAAAATTTCAAGCTGTTAAACCCTGATCAGACTGCTCGAATGTGCAAGCTGATGAAGGTATTGATTTGTCAGACTTGCAGATATCTGAATGTAGGTTTTCAGATGAGTTTCCCTGTGTGTGCCCAATTTTTAAACCTGCATCTTCAAATGTGGCGTATGCATGTTTTTCTTTTAACTGGTATAATTAAAACCTATCACATGCATAGCTCTTAGTTGTCACTGTGTATGATATGTTCTAAAATTCTTACATGAAAGACCATAAACCCTATTATTATGTGGGAACTCAAATGAATGGTCTTTGTGAGAGGATTTATTTAGTATCTACAAAATAGGGAATGTGGCGGTAATAGGAGAAATAGCCAGGGGAAAAGATAGTTTACACTGCCCTAATCTAGGTGTCTGCTTTTTACTGATTCTTCGAGGACAGATAGGAAATCTTTGTCAAATATCACAGTTTGAGCAAGAATCACAAAACATGTTGGAAAAAGTAGTTGCCCGTCCTTAGAAACTCCGGTGAACCAGTGCCTACGCATATATTCACCGTAGGTCTCAATGGTCTGCCAATACGTTATAAAAACTTAAATTCATATTCTTACAAACCTATTATAGAATCGGAATTCTACATAAGGGACGAAATTCAAGCTATACTTTCTTTATTGCGCCAACACACTATATTGTAGGTGTTTTAAAGAATAAGCATTTTCCACGTGTAGACGCACTTTTAGGAATCTGCTGACATTTAGAAATATGGTGACAAAAGGAGAAATGGCTCATAATGAGCCCTTCCCCCCTTTGCCACAATATTTTCCTCTTTTCAATAATTTAACTTTTACCATCATGTTTTCAAAAATCGTTTTCTTGATAATTCAAAATGCTTTTGCATGTGGGGAGGGGTTAAACACGAATATCAATCAATTATGTGTTCTGTTTTCTACAGGTGTGTCTGTCTACTGTACCAAATTGCCACATAGAATGTAAAATACAAAATGCACCAAATGTTGAAAACAAGGAAGAACGACGACGACCAAACGCAATCAGCATTCTCACCCCCGTGCGGGTCGCTGGGCAAATCCCCGACCATCAGTGGTTTAATAAACGCTAACAAGCGAGACAGTGGTTATGGGACGGATTTTTCTCCCGCCTCGAACACTTCGGCGACACAAAGGTTTATTTACGACGACGTGGAACCATCCGAATTATTTGATGACATCATGATCATGGACGACATTGATTCGGATGTCTTTGAGTCTTCCGTAAATGACGTCATACATGAGGAGGATGAAAGTGACGACGATACCGATAAAGAAGTTGAAGAACTTATATGCGGTGGGGGCGATCTACGTCGTCCCGTTTCTCAACCTATCCAAATTCAGAGACCCTCAGCTCCTATCCCGACACCGGAGGAGGAAAACGGGGAGGAGAGTGGTGAAAATGTGGAGACCAGTGACACTAGTGAGGAAGGCTATATGATATCGGCCCCCTACAATCATGTACCATGGTCGAACATGCCCCGGAACAGGAATAGGAAGTTCCGCCCCATTGCCAGTCGGAGTTTCGGGACTCAAACCCCGAGCCCACACAGCCAGTTGATCACCGAGGCAATGGGATCAGGGGGGTCACCGAGAATGTCGAGAGGTAAGTTACCCGTCCATAAGTTTTATTTAATTGTTACCGACATAGGTACCAGAATCGTAAGAGGTAATTAGAAAATTCACATTTTACATGTGAATTTTCTAATTACCTCTTACGATTCTGGTACCTATGTCGGTAGTAAGGGCTAATAAAAATTCTTACTTGTTTTTCACATCTTACATTTTATTTTTATCTCTAACGATACTTGTACCTGTGGTTACCGACTGTTTTGTCAAAAGCTTTTTTTTTGTTGTTTATTTTTTAAAAAAAATGACTTATTGTAGTGTTTACCCAATTAAAAGTGTATACAACGACCCATGATTAACGAAACAGTTTGAAGGGAGATTACTCTTGAGAGCCTATGTACATTTCCAACTGTCCTAATCTCTGACCAAATATGTGACAAACCTGTGCATAGCCCGAAAGCTTAAAGATATGAAGCGTTTTAATTCAATTTGACGTATCCTGATCCTTATCAATGGGAAAATATGTGTATAACTTATACTTATGGCATACATGTGTATACACTTGTATGATATCAAGTTTTATAGTGTGTGTCATACCACTATGCCCAGATCTTTGTTTATTTTCACATCACACATTGGATTGAAATGCAAGGAGGTAATATTAAATGTGCCTTTCCATGAGAAAACCAACATTGTGGACTATACGTAAAGCATCGACCGAGATCAGCCTAATCATGCCGCGCAGGCTTACTCGGACAGAAACTTTTCGCCGTCTGTGGTTTTTCTGTTTCATGAATCATTTCTCTATACCTCTATCGCCCTGAGACGGAATGTGACGGCCCGGATTTGCCTGCACAGATTGCGCAAGCTGAGCTGGGTCGATATATTACGCAGAGTCCATTATGTTGGTTTTCTCATGGAACGGCTTATATAAATATCTGTACACAAAGATCATGACTCATGATCAGGTTGATAAAGTCTAGCTACATGTACGTCTAGCGATTTTGAGTCTGATTGCATCTGCGTACAGTGAAGGCTCGGGTGAGCCTATGCGTCCGCACGCCCGGTCTTAACCGAGTCATCAATGTCCGCCTGCATGTTCTGAAGACCTAGATGTATTTTCCGGCAAAAACTATAAATGTAGACTCTCTAGCTGTTAGACAATGTAACTTTAACATATATTCCACATACGGACCATTCCGACGCCCCTGCAGCAGACTACCTTTGGAAATATTGTAGTTTCGCCACAATGTTTTCATATTGTTTAATTCAATTAGCGATATTTTCCATAGTTTTACACATTCGTCTGCTGCAGACTAGCTGTATGTGAGACGGGTATATACGGTGACAATCCAGATGGGCTATGAGACCCCCAGGCACGGCTCATATTAATACTTGAAATGATAAATCCGGAAGACTTTAGATGTTCTCCCAGCGATTTAGTCGCGTGCCCTTTGTAACTTAACACCTACATGTTTGCTTTGGTCTGGTTTCACTTTTTTTTGACAAACGGCCAGAGTTTATTTACTAACGTCGTAGGAGAGAAGTAAATAAACCTTAGCTTTTGTGAAAGTCTTTTTGTCATTGGAATGACAAAAAGAAATCATTGCAAAATACATTTAGCAATAATTCGTTGCATGCAATGGTTATGTGTTTTTCAATGACATAGATCATTTTTGCTTGAATTGTCTGACGTGCCCAAAAAACTCTGTCGAAATAAGAAACAAAAATGCAAGTTTAATATTGATCATCGTCGGTAATCAGATATAAATTACGTCATCAAAATTTAATGGTTTTGGGTGTTTTATAGGTTGGCCTTTTTCTGTAACAATTATCAATTTCTTCCTCTCTTTTTTTAAAAATTCTATAGTTGAATTTTTTAAATTACATACAAACATTTATTATTTTGTAAAATGTATCATTGCATTGTACAATGATTTCTCTATAACAAAGTTGTGTTCAGAGCGAAAATAATGGGACAAAGAAGGAAATGACAGTAAGTGGACTGGTATAGTTGAACCGGAACGCTTTTCCTTACTTTTCAATGACAATATAAAATAATAAATTGTAGACTGCAGTAACTGCCTTTTCTTAAACGGTCTTCGTAAAAGTTCTTCTTTTCTCACAATGTACTCAACTATGCAAATTAATATATTTCCAAATCTGCTAATGATGCAGTTTTTCTTCAATTGTTTTCAAAAATAGACGAGCATAAACCTAACATATGAGGTGTGGTTTTTTAAAGAGTATGTCTCACTTGTTTTTGAACTTGTAACGGAAGGTGACAAATAAAATCGACTTCCGTCTAGACTATGTCAGAATTATTATTAACTCTAACGCGCATGTTCTTGGTCTGTTGCAACCAACAGTTGAATTGAATCCTAGCAACGCAGCCTCATTGTAAACAGCCATTTTAAGTTTGTCTCGTTTAGCCATATATCATAACAACACTCAATATAATACGGTGAACGATTTATAAGAAATTAAAACATCAATACGTCTTTGAAATCGGTTGCCTTTACTTGTCTGTTTATATGATAGGGGAAAGGGTATTTGTGGTAATATGAAACCGTCTTCTATTTTAGATATACATATAGTATAATACGGTATGACAACGTTTTAATTATTGAACTACGTAGTACGGGGTCGATTTTGATATAAAAAAAAAACTATTATCATGAATGTTGTGGTTTCGGTACCATATCAGTATAACAGACTATTCAAGTTGCTCAAATGATCAGCGGGATCCTGTACTCCGATGAATTATTCCCACAAAAGCTCAAGTTTTCCCGTAGCATGACTGAACATTTTTTTTATAAAATAATGATTTTAATACATTTCATGTGCAGTTTGTTCTTAAACAGGCTCTAAAACTATAACAAAAATTATACTTCGTGCTTAGACTTTGTGCCCAAGTATCTGATTGGTTAGAAGCAAATTCATTCTCGAAGTTGATCGATCAGAATTCATAATTGGAGCATAGAGTTCAGTTCTGAGATCAGAAAACGTTTTCAAAGTTTTAAAGTTTCGGAACCTAAATGAAAGGTCAAATGTCAATATTATAACTACACATATCTTCTTGAAATAACAAATAGATAAACTTTCAGATCAATTCTAGAACCTAATTATAACCATTTCCAATGTGCAGACATTTTTTGACACGTGCAGCAAACGATCATTGAAAACGTTTTGGCAAATGTTTACATTGCTTACAATGAGCCTCTCTTCTCTTTTGCCACATGTTTTTCAAATCTGTTTAATACATATATATTATACATTTAAAGAGATGTTTAACAAAAAAATGCTTAGATGTTTTCAAATTCGAATGCTGCAGATTTTTTGTATTTCGGAAAGGCAACTAAAATCTACAACATTCCACTAGACAAAGGTCCAGATAAGTAGGAGTATACAGCCCGTTTCCCCACAATATCTCTCTTATCCTTCAACAAAACCCTATAATGTGGGTACTCAAAAGAATCGTCTTATTGAAACGATTATTTTGAGTACCCACATCATAGGGTTAGAGGGTAAAATAACGATTTTAGAACGTTAACAACTCCCTTTATCTATAGAGCCCTGGCCGTCTACTATAATTATTTATTATGTGCATAGAGAATTACATCTGATAAAACTTTCATTGTCATATAATGTTTTTGTCCACAGGGACTCTAATATAAAACGTAGACAAAATATCTGCGTAGTAATTTTTATTTAAAACACTCACACAAAAATAAACAAGAAAGCGCACGTGTTATGATCGGGAAAATGATTGATGTTAATTTCACAGTGTAATCTGATGGACAATTTTGAAAGTTTATTTTGTTCGCAAAACTTGGCATTCGCCCAACATAAGCAGGTTTTATTTTGACACTAAAGATATGAATCTTATTTTTAATCATGACATTAAGAGTTCACATGATATGGTACTTTTACAGTGGTCTGTGTTGAACACTTTTCAGGAAGAAAATGCATCATCTGATTGCTAAGTTTTCTTCTTCATTTTGATCTAAAAACATTGTTGGAAATGGAGACATTGCTCATTTGAGCAAATATTTCCTTTTCTCTCCTAAGGATTTTAACCCTTTCCCTGATAAAGACGCTTTCTGACGCCTTTGCAGCATACGACTTTTGAAAACATTGTGGTAAAAGGAAAAAGCAATTATAATGAGCAATTTCTCCATTTGCCATAATGTTTTCAATTTATGGTAAAACTCTCTTTTATTGATATGTTTCATTTTTTTTGTGAATAATTTTAAAGTCGTCTGCTGCAGAATTGTTGTATGCAGGAAAGGGTTAAAAGTCTTTTTCAGACGTGTAACATGTCGTCTAGAGAATGGGTCAAATCCTTTATAATAATTTTGCATGGAGTACAGATTGAAAAAGAAAAAAAGATATATATAATTGTGACATTAACAGTGAGTGTTTTCAGGGTCGGCTCACCACTTAACCAATTCCCCCCTATTTGCTATGATATTCTTGTTTACCATAAGCCGCCAGACGTACGACCACGTCCATGTTTTTCTTGGATCAATCGGGGACTTTCATAAAATATTTATATATGTTGACAAACAGAAATTTCATAATATTTTGTTGCAATAATAATATATACTCAAATGAGACCATTAATATAACGTCACAGGTGCAATGATGACTTTGGCATTATTTTTATTTTATGAAATATGTTTTTACTTTGATTATGTCCACTATAGATTTCGATCTAATAAAGAGTAATGAAATCAAACACATTGATTTTTTTTTTCACCTTGGTAGGGCACCGCCTACTTGATATTTCAACTCCGCCCTTTTAGTTTTTAGAACCTCCTCCGTTGTTTGGGGCTGACATCAGATACAGAAATAGACTGTCCGATATGAAAAGATACGCACCAAGTCAGACACAAAGGAGACATTACCTTTCTTTCATTTAATCCTTTACCGTATACATGTACAACAAAACATATCTACATGAGACGACTTTGAAATCATCAAGGCAAACATTGGATATTCTTTAAATGAAAATAAAAATATTGAATCAAGTAGAAAACATTGTGGCAGAGGAAGCAGTTTTTCAGTTTGTCACTTTTTTTCAATAGTCGCCTTGGACTACTTTGATAAAATATACGGGATATTCTAGGACAAATTGGGTCTATTTTTTTTCAAATCATTTTTAATTCAGAGCCAGAAAGAGAAAGAGAATTAGTGAAATAATATTACGGCTTAGTGATCCATAGTTTTAAACTCATATTTAACATTTGAAATCTTACTTTGAAGTTGAGTTATAGTACAGTTTCTTACTTTATAAAATACTTATATTTGACGCCTCTGCAATAGACGATATTTGGAAACAATACTGGAAAAGAAGATTTGCACACGAGTTAATTTCCCCTTCTATAGTTAATTCTTGGTTATTCTGCTTTTTGGATTTTAAAGATAGAAAAACTCGAACAATACGCAAAATGTTCTTAATTCAAGTTCAATAGTTTGTCCGAACAACACGAATCAGTTTTACTTCTAAACTATGATGACACGTCTGATAATGCAAGCATTTCTGACAAAGCAGTTTATATATATAGATGTTTCGATCTCTGTCATTTTGATCCAAAGACTCATGGCACTTCGCGCAACACTTGTATTACGCACCCGTTTAATAACAAACTCATTTCATATGGGAACAATACTTTATTTAAAAAAAATGGTGGTAATGCCTTAGTAGTAACGCCTTACTTGGCGCTCAGGATTGCGGGGTTAGCATTACGACTGACTGGCTGGTGTCAGGAGTACTTACACAGGAAACGCCGTGATATAACTTAACACATGTTGAAAGCGACATAAAACACCAAACCACCGACGTGGGCTGTCAATCCAGGGGTTTTGAGTTCGAACCCCAGCTCGACCAACATTCTTTCCGACTTTTGACAAAAGTCACTGTGACAAGCGTCATTCGTCTTTCACTAATGGGCTAACAGTCACTGTGGAAAAGCAGCCAGCTGTTTGGAAAGTATGCTGTGTGGAGTACTGGTGTGAGAAAACCAGGAAACGGGATTACATAAATGAACATAGATAGCAGGGAACTACACTTCTAGCTTCTCGTAATCTTGGTCTATACTTCATGCAGACGGCGAACGAAGTCTGCCGTGACTGTTTTTATGGCACAGGCCTCTTCACTTTTTCGCAGAGTCAATAAGGACCCGAATCGCCAGGCACGGCTCATGTTAATAATAATAATAATAATAATAATAATAATAATAATAATAATAATAAAGGCTTTATATATAGAGGACACTCATTTGACATAATACATGTATGCAAGTCAATCTTCCATGAAGGCCTCACACATATACAAAATGGAACGAAACATGAACAAACGTGTATTACATATGGAATACTTAATGTTACAATTATACATGCGTTTATAAATATGGACTTAAAATTAATATGTCTATTACTGTATCGTAGAACAGATGTTATGAGCTGTCCCGCGAGAAAACCAACATTATGGCCTCTGAGTTAAGTATCGACCAAGATCAGCCTGCGCAGACTGATCCCGGCCGACACATTCCGTCTCAGGGGAATAGAGGTATAGAGTAATGATTCCTGAAACAGAAAATCCACAGGAGGCGAGAAACGACTATCCGGGTAAAGCCTGTGCGGCATGCTTAGGCTGATCCGGGTCGATACTTTACGCAGAGTCCATAATGTTTTCTCGCGCGGAACGGCTCTTATATACTATTGCGTCATCGTAAAAACGCTTTGTGTATTCCTTTAACAGAGGTCTAGATATAACGAGGAGTAAACTGGTCTGTTCCCACCTATATTTCTCATATGACTCAACAAAACCCTATGTTGTGGGAACTCTAGGGTTTGAATGTCAAATAAGTTATTTTGAATTGAAATACTCGCCTTTTCTGGAGCTCTGCTTTTAAGATGCATTTGACATATTTGGCACTAGATTTTTAGAAAACTTTGAGGGAAAAAGAGAAATAGAATCGAACGAACGATTACTCCTTTTCCCAAAATGATACGAATATGACGACTCCGATCTCAAACTGTGTGTGTATGCAGGCTGATCTGAGTTTTCCAGTTTGCAAGTTCACGTACCATTTTCCCCGTGGAGTGGACCAATTATCTATTCTGACTTTGATATGTTTCATGTACAACAGTCAGTGGTTAAGAGAAGGTCGCAGATTTTATTGATTTAATGAAACATTAAGTAAAACGCAGTTTCTCGTTTTGTGTGCGTTATATGCGTATACTAGATAACCTCTTATGGTTAAAGATCGGTTTTCAATGACAAGGACAGTACTGGTTAAAAAAAAAACTTTTGAATTTACCTACATACAACATACAATCTGCAGAAGATGACTTTGAAAACAGCTAGACAAAAATATGGAAGATTTCTATAAATGAGAGTAAACTAATTGAATAACAGTGAAAACATATGTGGCAAAAAGAGAAATTGCTCATCATGAGCAATTTCTTCTTTTTGTCACAATGTACTCAGAAGTCATTATAATGCAGATGCATTAAAATGTGTCCGCAGGAAAGAAAGATTTAATACATTATAAGATCTGCCACGAATGTCTGATATTATTGGGGTTGTTATCAAACCAATTAGCATTCATCCAACATAAGAGTAGTTTCGTTTACAAAGGGAATGGCAGCATTAACTTTTGTGAGGGAAATGGGTATTTAATTCAGTCCCAAAGTGATCGTACCAAAAACGCTGTTTAAAAGCTTCTTTTTTGAGTGCCGCCGTTCAATATACTAAACAAAAAATGTAAACAAGAAAGTCGATAGGGTTTCCAGAGAAAAACGGTTCTCAGATGAGATTATTTTAATGCTTAGATGAGATAATTCGCTGTTTTCCCATGAATTGATGCCTAGATAAGTTCGAATAAAGTGGTCTTCATTCCACAATATCTCTCTTATAACTCATTTAAACCGAATGTTGTGGGTACTCAAAAGAATCGGCTCACCGAGTCGATTCTTTTGAGTACCCACAATATAGAATTTAAAGGTAAAATAAGACTTTAAGAACACGAATTACACGGGTTATCTAGAACTCCGCAAAGAACACATAGCCGCGGTAATTTGACGTGTAGGGACAGGTGGATCACACCGTGTTTACGTAATCCAGGCTCTAAATGAGTTATCAGAATATATCATACAGATGTATAGATAAGTGGCAGTAAACTGGTATTTCACCCCACAACCTCTCTCTTATCACCGGCACAAACTATATGTTGTGGGTACTCATTGATATTGTTTCACTGAGACGATTCTTCTGAGAAGCATACATATAGAGCTTTCATACTAATTTAGGAATGTAGACCCGTGAAATATGTCCCTCCTCTAGAGCTATCATGCTGTCATCTTTACATTTTCCTGATCATTATCTTCATATTTTTTTTATTGGACCCGTTAACATTTCTTTGTCTTGTAAGTCCCATGACGGGAGCCCGGGAAAAGGGCTACACAGCTTTGTATCTTAATTGTTCGTCGTTCCGCCTGACTTTCTGATAGTTTCCCCGCCCGGATACATTTTGTACAATCAACTATTTCCTATACTGTAAAACTTATATGGACCTCCTGTGGGATGAACATACATCTTTGAGAAGTTGAATTGTCATGTTAATTAAATCGTTGGAACCCTGTTATCAGACCATTAGGAGCCATCCTTCAAACGAAAATAAAACATCCGTGCAAGGCAAAACGGCTCTTGTTGCGTCTTAAAACAGTGACAATCAGGCGCGATAACGGTATTCCAGGAAAACCAACATTAGCATATTTTTGATAGTGAAGATAAGCAGCTGCATGCGCAACAATGCAGAACAATAACAATATATATAATGTTACAGAGGTTTCTTTTAACCCAAGGCTTCTGTGACTAATTTGCGTACAGTGCATACCCAGATCAGACGTGCTGCACTGGTGGCGGGTGCCTAACGGTTGGTTTCGGCAGAGCATAGCTCACCTCAGTTTTGATATACATTCAAGCACCCATCCGTCGAGCTATGCTGGCATCCGACAGCTATTTTGTTAAATTCAAGAAATCGGCTTCAGTTGTGTTCATAAGTGGTTTTAATATTAGAAAAAGGTATAATGACCACAAATCGATTGGAATTGAAATAGATATGTATTTTGATAGAAGAGGTTAATCTGGTTTAAAAGCTTTACTGGGCCTATCTCATTTTATTGCACTCTCGTAATATTTCCGGAAAAGAGCTCCAATTATTGCATGTCAAAGAGCTGTAAGGAAACACAATGCATGCAATGAACAATAAAGGTTTCCTTTACATTCATAGCAACAATGCGGCTTTTATTTTTGATAATTTCTTTTAACACTGATACGATTTATTGACAAGAAAGCTTAATTGACAACTCCGTTTGAAGTTCGTTGAGTACGACACCGTTCTCTTAATATGCGAGGACATTAGACTATTAATCGCAGTGTGTTGTCAAATTAACAAATTGACAACGAAATGTGAAAACAGTATTCGAACCACTGCGCTCGACACTAGGTAGACAGGATACCACAATACCTTCCAGACTAACTATGTTAAGTATGCCGAGCCATGACATTAGCCAACATATTGTATTCAAGTACACCGGTCAATACTTTCCACATTGTTGATGCATTGTTATTATAACCTGCAATTAAGAAAGTTAATCGTTACTTATATATTTAAATTGTTTTTTTGTTTTCTACTTGCAGTAGCAACTCTCACACGATTGCGAATTCGATCAGAAAGCGGCGAGGATATTCCAAATGCTGCCTTACCGGATGTTATACCTATGTCACGTGATAGATCAGTTTCCCTACCGGATGTGCCCTCTTTACGCCGTCGTGAGCAGGAGCAGGTGGTCGGACGAGAATTAAGACGGATAAGCGATGAGTTCAATTCCTCATTTATACCAGTTAGGCGGGTAAGTGGACTAGTCCATTTATAGTGTTAACCCTTTTCCTACTGAATTTCTGCAAATCTATTGCATCTCAAATTGGACGGATCCTTGAATTAGTATGCGTGTAGTCGACCTTTCCCCAATAAATATTTGCTATCTTTAATCGAAAGGATACTTTCCATTTTGCATATATTAGATCTACGTAATCTCCCTCGGATCTTTTCAAAGTAGAGGGCCCTATAATATCATATTAGTTAAATAGTTATCCTTAAACAAACTGCTGCAGGCGACTTTTAAAACATTATGGCAATATCTCTATGAATGAAAGAATGATAATTGAATACAGTTTAAAACATTGTGTCAAAGGGAAAAATTGCTCTTATCATTATTCGATGTTTTCGAATGTCGTTTGCTGCAGATTCGAAAGAATGTGCCTGCAAGTGGGTAAGGGTTAAAAGGCAGTGTATACATATTGTCTGTGTAAAACTTCGGCACGAGTCAGTACTATTGAGTATCCAGGAAACAGACACCGAGAGTCATTAACCTAAAATACAAAAACACATTTCGTTAGAGTCGATGTGAAAATAAATAACTTCATACTATGGGAAGAGTGGAGCAATTCGTAAGATCAGGAAAAATACCCTATCAATATTTACTCTGGCCTCTCAAATATATCATTACAACAAAAACCCATGTCCTGAAAACGTGCCATTCGTTTAATGCGTAATTGCGACCACATATGGGCGACATTATACAAAAACTATTTGAAGAGGTTTTGAAAAGGACATCGATTAAGATAGAAAAACAGACTGTTAAGTTAAGTGTTTGGTTATAATGGTTCTACAGATGTTTTCATCAGACTGCGCGGAAGCTCGTCATGTAATATGTTTTTTGTTGATGGTTTCAAAGACCTTAAGGTCGGTTTTCGTATGACGTGGCTCGTTATATTGAGAAATGAAATTCAAATTACCGTGGTCGTTGTATAGTGTAACCCTTACTCGCTTGCATTTTGAGGCAACAGCCACAGCCACATTTTGAAAATAATGAGTATTTCCTCCTTTTTGCCACAATGTTTTCATTTCAATTTATAGAAGTTTTTCCTAATTTTGCCAAGATGTTTCCAAAGTACTCATTTTGAAAATAATGAGTATTTCCTCCTTTTTGCCACAATGTTTTCATTTCAATTTATAGAAGTTTTTCCTAATTTTGCCAAGATGTTTCCAAAGTAGTCTGCTGTATATTTGATGCATGCGGGGAAGGGTTAATGCGTCCTATATTGGTCCTACGTAAATCGATTACCTGATATACACTGACAAGCCTCGTCTACATGAAGAATAGACCACGTTTGTTGTTGTGGCGTACATGTCATTGCATAAGCAAATGTCACTGGTAAAATCAGGCGTTTAACCCTTTCAGCGCCAAATTGTTTAAAGTAGACTCTTCCAGGTTCTAAATCGGGCGTCTCCATTTCTCATGTAATACAATTTTGGACTATTTTGATAACTAAAAGGCAAACAATGCTGATTTCAGGGGAGACAGCTCGTTACGAGCTGACTCGCCTGAATCAGTATTGTTTGCAAAAACCTGAATATTGCTTTTGGCGCTGAAAGAGTTAATAAACCAACTATGAGAATGACTCAGAATATTTGTGGCGAATAGTGTTTGAACATTTCTTACGTAATGCTATTCTAAGCATGAAATAGTATACATTATTTGAACCCCCATCCCGTGATTTTAGGTTTAAATGACATAATTTGTAGTTATATTGGCATAAAACTTCCGAGTCACAATTCCAGTTTTTTTGTCAAAATGTGCACTGAGTTATATATAATATTAACGCGGACGGTGAGGACTCTGCTGAGGCTGTGCAGGTGCACAGGCTCGCTCGATTCTTCACTGTACGCAGATGCATTACAACCCCAAATAGCTACAGTGGGCTAATTTCTATGACTTCTCTTACGTAAGTTTTCCGTCAATGAAAATGGTCTTATTATTTATTATTAATATAGTAAATCTAATTATGTTGACATCACCCTGTGGGATTTCCATTGAGAAGTTTATAATTATCGACGGTGACCCAGAAGCACACATTCGCGTGTCTATCAATGTATGACATAAGCCATTGAACGAGATGCCTGAGAGTGAGCTTATTTTAGTGATAACAGCCTACGAATCGATCAAATACGATCCTAGCAAGTTTTAGATATGTATGCTGAAGACATTTCAAACTTCGTTGTTCTGTTAGGATAATAAGAGAGATTTAAGTTACACTGAAGGACTGCGGAGCTCTAGATACGATGCGTATTTCTTGTTCAAAAAATCCTTATTTGATCCTTAAATCCTATATATGTTGTTGGTACTCAAAATAATCGTCTCATTGAGACGATTCTTTTGAGTACCCACAACATTGGTTTTAGTTGGGTTGCCACAGAGATATTGGTGGGAAGAGACCTGTTTACTCCTCCTCATCTCAAGGTGGCACACAGAAAACAGGCCTATCAGTAGTATTGGTTATTTATCCAAGGAACGTCGTGATTTTAACACAAATCTGTTGAAACCTCATTCAAACGAATAAAAGAAATTACTGCCTTGACTTACCAAAGTTATTTTAGAAAGAGAAGATTTGTATTTTCTCACGAATGCCAATGTATCAAGATAAACATACCAGTAGTGTTAGTAATTTACCCTGGAAACGACATGATAAATATGAAATACAGCTTAAAGTGGTGTAAAACGCATACACATCAAAGTGGTTCTAAACTGATGTCTACGGTGGTATACCTGTTTTTCAAATGAAGCGGTCGACATGAAAACAATCTAACTAATACTTCGTAACCAATATAGCATTGACGTTTTGAGTTAGTTTTATTTATTCCGTGTCCAGGGCATGTTGACATTACGCAAGCTTTGTGGTATATAGATTGCTTTGATCTGAGGTCAATTGAGCATGACTCACTGTTGTGTTTATTATCGACAATCTTATGTCATTCTCGCCTTTCTCGCCCCGCGCGTTATCAAAACTAAATTCCCCTTGTTATTGCACTGTCAACCCATTTAGTTTATCAATCGATACTTTTCCCTGGTTGAAACTTTGATCAGTTCTTATCTCATACTGCTGTATGATGAAACAAGATGGAAACACAATTGGTTTGATTCATATATATAGTATAAGTTGATTGTTTCGACCCGACCGCAAATTCAAAAAGTCAGTCAACAAAAATTCATTTGCATTTGCAAAGATTTTGTTTTTGTGATCCATGATATGAGTTGATCGGCTATAGAGCCGATGTTATCGAAGTTATGCACGTGGCAGAGGCGGCGCGTTTCAACACGTCAAAAGGAAAGCGGTGAATCTGTAACACTCTTAACACTTTAAAAATTGCGTGCAAGTATTTTCTCCATTGCACCCTGGATTTCGGGCATTGCCTTTGCACAGATTCTACAGTGTCCGGATAATCGGTCGGTACTATGTCAGGGAACGTTATGACATGGCGTTGAAACGGCAATACCACTTCGATAATAAACAAACTCTTTTTCTTTTTCCACAGTTGCTCCACAAGTAGGTTATATGCAATTTAGATCAATTGTTGTCAGCATTAACTTTCGGTGTCATTTTACATCCGTTTAACCATTCACCCTCCCACTTGCAGACGGATCAACAGCAGACGGCTTTTTAACACATTGTGGCAAATGAGAGAAATTGATCATGATGAGCAATATCTTGTTTTTCAACAATGTTTTAAAATCCATTCAATGATTATACCTTAATTCTTAAATAGATTCAATAGCTTGGCCTAGATGTTTTCGAAGTCGACTGCTGCAGATTTGTAACACGTGGGAAAGAGTTAGGAGTTAATCAACTTTACAATGGCATCATACCAAAGGTGATTTTGTTATCACTTGGCGTACTATTGTCTTTTATTTATTTTTCTGTGCACCGTCACTTGGAGTGACTAAGCTCCGAGATCTGCTGACGGGACCCAAAAATAAACTCGACCGCGGCTTAACCGAATGGTCCGTTTAACATTGATATACTTTACCATTAACTTATTAGGTTAATGTATTGGGATTTATACTCACAAAGCCTTTTTTTCAAGAATGTATGCATCATTACTTGTTAGACAATTCATGTTTAGACGAGGCTGTGCGAATACATATGGCTTACACAAGCCTTTAAGATTTACAAACAATAAAAAAAAAGAACACCTTTACATTAGACACGGTTTAAATTGTCACGCAGTCTAGACCAATCAATAGTAGCTGGGCGGGGTCGCTTTCGGAGCGGGCTCATCGACCAGCTCGTGTTACCTGTTCCGTATTTATAACATTAAATTAATGAGGCTCGTCTAGAGATTTTGGGATTTTATTACCTCTCCTTTTTGGAATCATTTCAAGTTACTATGGCGTCCAAATATTGGGGCTACACTTCCAAGTTTGTATCCCAAACTGGCATTTCGGTCTTAATGACATAAACGCGAAGATTATTGACTCACGTGAGGTTGTGCGTATGCACAGGCTCACCTGAGTCTTCACTGTAACGCAGATGCAACGAGACCCTACATCTCCAGACGCGGCTCTTTATGGTGTCACATTGTCGGTTGCATGTTTCCAATTCATTTAATTAAATCCCCTTTACGTTTTGGTTCATTTGATATGATTGAAACCCAAAATTATGTTTTTGTATAGTTTAATGTTGTACATGATATCTCATGTTTTAGAGTCGTCTGCTTTGGAAATATCGCCAGGGAGATATAAATATAAAATATTTGGAAACTATTGAAATAATTAGAACATTGTTATACAGTTAATGATGAGTTCAACTTTGAACCATATTTAAGATTCATTTTTGTATATGCACTGCTTTCAAGGGGTGTTAAGCAAACGATGTTAAGCAAACGGAAGTCTATCCACCAATCAAATTACAGCGTTTTCACTTCTGTTACAAACCGTGAAAGACTGTGAGCTACCAAACAGCTACACTGAAAACCCCAACAAGTAGACATGCTTCTCTTGTTTACCTGTGTCTAGTAACCGTTGACCGTAGATGGTTTAAACGAACCTGAGTGGCGTCTAGTGATTAGGTGTAATGCTGCAGCGCACTGGTGAGCGTTTGCGCAGGCTCACCTGAGTCTTCGGTGTCCGCCTGATGCCACACAGCAACCTCTTACTGTAAGACGCGACTCGCATGTTTAACGTTTGAATGATTCAATTTAAGTCGTTATATTGTGGCAAAGACCACAAACGGTCATAATGTCCTTATCATGACTGTGATTGTTCCTACGCAGGAGACGACATTTTGAAACGCAGTAGTAAGATCCCTCTTTTGTTATTGTTGACACAAAATGTTGTTTTTGTTTTTGGTTTTCGGTGTACACGTATTTCCAGTTAAAAAATAAATAGTATGTGACACCTTTCAATGTATCTGTTCTAGTCAGGGTTTCGAGGATTTGATAAAACAAAAATAAAGGGGAAGGTACAGGGGTAAAGAGATGATGTAGAGTCGTTAAAACGGAAATAAATGGCTGTAACAGGTGGGATAATACAGAAATAATGAACGCATAGCTGTGTAAAAATGGACTTCATTGTAACGTCTGCTTAACATTCAAGGGTTTGTAAACCTTTTTCATGATGCAGACGACTTCAGATGGAGCAACCACTTTCCTCTTACAGACGCATTTTGACGCATCTGCAGCCGACAACTTTTGACAATAGTTTTGCTATAATGTTTTCAACCCTCTACAGTCATTTAGGGACATTTTTGACTAGATAAAATCACAAAGTCGTCTGCTGCAGATTGGTTGTATCTAGGAAAAGATTAACGAAAATAGAAATTACTAATTATGAACACTTTATTTTTCAATTAAATAAAGCTACACTTTCAATTATTAATAAATTGTATCGCTTTTGCATTTTTTTGTTTTAATGTTTTTCTTAATCTTAAAATCATCAAAGCAGACGACTGCAAAAAATAGCCTATGATGTAAACGGTTAACCTGGTACATATTATAACAATCCCTCCCGCAAAGAAAATATAAATCCCCTTTGGTTTGGATTGTAAACAAAACAAAACCTGCATCGAAATAACATGACCAAATGAGCCGTTCCAGGAGAAAACCAACATTATGGACTCGACCCATATTACGTCTAAGGGGTATAGAGGTGTAGAGTAATGAGTCCTGAAAGAGAAAATACACAGGAGGAGAAAAAAGTATCAGTCCGGGTTAGCCTGCGCGGCATGCTTAGGCTGATCCGGGTCGATACTTTACGCCAAGTTCACAATGTTGGTTTTCTCCTGGAAGCGCACAAATGGCCTTTCCTTTTACATGCACATTTTGAAATTCACAAAATAATGACAAACTATTAACATCAAAACATTATTTTTGCTACATTCATGTTATTTACTTTGTACCTGCTATACAAGAACATTTACATTTCTTACCAGCAGACGATATTTAAAACACTTTGGAAAAATAAAAAATAAATCATTTTTAGCAATTCCCCTGTTCTTATAAGTTTAACAGCTGCAGAGACTTCTAAATATGTTTTTTTTTTTGTATTATTGATATTGCAATGACAGCTTATTCTACAATATGACATTCCAACAATCTCATTTAAATCAGACCAAATTACTTAGCTGTACGTATACGAACGGATGCTACTGCAGCGAAGTTAACCGTTTCCGTCATACAGCACATCTGCAGCAGACAATTTTGAAAACATAGTGACAAAAACCTGAAAAATCTCCTGAAAACATAGCTTAATTGTTAAATAAAGATGAAAACATTGTGGCCAAAGCAGAAATTGCTCATCATGAGCAATTTCACCTTTGGCCACAATGTTTTAAACAATCGTCTGCTGCTATTGCGTCAAAATGCGTCTGCAGGTGGGAAAGGGTTAAGGTCTGTTTGTTTCAATGAGATTGGCATTCCCCCCAACACTTTCTCACATACAACAAATCTGCAGCCGACGACTTTGGTATCATACCAGTACAAATATGGCAACCCTCTATACAATGAAAGAAAATCTTTTGAATTGTGTTGAAAACATATGTATAAATCTATTAAATTGCTCATTAATAGCAATTTCTCATTTTGCCAAAATGTGTTCAAAAGTCGTCTGCTGCAGAGGCGTCATAAAGCGTCTGTATATGGGAGAAGGTTAACGACTTAGTCACTTTTTTTTTGTAGTAAACCACATACATAGAGATTTTTTTTTGCATTACAATGTTTTGAAATGTAGATTATATTAATCTTAGGTCAAATGTTAAACCACTTACTAACTATATTTACATTTCTAATTGTTATACCGAAGTTTCAGCTGTTCATAACCGAATGCAACAACAACCAAGTGAAGTTACACGCCAAAAGGAGTTCAGACATTTGCAAAAGTAACACATTAAAGCCTTAGAGAAGGTTAAACCAGATGAAAGCGAACGAGTTTGGATCACATCCAAATAGACGCAATTACGGACACTTTATTTATATAATAGCCTCAATGATTGCACAGTTTAGCTTCTCTTTATGATATTTTACAACATTGTCCTTGATCGATCGCCGCAAATAAAATACATAAAACCCACCGGCCGTCCGAAAAACAACTTTACGGCCTTTGCGACCAGTGTAGTTTCCGATCAACTTACGCGTCCTCGCAGTTTGATCTGAATTAACACTGTCCAATAAGTCACAGAGGGTTTCAAGACATTTCTAAAATTAAAGAAGGACCATATGCAAACGACAGCATGGATCACTATATACAATTGTAATATCTGTAATTGTGAAGTATATATGAGCCGTTCCAAGAGAAAACCAACAGCATGGACTCTCCGTAATGTATAGATCTAGATCAGCCTGCGTAGTCTAATTCGAGCCGTCACACTCCGTCTCAGGGGGGATAGAAACATCACTTTCAAGAAGAAAAGGTTGTATGTTGTATTATGGGCCTGAGGCCTTTATTTACAAATAAAAGTTCTGTATTCTGTACTCAGTAATGATTCCTGAAAGAGAAGGCGAAAAGTGTATGTCCGGGTTAGCCTGCGCAGCATGCATAGGATGATCTGGGTCGATACTTTACGCAGGGTCCACAATGTTGGTTTTCTCGTGGAACGGCTCATATATACTTTTGATACAGGTTTGTACACGGTATTGGCAATTTCTTCTTCTTCTTCTTCCGTGATGTTATAAAAATGTTCTGTATCAAATAAAGGTTAAATCTAAAAACACAAATGTCTTAACAATATCATTCTGTATCCAATTATTAAAAGGATAAGTGCAAAGATTTCCAAAGTGTTCTGTCAATTTCCATGTTTGTAACAAATGTCAAAACAACACGTGTTTCTGTCTGCACACTTATGTGAACTTTTGCAGTAAAACCAAATGAGCGTCTGAGTGCCACAATAAACATCACACATGTGCTGCATTCTCAACTATTTCGATGTTTATGAACAAAACAATTCGCTATGTACATGTTACATTACACTCTATGTTTTTGTCAGAATTCATGGAAGGGTTTTTATGTGAATTTGTGTACTGTTAAAGCTGTGGTGAGATTGTTTACATGCATATACTCGCATTAGCCTGCTCTGTCTGCAACATTTTCTTCAGAATCCGAATACGCTTGCCGCGGCCCCCAAATGAACGCCTACGTGCTGGTTCAAACGATTTCATAAGAGTGTTATTATCATAAAAGGAGTTCAGCGACTATATTAACATAATTATCTGTACGTATCAATATAGAGACTAAATGGCCTATAAAATGCGAACGATTTCTTAGAAATGTCTGGATCGCTCAGAATCTTGAGCTTAAATCAAATTGGGTATAATTGAAGCTTCATTTATGTTTAATTTAAGCGCAAGTTAAGGAGGAATCTATCGTATTCTTAAAAATCCTTCTGAAAAAATTCCTATATACTGATCTAAAAAGTCGAAGCATTCTGCAGATATTCAACGGAATGGTGGGAAAGTTTTGAGTACCCACAACATTAGATACGAGAGTCCGTCCATGACATGAGGTACACGTTGGCATTTCTGGAGAGTATAGGATCAGACCAGTCTGTCATCTACGTATCGGTTTCTACACTAGTTGACAGAAGCTTTTGACAGGATTATGTAAATTATATGTGAACAGTGTAGATCTTGATCAGACTGTGCGGACGCAAAGGCTGATCTGGCTCTTCAAATTTCGCAACAAAACAATTTCAACTTGTATATTTTCCGATGGACGGCCCCATATATTTTTTGAAAATGTGCTGAATCACACACGGACATTTTGTTTTTATTTCTCATTTCAGAGGCGAACCGCTACCGTTCATCTTCCGTCTTCCTTTCCACTCCGAGTTAACATTGACATCTATGCATACTGGGCAAACATCAGACGCTTTTTGTCAAACAGTCCAGTGTTCCAAAATAATCAGGATCAACGGGACGAGCGATCTCCACACAGACGGAATGATTTCTCCCATTGACTGGAGATTGGATGGACTTGGGTTAAAATAGCTTTTTTGTCTTGACGATCTCGCTTCGAGGGAATGATGTACCGGATGATGAATTGTGGGATAAGACGGACCAGAGTGAGACAAGTATTTGTAAAATGTATTTTACATTCGGAATCTACGGCATTTAACGTCATTTGACAATTCAAACTTTGTTTTTGTTCTCTTTTAATCAAGTCTTATGTAATTAATTGGCCTACAGCCATAATGGCATTTATGCAAAGTTATTTTTTAAGAAAATTCTCGAAATAAACAAAATCGGCATTTTGTACAAAAATAAATAAAGTTTTTCGGAATACGAAAAGATGGAGGATGGAAACAAAAGCTGGAAGTAACCAGTGACCCAGCGGAGAATTCAACATTGGTGAACATTATGGGTTAAACAGAGGCTTCTAACGAACTAACGGTCTGACACTTTTCTATCTTATGCAAACTTAAACTGTGCAACACACATCCATTTGTGAACTAGTTAAGTTAGATGACAATCAAATTTCAGGTACAGCACGTAGTATGCGATGACATGTAGACAGTAAATTTAACGAAAGTGTAATAGATATATTACCACATGGTGGTAAATAGATATATTTAACTAAAGAGCGTATTCTGGTAAAATAATTTCTTTGTTATCGCTCAGATTGAATAAAAGTGCTCATAGACATAAGTGATTTGATGATACGATATTAGGTAGACACAGACGTTGGTGGTTTGGTGGTTTGTTTTAAAGCATTAAAATGCTCGGTGACCTCGTTAAACGAGGTTAAACAGGCCTAGTCAGTGAACATGACATTGAACTTGTTGGACGAGAGACGAGGAGTGAAGGGTAGGACGTTTGTTAGTATTGTGTGTGAAGAAAGACTAGTCAGTAATCGTAATCAAAACAAGGAAGCTTACAACACTGAGTGAAGAGATTTTCATTACTATAATGAATTCGAGAGAAACAATCATGAACACATCTTTGTTAAGAATTGAAGTTGCTTGTTTTTCTTGAATTCATTGATATCTACATACTGGAACTAAACTGTATTAAAGCTGTGAGAAAAAATACCACAGATATATAAAACTGATCTTAATTGTTAAAAGAAATGGAATTTTTATTTATTTACGAACTGGCAAAAGTATTCTGTTTGTCAAAATAAGTTTGCCATTTCCTTTACGAACGATTAAAACTTTTATATGAACTATTTTCGGATAAAACAGAAAGCAGGTAATGACTTTAGTACTGGGTATTGCAGGATATTGGCTATGACGGTTAGTCTTGACACTTGGTGTTAGGAAGGCCTTAGTATCAGTTGATTGATCTCAGTTTGTATGTGTAAAATACAGTTATTTGTTTGTTGTTATTATTATTGTGTATATACTCTTGTTAAGTGTTCCTTACTGCTCACTTTATTTTTCATGTTTTGTTCATTTTTGTGTTCATTGTTTTTGCGTATTGAATGTCAAGGTAGCGCTCTAAACTTATCGAGATTGCTATGGTCACGTGATGGCAACATTTCCATCCATCCACTGCGGTGTAATGAGTACAGTCAATTGTTCGGCCTTTATGACTTACCCTTTCCCACATATGCACAGACGTTTGCTTTCTCCGCTGTAGCAGACGTTTCATAATGAGCAATTTCTCCTTTTGTCACAATGGTTTTTTAACCATATTTTTAACTGGATGTTTTTGAAGTTGTTTGCTGCAGCTTTATTGTATGTGGGAAAGAGTTAAATTAGTTTCACATCTTGGTCTATGCGTACACGCAACAATTTGTAAATTGTAAATAGTAAACTAATTCTAAATATAAATTCAGGGAGCAAAGGTTTGTGATTGGCTGATCTAGATTATTAAGCCAATCAGATATCGTGTTACTGTGAAAATTAGAATATTTCCCAGTGTTCAGAATGGTCGGTGAATACGGGGACTGAATTTCAAACCATTGGTTAATGACAACGTGAACTATGTTTTATCTATTATTTAACCCTTTCCCACATTCAACAAATCTGCAACAGACAACTTTGAAAACATCTAGGCAAAGATATGTCAAATCTCTGTGAGTGAAAGTTGAATTATCGATTAGGGTTGATAACATTGTTGCAAATGGAGAAATGGCTCAATATGAGCCATTTCTCCTTTTGTCACATTGTGTTAAAAAGTATTCTGCACCAGAGGCGTCAGAAAGCGTGTGTTTGTGGGAAAGGCTTAATTAAAAATACCAACATCGGGTCTTAAGTGTACTCATTCAAATTTGGTTTGCAATGGGTAATTTTTGATGAATATAAAATGTTTAACTTTGTTCCTAAAAATGATTGCATCATGTCTATATAATGTAAGAAAGCTACCTTGATTTTCTTAAATGAATTTCTTACGAAGACGACAACAACATTTACTCTCTTTCTTCATTCCGTCTCTTTTCTCTGTTCCCTTTCGATCCGCTTGTTTTGTGTTTCACACGAAAATTGACTTTCAGAGATTTTTAAATTGTAATTAATTTACAATCTCATTTAATTATTGTATAGTTCTTAGTTCGGTTGTTGTTGTTGTTGTTAGGGGTTTTATTTCGAAAAATTAATCTTGTGTAAATATAAAAAAAAACGTGGATTCACAACGTTACTATTTACACCAACCAATGTGCTATTTCATGACGTTTGTAACTTAGATAATGTATGTCAACCATAGTTAATGTTTTTCTATAAGGTTTAACCATTTGACAAAATATGTTTAGAGTCGTCCGCTGCAGAATTGTCGTATGAGGGAAAGGGTTAAGAGTCATTTGTATTGAAAACATCGGATGAAAAGTGTTGACAGGGTTGACAGGGTCAAATGAATATTTTTTTAATAATGACCAGCGTCAATATTATGACAGTGTTCACTTCTTTTTAAAAGGTAATTGTATGATTAATCATAATTTTACACTTATTGCAACTTTTCTTAGATATCTTGCCTTTATTTTTTCAATGGTACTATTGGTGCAATCTTAAAGATTGAGTGGCATTAAATGTCTTGTGTCTGATCAACTGCGTCACTGTTTGTTTCAACTACGCCACTATTTGTTTAAACTTTTTCGCTGAAACAAACGATTGTCGATACCTTTGCAACAGACAAGTTTTGAAAACATAGTGGGAAAAGCTATTGTTTTTAAAAAAAAAAAAAAATCATCATATGTTTCAACCCTTTTCCACAAAGATAAACGTTTTGATACATGTGCAGGAAACGTCGTATGCAAACATGGTAGCAAAAGAAGAAATTGCTCATAAGCAATTTCGCCTTTTGCCGCAATGCCACAATGTTTGCAACACTTTTCAAAAAAGTATAACTTCGTTCATAGGAATATTCCATATTTCTTCGGAGAGGTTTTCAGAGTCGTCTGCTGCAGATTTATTGTATGTGGGAAAGGGTTCCACCAGGTAAATAGTTAACCAACGGTGTCAACAACAAACAGTGGGGGATTTGACCAGAACTTGCTCACTGAAATTTAGAAGCTTAGCCGAAATGATTTTATTATTTATGTCCCTAGAAACTTTTTGTCATAGACGCCGGGGCATTTATAAACTTCTTGAAGAAAAAGTGCTTTTTTTGTATATTCATTTAATAATTGTTTTGTAAGATCTCCACATTGTTTTTTTTTAACATATTCCCTGGTTTGTCAATGTATTTTTATATGTATTGAAGGGCATTTGAAACAAACAAGCTTGTATAAGCAATGTTGTACTTTGATAAAAGGTTCTAAATTAATTTATTATAATAGTCCGACTTTTGATACAAATCCCCCCTCTTACATTTCACTGTATCCAGTCCTACTTAATCCATACAAGCAACTTACAATAGTCGTTAATTGAATACAGCGACTCTCGCTTATAAACTCAAACAAACTCCTTGGACGGATCTGTCTTGTAATGAGCCGTCCCACGAGAAAACCAACATCGTGGACTCTGCGTACATTTAAAGTATCGACCCGAATCAGCTTAATCCTGTCCGCGCAGGCTAACCCGGACAGACACATTTCGCCTCCTGTGGATTTTCTGTTTCAGGAATAATTATTCTATACCTCTATCCCCCTGAGACGGAATATGTCGGCCCGGATTAGCCTCCGGGGGACTGAGCAGGCTGGTCTGGATCGATACATTACGCAGATAATGTAACGTTGGGTTTCTCGTGGAACGGCTCCAATCGAAGTTCCTTGCGACTTCGATCTATCACGAGTCCATTGTATTACGGGTAGAAATTGACCTTTGAGCCATGACCTTTTGGAAATAATTTGATGGTGATTTTTTTTTCTTCACTTTTATGATGACAGTTAAATTATTCATTCAGTAAAAGCAATACCACAAATAGTTTGTCCCATTACTATATTATCTATTGATAATACATTGATTGATTTGTATAGATTTATTTGAAAGAGGTCATGATTTTCCTCAGGTTAAACTCCTTTAATTAATGACATATATTTCTAACAAATTCTCTGAAAAGGTCAAAAGCAAGAGATCTACATGCTTGATAAAAAACAAAACAACCCTTTGAGTGTTTAACCATTTCCCGCATACAAAAACCTGAAGCAAATGACTTTGAAAACATCCAGGCAAAATATGGAAAAATTATGTTAAAACTAGAGAATAGAGTGAAAAAAAATCCTCATTATGAGCAATTTCTCTTTTTTCCATAATGTTTTCGAAAGGTGTCCGTCTGCTGCAGAGTCTTCAGCAGGCGTCTGTATGTGGGAAAGGATATAAACAGTGTGATCTAAGGATCTATATGAATTATTATTATACTCTTATACGCTAAGAACCTTTCCCTCATATAGACGCTTTCTGACGCCTCTGCAGCAGACGGCTTTTTGAAAACATAGTGACAAAAGAAGAAATTGCACAAAACGTGCAATTTCTCCTTTTGCCAAAATGTTTTCCGCTTTTTGTCATAGGTTATCCATTCAATTATTGAGATTTTCTATGTTTTGACAAATACGTTCAAATTCGTCTGCTGTAGAATTGCCGTATGAGGGAAAGGACGAGGGTTAGTGATGAGTCACTGTTTGTGGTTTTTTTACCCTGTTACGCCAGATGTTTTTTTCTTTCTCGTCTTTTAAACGCTAATGGACCCCTGCTGTTTAACGCTTCTTACCCCGAAAAACATTCAAACTCGTCTAAACTGAAAGCAATTAAAGGAAAATGCAATATAAATGATGGAATTACATTAGGTAAAACCCTACACAAATAAAACAACTTTGAATGAAAAGTAGTCATTGCTCACGACGATCACTGGTTGCTTATCTTTAAGCACATATTTTAATTCGAAAACATTAAATAATGACACTAGAGCTATCGCCGTAAAGAGTATGAGCTATCACATTTAATATACCATTTAAAGATACGATGTTATACACCTGTATGATTACGACCTACTTGAGATTTTTATAGCGGCACTTTTTGAAAAACGTATGTCGAGTTATCAGACTTAACCCTTTCCCACATACATCAAATCAGCAGCAGACGACTTTGAACATATATAAGCAAAAGAAGATCTTATTAATTATGAGCAATTTCTTCTTTTGCCACAATGATTTCGAAGGTCGTCTGCTGCAAAGACGTCATATGCCGTCTGTTTCAGAACAAAATGCTTTATCCTTAATCGAAAGCAACACCAACTATGGGTTACTTCAATCTTAAGACACCGGTACATCAGCACCGGTAACTTAAATAAAGCAGCAGACTTTAAAAGTATCTTGGGAAAAGCATGGAAAAGCTCTATAAATGTAGGAATAATTACTGAAAATAGTTGAAAACATTGTGGCAAAAAGGTGACATTTCTCGTTTTTAGCAATTTCATCTTTTGTCGCCATGTTTTCAAAAAGCTGTCTGCTGCAGAGGCGTCAGAAAGCGTCTCCATGGGGGAAAGGGTTAAAGAGAAAGAAAAGGCACCATTTATAAATTTTATATAGATCACTGATGATGTTATTCTAAAAAGGTTTTGCTCAAAGCTTGCAAAAGAGAAAACGTCTGGAATAGGTTTCATGAACATTGCATTATTGTAACTTGTATACTCAACATTTGTTTTTAACCAGATCTATACTATTAGGTTAATTAGTCAACTGTTCCAGCAATCTAACACACAGTGTACAACAGTTAATGCTAAAATTAGACCAAACAACTATCGCAGACTACTGTACATTGTTCGCAAATGTTACTTCTAAAATCTCGTGCTGTGGGTCACGCACATACGTTTTAAGTCTCATATAGCTTAAATAAGGGTTAATCGCCGCGTTATTTCGCACGGACGCTTGCATTTCACTCGATTGTACATTTTATAAGCGCCTGTGTGACATCCAACTGTGAAATAAGATATTGCTCGTATTTATTGCTTCATTTTTTTATCCATTATTAAGTTCATAATAATTGTGATCTAGAATATGAAAATGTAACCAACGTTACTGCGGAAGAAAACTATCTAGTTGTTCACGAATATGCTCGAGGGAAACATTTTATGGAAAAAAGGAGTCATTTAAGAATATTATAACCATTAATATCTAAAGAACACGTTTCCTGGATTTTTTTTTTTAATCGGGGTAAATTCTTTCAACTTAAGAAATAAGCATTTGAAAAACAATAAATAAAATAAATTTACTGAAATAAGACCATTATTTGTGACATTCGATGATTATCGTTTTCTTTGACACCAGACAACTAATTTCCACAACTATGCAAGAATTGGATCAACAAAAAAACAACAACACACATTTCAACTGTTTGAAAATGCAGAATGTTAAAGCCTTTAAGACGAACATTTTGGTTTATTATTTAACTTCAAAGATATAAGATGTCATTTTTTCTAATTTCATCGGCAATAAACATGAATATAATTATGTACTATGAAATCCGATATTTAAGCTTCTAAATACATTACCATTGAATGTAACCTAAACTATTAGATACTTTAAACAAACGTATCAAAGTGGTTGTATAATTTTGATACAGAATTGAGAACAGTCTTGGCAAAGGAGAAATTTCTCTTTAATATTCAGCATTATTTTACAGTGGTTTTTTTTATCAACAATGTTTTCAATAGTCAACTGTCGTTGAAACATCAACTGACGTCTTGATTAGGGGAAATGTCATAGTGTTTTAAAAGTGAACGGGTCTTGATGTTAACCGATGGAATTTAACCCCCTTTAACTGATGGAACCGATTTAAGCAAAGCCTGTGCCATCAGTTAATATCCAGGCCAGGCGGCACATCCTTTGTCTGACTAGGATCTATACTTGTCGCTGCTCAATTAAATAGTTTTATCTTAATATTCCTAGAATTGGCTATGAACTTTACCAAATGCAAAACTTGGCAAGTCTATTAAAACAAAAAACCAGCATTTAAGATACAAATATAGGTTCTTGATAAAGCTATTCAAATAAGGTTAGTATGCAGTAATTTTGCATATTCGCATTAGATCTACATTCTTAAAAAAACTCGGAACAAAATGGAATCACAGTGTGAATTCTGTACTCTTTTCTGAATTCTTGAACATTTAAATGAGTCTCGTTTGGCGACGTAGTGCGTCTGCACATCTGCACAGTCTCGACAGAGTCTTCGCAGTCCGTATATACATGTATGTTATCTATACACATATAACTGCACCTTCTGACAGAAGGCTTAACGTATGGCCAAACTAGTTTCATGCTGTATTGTCAGAGCAGTGAAGTGTCATTAAGGCTTACCCTCATATAGACGCTTTCTGACGCCTCTGCAGCAGACGGCTTTTTGAAAACATAGTGACAAAAGAAGAAATTGCACAAAACTTGCAATTTCTCCTTTTGCCACAATGTTTTCCACTTTGTGTCATAGGTTATCCATTCAATTATGGAGATTTGACAAAATACGTTCAAAGTCGTCTGCTGCGAAATTGTCGTATGAGGGAAAGGGTTAAGGCCCACACTCGCTTGGCACAGCTCAAATGTAAGAATTTCCACTCATTCTAACCCTTATCTTCCTATATTCATGTAAAAAGAAATGAGAAATGCCTCCTCTTGCCGCAATGGTTATAACAATGTTCAATAACTGTTCTTTCTTTGATAAAGAGTTTCGATATTTTTACTTAAGTTGTTTGCTGCAGATTTGTTGAATATGGGAAAGGGTTAATTAGTTTATTAGGCAATCTTTCCAACAATCTGATGAGCAGTGAACTTAGAGGGATCAGGGTAAGAGGCAAATGGTAGCGAGAGGAATTTTCTTCTTTTATTTTGTACATAGCTAATTTGTTTCAAATGCGATGGTAAACTGTTCTCAGGGAATGTAGTTTTTGATGATAATTATGAAAACATGTACGTTTATTGCTGTTTGTGTTCCCATTTCAAATAGTGTAATGTTTCCACAAAAACCCATGACAAAATAAAGAAAATATGTAATGACAATGGAAACCTGACTTTATGTATTTTGTTTTCTTGTTTATTTGTTGGCGTTATACTAAACCTTCTTTGGAATATCAGTTTTTCATCCGTGTTGGTTAGCTCGGATATTCAATATAATTATGATATTTTACACGTTTTTCCACATATCGACGCTTTCGTTTGACTTTGCAGCAGACGACTTTTGAAAACAATGTGACAACAGTAGAATTTTTTTTTAAACACCAGAAATTTCTTTCTTTTTTTGCCACAATGTTTTCAGCTTTTTTTCAGTAATTAATTATACTTTCACTAAGAGAGATTTTAAATGTTTTTGCCTAGATATTTTCAAAGTCGTCTGCGGCAGATTTGTTGAACGTGGGAAGGGGTTAACGGACGAACGGAAGTCTTGCTGAATCTCTCTGTCTGGCGCTACACGAAGTTTTAAGGGAAACAAACCAGCATTGCGTTCAGTGAAACTATTTGGTACATCAGGGTTGCAATTCCACCAATTACAACTACTCTAATGTAGACATGCAATGCATACACGGGTGTCCATGATCCTTTTTGTTATACAATGCAACACGATTTGGTTTTATTTAATTTATGAAAACAGCAACAATTTAATGAATTGTCTTACCGCAACTCATTGCCATGGACCTATGCTTGTAATTGACGTTCACATTCGGGAACTTACAGTAATAAATGTTTTGATAGCCCAGGGTGCTTCGTCCTTTTCATTCCAGAACGCACTATCGGGAATGTTATGGAGGAAAACCCATTGGATTGCATTGTAAGAGACATACATATGCACCAGGATGATCGTAATTTCACAGTTTCAGGAAATGTTCATTATGCGCTTTTTGCCCTTGATACTCGGTAAGATTAATGTGAGTCGTGTTTATTTTCGGATACTGTGTGTTATTTTTGAAAAAATGACGACGTTTTTGAAGTAGCATCGTTGTTAAGTGACAGGCATGTTTGTTTTTATTCCATTCACCATTATATCATTCATTTATATCATTGTATGAAAGGCATTTTTCACATAACGAGTTAGGCATGCAACTGAGAAATGATAAGCATTCTTTAGATCACATAATCAAGAAACATGATATGGTTTAACCCTTTCCCACTTGTAGACGCATTCTGAAGCATCACAGCAGACGACTTGTTGAAAACTTTGTGACAAGAGAAGAAATTGCTCAAAACGAGCAATTTCTCCTTTTGTCACAGTGTTTTCAATTTTGTTCAGTAATCATACTGAGAGATTTTCTCCATGTTTTTGCTTAGATGTTTTCAAAGTTGTATGCTGCATATTTGCTGTATGTGGGTTAGATATGATATTTAACCATCCCCCCACGTACAGCACATCTGCAGCAGACGAATATTAGAAACCTCTGAACGAATGTTAAATAATTGTTGGAAAGAGTGGAAAACATTGTGACAAAAGGAGAAACTGTTCATCAAGATCAATGTTTTCAAAAGTCGTCTGCTGCAGATTTGTAAGAATGCGTCTTCTGTAGAGACGTCAGAATGGGTCTGCATGTGGGAAAGTATCAAACTATTCTATTTAGAGTATTTGTTACAGAAATAATTTGACGAAGATGCTATCTGTGACATGCACTTCTTTTTATCTCTATTTTAAAATTTATTGTCGACGAGGAAAAAAAATAACGTGTTCCAGCAATTATATAACCCTTTCCCACATAGGACTTCAATATATCTCCAGCAGACAACTTAGAAAAAAATGTCGAAAATCTCAAATCTGTCTTAATGAATGGCTAATTATTGATTAGAGTTGAAAGCATTGTTGGAAAAGGAGGAATTGCTCATATTGAGCAATTTATTCTTTTTTCACAAAGTTTTTAAAAGTCGTCAGATGCCTCAAAATGCGTCTGTATGAGGGGAAGGGTAAACAATGTGTCTTGGATGTTACTTCCTGAATACGCCAAAGTTATGACCACATCGGTTTTACATGTAAAAAGATAACTAACTTATTATTGTCAAATCATAGCTTTTTTGCCAACAATGTTTTCTTTTTCACATTGAATTGGAAAACTATTAAACAAACCTTATAGTGTATAGTTCATATATGGTTGGGGAAAAAATGCTAAGCCTAATTGTAATGTGAAAATGCCTTCCACGGTTATAAGTTGAGTTCATGTTTGTTAAAATGTCGCTGACAACAATGTTTCTGTGAAAACCTAAATAAGAAAATGTTTGAAAAAATAAGGATATAAAAAACTAAATAAAGGAGACTATAAACTATTAATTATGTATTTTCTTATTTACCAACCATACCCCCTATTTATTAGCTCACCTAAGCACGAAGTGCGAGGTGAGCTTTTGTGATCACTCACCGTCCGGCGTCCGGCGTCGTCGTCTGTACGTCCGTCTTTTAACAATTTCCTACAAATGACTTTGAGTATGAAAACTATTGAAGTTCTATTAAATCAGGTGAGCGATATAGGGCCATCGTGGCCCTCTTGTTATTTTAGCCGATTGACACTGTGCCAACTCAGCTACTAGTAGTGGTTTTGGATAACGGGTTCAGGAAACAATCCTAGTAAACTGTCGTAGTTTGGTCTGAGTGTACCAAATAGATTCATCTATTTTTCAATGTAACACTTTAACACATTTTCCAAGGTGGCATACTATAGAACTGACACAGTGGGCAAATCTTTTGTTTGCAAACGATGCAAAAAAAATAGAAATACTTTTAAAATTAAATTGCCCTCATCGTATGTTTCAATCTTTCCAACACAGATACATGTTTTGATGCATGTGCAGCAAACGTCGTATGCAAACATGGTAGCAAAAGCAGAAATTGCTCCTGATGTCAGCTTTAAAAAAATCCAATAAGAACGGAGGTCATGTATTACATAAGAAAGAACATGTTACTTTAAAGTGTATTGGTAGAGCGTCCGCCTCGGGTGCGAGAGGTCCCGGGTTCGATCCCCGGTCGGGTCATACAACATATTTTAAAATTGGCAATAATGGCTGCGCTCGGGATTGTGGGTTAGCATTACGACTGACTGGCTGGGATCAGGATAAATGAACCATTACTACTGGCAACTTACCCAAGAAACGCCGTGATATAACTATGAAGCGGCGTAAACCACCAGACTATCATGAGCAATATTTCCTTTTGCCACAATGTTTTCAAACTTGTTGTCTATTGCAGATGCTTCAAGATGCGTCTGCATGTGGGAAATGTTTAATGAATTTCCGAGAAAACAATTGAAAGTTTAAGAAATCACATTACGAGACAAACATAATACAAAGTCTTTATAGAAATAAAACTATGCTCATTGAACAGGTTGAAAAAAAAGGCGTCTCAGCGGCTACAGAATCGCCACAATTCGAATGGGTGTTGAAAAAGAATAAAAGTGATAGTATCACGTAGCTGCAACAAGATATTTGTTCGCCTGATGCGCGTAATTGGAGCAGTGTATGGCGATTTGGGGGATTATTAATTCGAAGTTACGGCATCATATAGATTTAATTGACGTTGAACAAATCGAGGGCTTGGCGTGAAACGGTTGTAACTAAAATACGTATTTTTTTACCAAGGTTAAGAATCTCGCCATGAACTCTTTATAAGTGTTAAAATAATTTTTCTTTGTAAACAATGGCACCTAAATTTGCATTGTTTACAAAGGGGTCAAAATTACCACTAAACCAGGGTTTTCAAAATAGGTTTTTAGTTACAACTGTTTCACGCCAAGCCCTCGAAATGCAAGTACTTCCAGTCTGTTTTAGTCAAAAGATGCATCTTTTTTTTTTATATAAAGCACATGTGGACTCTGGTGAGACTGTGCTAATGAACAGACTCATCGGTGTCTTTTCACTGTACGCAGATGCATTACGGTCCCGAATTACTAGATACAGATCATTTGAAGAGTTAAAAGAGAAATGTTGAGCGGTATCTAACACAGACACGGTAAACCACAAAAATGTTGGAATATTTCAACGTTGTACATTAAAGTGAAAATCTGACAAAGTAACAGGTGTTCAGATGCCTTGACTAGTTATTGAAACTATCCGAACCGTTCTGGAATTATTTCCATCTGTTTAGACGGATTCAAACTGAGATAAAGACATCTAAATAAGGTGTTATATTATCATTCTGTCATAGGAGAAAACGGGTTAAATAAAATGGAAAAAAAATAAGGACATGATACAAATAACAGCGGTTGCATGGCTTCGGGTTACTTGCAAATACAGATCGGGTTCGCCGGTTTGCTCGATATGTTGAATGTCACCCGATATCACATCGTTAGGGTTTGAACTTTTAAATTAACCAATGTCGAACAAACATCATCTTTATTTTAAATATATTTTTTGCAATAATGCCACGTCAGGTTTGCAATTAATTGGGTTGTAAATATATGTACATCGAAATATTTTACCATTTTTTAATTTGTATAATAGAAGTGGGTCTAGTTCCAACGAACCCGCCCTAATTATAATTGAAATATATTGATGAATAGTATTCGAATCACATTGTGAAAAAGAAAACCTCGAGATGATGTGACTTTACTTTACTTTAGCATAAAACAAAACCCACTAATTCTCTCTCGTAGTAATTCCCAGAGCAAAGGGGCTATAAGTCAGTAGGGCGGACACTAAACGGTGGCGGGAAAAGTGATCATCTGGGAAACACACAGCAGGTACGTCTGCCTCGGGGACGTGAATCGATAAAACATTGAGGGGATTCCTAAAGGATGAGAAATACCTATATCTACTGCTACATATCAATGCCGTAAAGTATTGGACTCGTCCAAATTCAAACTTTGTTTTGATCGATGTAATGTTCGGTGTATATTTAACTATTTATTTTTGATAGGTCTGTCGCAGACATATTTTAAAAACGTTGTGAAAAAAACCCACTAAAGAATTGTTCATGTATTGCTTACAATAAGCAACGCTTCCGTGTCACCACAAGTCGTTTCCCATTCTACCTCACAATAAATCACTCAACAGATTTCCTCATTTGTAAATATTTTAATTAACTTCTTTTGCGTTATCTTGAATTTGACATAGTAACACTACCATACGAGAGGCGTTCTGTGAAAATCAACCGCACTTGATATTCGCGACCAGTGTACATCCAGATCAGTCATCGCATCAGCGCAGTATACTCTGAATCTTCACTGTTCGCTTATTATTTAAAGAAAGTTTCAAGAATCGTTTATAACGCAGTATCAATTTGGACCATAGACAGGTTTATTTTGCTAATAATTAGCGAACAGTGAAGAGCCAGAGCATACAACCAGCGCGAGCGTTACTATAAGTAAATAAGTAAGTAAATATTTTATTATAGTGACATGTTTATGTACATCAACAAAACAATGGTATAAACATTACCTATAAGTCACTTTCAAAAGAAAAATAATTTTAAAAAAAAACCACCTATATTTAAGCTATTGCTTTCCCACATACAACACATCTGCAGCAGGCGAGTTTTATAAATGACAGTATCATTATTGCATAAAGTTTAAAAGAAATATATTACAAAATGAGAAACTGCTCATTCTGAGCAATATTCTCCTCTTGACACACTGTTTACAAATGTCTTTCGTCTGCTGAAGAAGCTCAAAAAATCCGTCTGCATGTGGGAGGATGCATAAATAATTTGTGTAAATGACCGATACTTAGCATTTTCCCACATACAACAAATCTGCATCAGACGACTTTGAAAAAAAACCAACACAAACACCTGAAAAAATCTCAATAAAAGATAGCTTAAATAATGTTAAATAAAGTTGAAAACATTGCGGCCAAACACAATGTTTTCAAGTCGTCTGCTGCTATTGCGTCGAAATGCGTCTGCGGGTGGGAAAGGGTTAAAGAAACATTTAACTAGACACAAGCGCATCACCCGTTATTCTACATTCTTTATGCGAAAACGACGAGGGGCGAATCAGCTCATCCCACACCGTATTTAACCCTTTCAGCGCCGAATTGTTTAAAGTAGACTCTTCCATGTTCAAACTCGGACGACTCTATTTTCATGTTATAGGATTTTTGGAATATTTGTATAACTCACAGCCATACAATGCAGATTTCAGGTGAGACAGCTCGTTACGAGCTGACTCACCTGAATCTGTATTGTTTGCAAAAAGCTCAATATTGCCTTTGGCGCTGAAAGAGTTAACGTTTTTCATTGGATTATAACCTGATATACCCACAGTGTCATTAAGTGCATGTAATCAATTGATAAACTCACGGTTTCAATAAGTGACTTAAATCAAGACTTCAATAGTTAGTTTTATCCCGTTTGTCATGTCTTTATATGTCTCTACATGTCAGCAGTTAGATAAATCACTAAAGTATCAAGTATGTATTCAAGTATAGAGGCCACCGGTCCATAATACAATTCATTTTTTGTACAAGAGTAACATATGGTTGTGATAATTAGAATTTGTTTAAATTTCAATCAAATTTGAATATCTTTCACAAACGTATACTAATATAAAAAAAAATCTCTTCCTTTGGAAAAAACATTTTCCAGATATATATGACTTTGGATTGATTTGAAGCAGACAATTTAGTTTGAAAACATCGTTGAAAAAGGAAAACTGTTAGCCGATATATGTTAAATAACATTTATTCAGATCAACAAATGCATGGATTCAATTGTAGAAGAAATACAACAAAGAAAGATATTTACGCATTTGTAGTAGACGAACAACACTGAAACATTCGAAAACTCGAAACATTCGACACTATAAAACAGTTCTAAACAGTTCAACTTCCAATTTAGCAGACAACTAATTTACATATCAAATTCTTGGTGACAGAGAAGATAATTTACAATTTACTAAAACAATGATAATAAGCAAATGAAATTTTTCATTTAAACTAGATTTGAGAAATAAACTGAATGAAGTTAAAATCGCTATATATTTCGTATTGAAATAATCATTTATTGATTTATTGGGGCTTTACGCCGTTTTCAACAGTTTTTCGGTCATATCATGGTGGCTAGTTCACCTACTTATGTTTGTTCTGGCTTCCCCACACCAGTCGTCCACACATCAGAATTCCCAAGCAGCTGGTTGCTTTTCCACATAGACTGTATGACTTCGAGTTAATGACATGTTTCAAGTGATCCCTCCATTTATGTTTATCTAATGTGAGCCGTCTCGCGAGAAAACCAACATTGTGGACTCTGCGTAAAGTATCGACCCGGAACAGCCTAGCATGCCGAAGAGGCTTACCCGAATAGACTTTTCGCCTCCTGTGGCTTTTCTGTTTTAGGAATCATTACTGTATCCTCTTTCCCCCTGAGACGGAAAGTGTCGGCCCGGATCAGTCTACACAGACTGCACTGGCTGATCTGGGTCGATACATTACGCAGAGGCCATAATTATGGTTTTCTCGCGGGATGGCTCAAAATGTTATGTAGTTTATTTAAGCTTCGTTTTTTTCATTTATTCTTAAAAGTTGAACATGATGAAATTCAAGCCGGTTATAAAATCCTATCAAGAAACCAGCACTGACTTTAATCAACAGACCCGTTCCAGGAATTGGTTCGAGTTAAACGATATATTCGAATTATCCCATGGTCAAGTTATCGCGAACCCACTGTATCTATGGAATAGTCAATTGTGAAAATGTTAGTTTTTGGTGCTTATGCAGATACCGTATATCTCGGCCTAACACCGAAACTGAGAAATACCCTCTAGGTATTAGTCGATGTAATTAGTTTCCCTGGTTACCGCATAACCACCTACTGTTCACAAACATGTGACAAGACTGCATTTCGCGTGGCAAGTTTAAATCACCAGAACCGATGGATGTTCCCCGTATTCAGTGTAAAATACTAAGGGCCATAACTCTATACTATTGTTGATTCTGAATAATCTGATAGTGTGCCCATCCGTAAATAAAAAATCCAATACAATTTCTTTGAATTCCCGGCTAATTGTTGGTGAAGAATATGTATACGGAGCGCACTTACATATAGACAACACGGCGACACTGTATACTTCAAAGGAATGAAAAGAAAAAGTATTGATTTCCGAACGAGTTTCTACAAGGTCAAACCATTGCACTCCAAAAATGTTGTCCATTTGCTTGTCAGCTTTATTCAACGGTCGTATTTTGTTTCATAGATATGTCATAGTCGTCCTCTTTTAGTATGATGAAAAGAGTTAAAATGCAACGAGCTGTCTATCTCACCTGCTATCAACATTGTTTGCATTTTAGTTATCGAAATACATGTATTCCCAAACTGTTATCAAATGGGAATTTGAAACGTCCGGTTTTCAACATGGAAACGTCTTCTTTAAACAATTCGGCGCTGAAAGAGTTAAACAAACAGTCACAGGTGTAATATACGTCCATGTGTGTAACACTTTTGCTACACAAAAACCGACATTCTAGACTTGGCCAACCTCCGCGCAATCCAATCATGAATTACATCCTCAGCACATATAGTCGTTGTAGCACCATAGACGCCTTCGGAACGCATTTGGTATCTATCCAATTAGACGGAACGCAGTTGGTGTAAAACGTTTTAACTATACAATAAGATAATTCGTTATTGTCATTAATTTTAAAATCTCCGAAAGTCAACGAGCGTATGACGTGGATAAAATTAGTCCATCCCTGCGAAAAGGTACACGTTTTGTGAACAGCGTAGATCTAAATTAACATGTGCAGCCGCCGCACTGTCCGATCAAGATATACACTGTCCAAATGTTACGAAATGACGGAGCAGATGTAGCCTACAGATGTACGGAACCTGCACGTTTCACAAACGGCAAAGTTGTACAATTTCCCATGTACTGGCTGAAAATAAATATAGATTTATTACAAATGCAAGCTTGAATATGGATTAATTAATAATGCATATACTTTGTGAAAGTTGTTTTGATTTGATGGCCTTATTAGAGGACAGTGACACAATTCGATAATTGCTCTTCAATGTGGAACCCAGACAAGATACGCATTCATCTACAAAAAAACATTGTCAATTATTTATGAGACTGTAGCGGACGGCATTTGCAATCATTGAAACTAAAAGAAAGATACCTCATTCTTTTACCTTTCTTCTTTTAGCCAAATGGAATAAACTCTATCTAACAATACCACTTTCTTTCTTAGAGTTTTTCGTCTGTAAACATTGTTGTACGTAGGAAAGATTTAAAATAACGTTTGCATGAATCATCGAATTTATAACAGAAAATCGCCTACTCACAACATATTGGCGTACTTTTGAAGTCACGGAAATCGCGTGACAAACGGTTACCAGTCTCGACAGTAGAACCTTAGTGCTTTTAATCACTGGCAATGAACGTTAATTAACGAAAAGGAAATATTTAATATTTACAGAAATCACGTACTTAATCCGCGCATTCCTCGAATGTTTGACATACCTTACATACCCTGTCCACTGTTAAACAGAATTTTCATTGCGTCTGCATGATTTATGAACGCCGACTCGCAGTAAAATGGTTCTCCAGGAAAAGAATCTTAACGTACGTGCGGAGAAAAACGTTTCTACGCATGAATCCTGAAAACACACTTGCCTTATGACGGCCAGTGTATAGACAGATTAGACTGCGCGGATTATCTGTGTCTACGTTGGTCTTAAATGCCATACGGTTGGTTTTCGCAGAGCGCCGTTCATGGAACGAGTGAGGGCATTGGCCGGAGACTCTGCATACATACAGACCCGTTAATGCCACCATCATTCATATGGTTAAACTAGAGGGCTAGGAAATGGCCATCAGCGTAAACTCAACACATAACATGGTTAAACTAGAGGGCTAGGAAATGGCCATCAGCGTAAACTCAACACATAACATGGAACTCGCGCGTCAACTCAAGTTCGAAAGAGAACGACATAATGCAAGATCGAGAACAATTAACTCATTAATATAAATACAAGTGATCTCTCAACAACTCATTAACATCAATATAGTGATCTCTCAACAACTCATTAACATCAATACAGCGAACTCTCGACAACTCATTAACATCAATATAGTGATCTCTCAACAACTCATTAACATTAATTCAGTGAACTCTCGACAACTCATTAACATCAATATAGTGATCTTTCAACAACTCATTAACATCAATTCAGTGAACTATCGACAACTCATTAACATCAATATAGTGATCTCTCAACAACTCATTAACATCAATTCAGTGAACTATCGACAACTCATTAACATCAATTCAGTGATCTTTCAACAACTCATTAACATCAATTCAGTGAACTATCGACAACTCATTAACATCAATTCAGTGAACTCTCGACAACTCATTAACATCAATATAGTGATCTCTCAACAACTCATTAACATCAATTCAGTGAACTCTCGACAACTCATTAACATCAATGTAGTGATCTCTCAACAACTCATTAACATCAATTCAGTGAACTCTCGACAACTCATTAACATCAATTCAGTGAACTCTCGGCAACTCATTAACATCAATTCAGTGAACTCTCGACAACTCATTAACATCAATTCAGTGATCTCTCAACAACTCATTAACATCAATTCAGTGAACTCTCGACAATTCATTAACATCAATTCAGTGAACTCTCGACATCTCATTAACATCAATTCAGTGAACTCTCAACAACTTATATTTCGTAAGGCCTATGAATTACTTCGAGTTGTCAATATGTTCGACTGATCCCTCAATACATGCTCAATCAATTTATGTATTTTCAGCTTCTTAATTCAACTAAGACTTTTATTATGAAAAGCAAGTCAGTGATAAAACCATATCAAGAGAAAAGTTACGCGGATTACAAAAGACAGAACTGTTCCAGAACGATACATTTGAATTATCGCATGTTCGAGTTATCGTGAGTCCACTGTACGTTAGGCGACATAGTGTGCATTCTTTCCTGTTGTTGTTGTTGATTGGCGTTGTTTACCGTCGCGCTCGGCATTAATGCCATTTGGTGAGCAGAGTCTAATTCTTTCCTGTTGTTATCCTATATCTTTTTAATCATGCTTTCAAAAGGGTAGAAATGGTTTCCTTTTATGTCGCTCATGTTAGACACAATTACTCTTTTAACGTTGTCAGAATTCTACAGGTGATTTTAACGAGAAAACGTGGTGATATAACTTACACAATGTTGAGAGTGGCACGTAAAGATTCAAACAAACAAACAAGCAAACCTTCAGTCAATGTGTTTTGATCAGCGATAGATGGATCATCATCGATAAATATATAATGAGTAAGAATCGATACGAGTACCTTCACCTTCAATTGTATTCGATAGCTTACAGTTCTCTAGACAGACTCTACCAGGAAATCAATAAATCAATCGTGACCTGCTTGGTTTTTTCGGAATAAACTTCGATGTACCTCGATATACATCGATAATATTTTCACACACATTTTGACGTATTTGCAGCAGACGCCTGTTTTCTATTGACACAATGTGTTGAATTTTATTCAATATTTCTATTCATTTGTTATTCATAGACTTGTTCATATTGTGTCATGTCGTCTGTTACAGATTTGACATATTTCGGGAAGTGATTACCCTGTAATTGAATGACTTTGTTAACAATGTCTAATAGTATTTTTGTTTTATCATTGCGACAGACGCACACATCTATTGCCCATCAAAAGGATTTTGGCAAGGGACCAAATTGTGAAACTAGTCATGAGTTTTTTAAATCGTCGATGCGAATGGATCTGCACCTGGAATCTTACTATCTCCACCTTGATTCAGTTCTCACGTCATTATCGACGTCAATTCCGTGGCATGACACTTGTTAGGGAGATTTTGTAGTTTTAACATTTTCCCTCAAACGTAAAATCTGCAGCAGACGACTTTGAACACATGTAGGCAGAACTATGAAAAACCTCTATATCATGAGCAATTTTCCCTTTTGCCACACTTCTAATGCCGTCTGCTGCAGAGGTATCAGAAAGCGTTTGCATGTGGGAATGGGTTAAACCATTATTATTTGCCATACTTTTAGATACACTCACCCTTTTCCTAAGACTTAAAACAACACGTACCTATGTGGTAAATATCGCCATCAAACTACAAATGCGAACATGTAATTATCAACATTTTAAAATATTGTTCACGAATAATTAAAAACATTTTAAAATAAGGGGTGTTGATAACGTTTGCAATGATACAGTGGAATAAGGGTTGAAAATCTTTCTGAAAGGAATTGTGATTTATCTAACGACTGTAATTAATGCAAAATACATGCTCGAAATACACAATTTCAAAATATTGGGTCGATTAATAGGCTCCGATAACGGGTTAAACAAGTACTAAAATGGCGGAACTATGTTTCGAATATGTCAATTTCCGGTTCCGCTAGTGAAACTGACATCAAGGTCACACTGTCGCCAATGATTTGCGATGACAGCTATTGTTCTAGCCGATAATTAGCCGTCATTATGGTTTCAAGTTTAACTTTTTACGTAATGCGAACGACGCTACTGAGTTAAACCGTTACCTCACTATCTCAAATTACATCCAATCCCGCTACTGTTATCGTCACTTTTGATTTTATAAGTTTCTTTTAGCTAATGTTGAAAAGTGTTTTGCTTCATGTTGATGCATTTGTAGCTGACTATGTAGACCAATGTAGACTGCCCGTATGTGCAGGCTAATCTTGGCCTGTATTGTTCGTTATTTATGTAGTATAATTTTTGTGCGTTACGACTTACGTAAATGTTATTTAAATTCGTGTATAGCGGTATGAAAGTGACAAATTTGAAAATATATACGCACCAACGTGAACAAATCTGAATAAATTAGTGTCAATTATTTAACAATAGGCATTCCCAGCAATTCCTCCTATTGTTACAATTTGTCCAACAGTCTACTGCTGAAGAGGCGCCAAACAGCGTCTGTATGATGGAACGCGTTAATCGCTGCCGATCCAAACAAGTTAGATATTTATAAATATGAAAAAAATCATTTCTCTCAGACACAACAATTAAAATAAGTTCATTGCACGTCTTTGGAAAAATGCTGTCATGAAATATCGTCTGCTGCAGAAACCTCTAAATGTCATCTGGACGCAGTAAGGATGTCACACAGAATTGTCGTCTGCTGCAGAAACCTCTTAATGTCATCTGGACGCAGTAAGGGTGTCAAACAGAATTGTCGTCTGCTGGAGAAACCTCTAAATGTCGTCTGGACGTAGGAAGAGTGTCAAACAGCAAATCGAGCCTCGTCCAATGAAAAAAACCGACCTTCGTTAATATTAACCCTTTCCCTCATATATACGCTTTCTGACGCCTCTGCAGAAGACGGCTTTTTGAAAACAGTGACAAAAGAAGAAATTGCACAAAACGTGCAATTTCTCATTTTGCCACAATGTTTTCCACTTTTTGTCATAGGTTATCCATTCAATTATGGAGATTTTCTATGTTTTGACAAGATACGTTCAAAGTCGTCTGCTGCAGAATTGTCGTATGAGGGAAAGGGTTAACATTAATCAGAATTAGGGTAAATCGTTATCCTTTATACTCGGTCATATTTCTAGGGGGTTCCAGAATGTTTCTATGCATGGATGGCGAACGGAGAAGATCCTGATCGGACTGTGCGGAGGCGTAGGCTGATACGGATCCCCTCTGGTAGCAGAGTCTGGTCTGGTAGGTCTGTTTTCATCTAACGCGGCCCGAATGGTGTCATTTAACGGCTGTCTGTCGTGGTGTTACAGTTATGTAAATATTGTGATTATTATGTCAATACTGCTGTGACACAATACTTGTGGCGTAATTATTCTTGTTACACCGACACAGCAGACTCCTTTATCACAATGTTTTAAGAAATGTGCTACGCTCGGCGAAATCAAATGTTAATGCATTTGCGAACAGTGTAGATCCAGATCAACCTGGGTATCCGCGCAGTAGGATCTGTTTCTATACTGTTCGCCAATGAATCACAGAATGTCTTTTAATTATTGTCCATTTACATAGGATTAAATGAATGTGCAGACTTATTCTTATATAAACTACCATGTCAATCATTACCTTGTCGGGGACTTTGATTTAGGCACATTTCATAGCCTAGTAACTACATGTTTTCCCAGGGGTCATGAATAAGTGAACTGTCACCGACATATAAAATAAGGTTGAGAACGCCGTAAAACCCCAATAAAACAATCATTACAGTAAGATTGGTTACTTGAGCAGCACTTAATTATTTTTCTGTAAAACGCTAACACATTCGAACATGTATTGATAGCCAGCCAACATTGTTAGCCTATTTGGATGGGTCTGTTGTATGATCGCACTGAATGCTGTTTGCTTTATCAAATCGTCATCTACGTATCTACTATAGAGAACCTAACAACAATCTGCAGAATGTTGAAATCGGCCTCCATTCGAAAAAATGCACAAATCCCCAAAACACCATTAGTTCAATTTTCAACATATCCAAGACTCCCTTGGTTGAAATGGCCAAATGCATTTGTTCAACATGCCAAAAAACACATAAATAGAACAACATTGATGATAAGCCAAACCCCAAGATTTATTTTTACCCAATGTTCTCTACGTAAATTGAAAACTACTAGTGTAACAGATCTTTCTACTTCAATAAAATCAAACTTATTAATTGACAAAATAGGACTCCATCCATTCTATTTAAACACTTACTTACACGTCTGTAATCGCCTAAACTGCGATTTATATCACTGTGTTGATGTCGAACAGTAATTGTTACACCTGAATTACCCTTTCCGAAGTACAGCAAACCTTTCATGGAAAACATTGTGACAATATCACAATATTTCAAAATATATTAAATAACTGAATTTATTTAGGGATATTATGTAGGGGCGTACCTTTGCAATAATTATTGTGTAGGCCGTCTGGTGAGAAAATCAACATTGTGGACTCTGCGTAAAGTATCGACCCGGATCAGCCTAAGCATGCCACACAGGCGTACCCTGATATACACTTTTCGCCTCCTGTCGGCCGGATAAGTCTGCGCGGACAGCGCAGGCTGATCTGGTTGATACATTACGCAGAAGTGTATAGCTGCAGCTGCATTTTGGGACAATTTTAGAAAAAATGTGTAGTCACGTGCCTACAATGCCTAAAGGGAGCTACGCCCCTGTTATGCACACTTTTGCATATATGTTTACAAAGAAGTCTGCTGCGGATTTGTCGTATTTCCATATTACCTAACTCTGTAGTCGATACGATGGCCATTTTACCAGATACAATTGTTCGAGACCATAGAGTGGTAACTTTATTTCGTCATCTGCTTGAAAATCTGACCTGGCGATAAACCTCATGCAGACTTCTGTTTAAGCCTACGCATGATATAACTATGTACACATTGTAGGAAAAGGAGAAATTGCTCTAAACGAGCAGTTTCTTATATTCAAACAATAAATGTCAACTTTTATCAAATTAATTATACAAAGTATATGTTTTGCCTCAGATAATTTCAAAACAGACGACTCTTAAAAGTGCCACATAACGTAAACGGTTCAACTAAATATATGAGCCGTTCTCCACGTAAAACCAAACATAATGGACTCAGCTTAATGTATCGATCCAGATCAGCCTGCGCAGTCCAGTCCGCACTGGTTAAATCGAGCCGAAACATTTCGTCTCAGAGGAATAGAGGTATAGAGTAATGATTCCTGAAACAGAAAATCCACAGGAGGTGAATAGAGTTTGTCCGGGTTAGCCTGCGCGGCATGCTTGGGCTGATCCGGTCGATACTTTACGCAGAGACCACAATGTTTGTTTTCTCATATATAGTTAGCCAAAGTTCAAACAAAGTAACCGTAGCAGACTTTGTTGCCATTTTTCGAATTCCATTGTCCATGTATCAGATTTTACGACATCGTATATCTTAAAGTGTTTACGGTAACAGACGAAAACCGAGCCATCTGGTCTTTCGTTCGCGGTTGTCGTAAATCACGCCAAGTACAATTTCAAAGCCTCGTCTGTTTACAAAAAGACAAAAAAAATAGACCTGCAGATAAAAATTCTTAGAATCTTGGTCATAACAATGAAATAAACACTGAGTTGATTGAAATGAATCAGACGTGATGTGCTGATGAATGGGAAATTCCCGGCATTCCACACATTCTCGTCTTCTGTAAACGTTTTACCTTATATAACCACGTGTTTGTCCTTAATTGTGCATCCTAAAATTGAAGCGTTTGAAACATCGTCCATTGTCATTATGCATAACAAATGATAACTTCTTCTACAATGTATATACCCATTTGGCCGAATGACTAATATTTTGAAAAGAAAACGACCCCATAGTGATACAGTCCATATTTGTGTTTTAGATAAGACACCAATGAGGAGTAAAGGAACATTAATGTGTCAGGTATTGATTTACCTGCATTAATAATCTTTTTGTATCCATGTCATACGAAAGCCGACGTCTAGAGCTTCTGCTATTAACTGCTTTTTCATTCAACTTGTTAAGATTGATTTTTCAATTTCCCTATCATTGTGTGTATAGAAACTAGTTCAGTTTTTTTTTGTTAACAGTTGATATAATGAATGTATTCAATTAATCTCCGAACGGAGGAAATAAAGAGAATGAATGAATAATACTATGATTATTATTATTATTATTATTATTATTATTATCATTATTATTTTTATTATTATTATTTTTATTATTATTATTATTATAGTTATCATTATCATCATCATCATCATCGTCATCATCATCGTCGTCATCATCATCATCATCATCATCATCATCATCATCATCATCATCAGCATCATCATCATCATCATCATTACCATTATAACTTTTATTTCTAAACATGTCTTGAATTCGCGGAAAACCCCATTTTAATTAATATAGAATTGAATATACTGCGTTGTTTATAATGTCGGTCGTTACATTTGGCGCAATCTATCGATATCGCAAACATAGCAAAAATAAGAAACTCGTAAACATTATGACTCATATAGTATATAAATGCGTCGATTCTCCTATATGTTATATGTCAATTGTTATGATCATTGTTTATATTATCGGAACAATTAGTTAATATTCATTGTTTATTTTATTTTTGCTTCTCGTAAAGGGATTACGCTTTGTAAATTGTACAAACAAGTTTGTTATTTACTATAGGCAAATGTGCCCGAATGTAATAACATGTATTGTATTGTATTTTATTGTATATGACAATGACAAATAGTTTATTGATTTAAGGTCATCCAGCCATAACAACATGTATAACATGTAATACAACATCCGTCAGCGTACCGCACATAAAGTTGGGACATTATGCATTATCCACAATTGCATGGGCCACGTCTGTCGATTTGGGGTCTGAATGCTAAATGCGAACATGCAAACTAACACAACACATCATCTGGTCCAGATCAGCCTGAGCATGCCGCTCAGGCATATATGAAGTAGCTGTAATTTGAATGGTAGGTTGGCAAACGTGAGTTACTAAACTGTGTCACTGAACGCATGGCAGATATAGCAAACGTTGTCATCGGTTTGATGTCTACTTAAGGGGTTGCTCTACGTGCTGGTGTTTTGGAACAGCTAAAGGTTCTTCTGCCTAGTGTCCTGTTGACGCAGGACTGGTGAATAAACCATTTTCGACATACAACAAATAAATATGCAGCAGACGATTACGAAATCATCTGAAAATAAACAAAACTATCTAAAAATGAAATTGTAATCACCGAGAAGGAGCAATTTCTCCTTTTGCCACAATGTGAAGTAGTCTGCCGCGGAGGTGCATGAAAGCGCCTGTATATAGGAAACACACACATTTTGATTTTCTCGAAACGTTCTATCATGGACGTTATCAGACTTTAAATGCAGTCCTACACGTTTTCTTATATGTATATGTGTATGTCTGATGAGCAATATCTAAATTTGAGCTCGATCTCAGGAAAATGTAGTTAGTAAGCTTTTGTGACAGCGCAGATACAGATCAGACAGTGTACCCCAAAGTCTGATCAAGATATGAACTGTTTACATATTGCTTATATAAACGATTTGAATTGATGTCTGTCATTTGGTTCCGAATGGTTCCTTTTTCAACAACTGAGTTTGGCTCATTTTACCATCACCTTCATAAGAATATTTTCTGACTTAACCTTTTGACTTGCATGCAACCTCAGTTCAGAGCCATGCCAGCCTGCACATTCGCGCCGTCTAATTAGATGGCTGCTAAACTCTACGCCTTGATATTTCTAGAACATTGCTATGAACTCTTCCAAATACAAGACTGGACAAGTCTATTAAAAGATCAGCATTGGGAGAATTGAACCCCCTGTGGAAAGTAATTCATTAGTCAATACAGTGCATCCTATGATCACGTTCGCAATGGGCTCAAGGTCGGACACATGTAGATGTTCAATTGTCTTGACAGTTTTAATACTGATGCACGTAGTTATCAGAACTTGTTATATTACTTGCCGACTGCATAATCTGTCACATTTGGGTTGAATATATAAGAACACAAAGGTCAATGAAATTATGTCTTGCTAAATGTTACAATTAATGTGTTTGTTGTAATGTTGTTTTACGCTGCTTCCAATTGTGTAGCAGTCATATAACGGCGTTTCTTGGGTAAATTTGCAGTATATTCTCAGTACTGACACAAGTGAAGTAGTCGAAATGCAATTCCCGTAACCTTGAGCGCTATTGGGGGAATACACTACTACCTTATATTCTAGTCTTTGATAGTGAAACTAGAATGGGACAATGCCAGAATTGTAGGCCCACGTCGGTGCTAGCGTTACAGTCATTGGAACCAACCATAATGATATCTGCATTGTTGACATTATGATCAACTTCTCTCTTTCTCGAATTGTTTTGTAAAGTAAGTTACAGCCGCTGCGTCAATATAGTCACGCATCAGAGAAATGTAATTGAAAGTTGTACTGTTTTGCATTTCCAGTAGACAGACGACATTTTGTAATACCTAAAAGTGCATGTCAGACACTGCCTTTTTGGTGAGTGCATAGAGTTCAGTGGTATTTTCTCATTACCTAATAATATATATAAAACACTTTTTGACATGCAGACGTATGTTGAAGTATCTGCAGCAGACAACATATGAAAACCTTGTGACTACAAATAAATTGCTTATAATGAACAATCTTTCGGGGATAAATTATGAAAGAGAAACATACATTATTTTGAAAGACAGTGTTGAAACGATGTGAAAACAATCAGAACATATTCATTTTGAGCAATTGTTTTTTTTCGAACAATTTATTCAAAAGTCGTAAGCGCCGCCATGTCTGTGTCAGGGAATTGAATCTCATTTGAAAGTCAATTTAACTAATAGTTCGCTTTGCTAGTTATTACATCAAACAATATGACCCAGAAACTTGTGACATAATTAGAATAGAGATACGAGTACTTTTGTATAATGACCAACTATAGACGTTTTATCTTGAGGATGTAAACATTATATGTTGTATGTAGCAATTATGAGTGTTTTCGTTTTGCATATATATAAAGTACTTTATTTTTTGAATTCACATTATCGATGGTGTTCAAACATCTACTGGAATCGGGTTTCTTACAAAAGACTTTTGAATGCCGAGACAGTCGTTTAATCTCTGGAATGTTGTGAACATTAAATGACCGCGAATAACTGAATTCATTATAGGGACCACTGTAGTCAAAAATAGATACTGTACCTTCGTTTTATTGTCCTGTCTCCCACCAATGGGCTAACATTTTATGTGGAAAAGCAGCCGGTTGCTTGGAAAGTATGTTGTTTGGAGTACAGTTGTGATGAATAAAGCCCACCGTTGAAAACTGCGTTAAACCCCAACTAATCAATCGTTTACTGTACCAAGCGATGATTGATGCACACAGCGTGTCTCGACATTAACGATTGATTAGTTGAGCCGTCCCGCGAGAAAACCAACATTGTGGACTCTGCGTAAAGTATAGATATACTTCTATCCCCCTGAGACGGAATGTGTCGGCCAGGATCAGTCCGCACGGACTGTGCAGGCTGATATGGGTTGATATATTACGCAGAGGCCATACTGTTGGTTTTCTCTCGGGACGGCTCAGTTGTATTATTGCCACAGAACTGTACGATCTTTTGCGACATTACCGTATCGACCTAAAATTCGAGTGTAGTGGTCCGACTAATGAATTCAGATGTCCATGGTCAATTAATTATTAAAATACAGAACAGAACAGAAACTTTATTTAGCCATTAAGCATTGTATAGCTGAAAGACCAATAACACAGTTAATATACAGTGGAACGTGGCATGGCATGGTTCTTATTTACATGTATAAATATAATGGTCAGTGTAGACAGCCAGCATTGGATTCATGCACCACTGTCATACCAGCCGCGCGTTCATTTTCGTGTTGACGTTTCCTGAACAGAAATAAATCCATCGATTAAATTACAGCTACTTTACGGAATGCGAGTAAAATATCTTTAAAAAATATTCGCCCCACGACCCCGAGATAAGGATGTTCGTGTTCTACCGACTGAGCTAGCCGGGCTTGACGTATAATGATATAAAAGCAGGAGTTGCACTTGTATACGTTTAAGAACAACGGTATATAGAAGTGATCTTCGTTTAACTTGTATACAGGTGTGAGATTTTTTATTTTTTTTCAATAACCCATGACGCTTTCTGAAATGAAACTGGCCAAATCCATGGGGGCCGCCATTTTGGGTATGTATAAAATGAGATGGAATAAAAACGCATGAATAATAATTTCCCAAATACAACAAATATTTTAGCAGACGCTTTTGAAAACTTCTAGGCAAAAATGGCGAATCTCTAAAAATGAAGATTTAATTATTGAATCCATTTGAAAACATTGTGGCATTACTTTCTTTTCCACGATGTTTTCAAGAGTCGCCTCATGTAGATGCATGCGTCAACAAGTGGGAAAGGGTTAAAGCGCTATCATCCCAAATCAGCTTAAACTTATCAAAGCAAGCCTCTTGAATCACCGACTGTTTCTAATTAAGCACTTATCGCAGGGTCCTTCGATATAACGGTTCTTTGTGGCTATAAATCAAAAACAGATTCAAAGTACCAAACACTTAAATCGATTTCAAAGTCAAATGCCTAATTGATATCTGCAGATATTAATTTCAAAAGCCTCGCCTACTTTTCATAGCCAGCGTTGTTAAATTCGTGCATTTCGTTTGTTTAGTTTAAACTATGGGAACGAATACTGAAAACGATATTCGAATATTCGTTTTACTAATCGAATATATTCGAATATTCGCTTTTCAAATCAAAAATCGGTATCCGATTTCAGGTTTATTCGAATGCTGGTACTCTTCCATTTCCTTTTTCAAATAATGGCGATTTTCCAAGTATAAGTGTAAGCTATTGTTTACGTATATATTGCATGTTTTCAACTGGGTTTTTTTCTCAACAGATATATTTGAATTTCAAGTTGAGGTAAATCAAGAAAGATATCCGATCGAAACGATAAACAGAATTGCAACGTTTTCTCATCCGTATAATTATTCAGGTGTCGCTTGGTTACAGAATATAATATTTAACCGAATCAAATAATTAACGAAGTAATGATATATTTTATTCATACAAACAGCAAAGGAATTTGGAAGAAAAATAAATTGCGGACGATTCCATTTGTTCGCTGGTGTGAATTCGATTTTAAAGAGGAAAGCTGCATACTTTTGAGACGTACTGCTATGTTAAATTGTTGCAATAGCTGTCTATGATGTAAACATCGACTAGGTTTTGGTTAAGCTGGAAGTTTTTACGAAACTTGACTTTCACTTTAGTTATGATATGCAGACAGTCACCGTTTATACATGTGTGTTTGGTAAAACATATCGATCAAACCGGTCGTCAAGGTGATGTCTGGTTACACATGCTACGAACTCGGGTAAACGTACGCGTGACAATTATCGAATTTATTATTGATACTTAAGGTTTGACATAAGTTGTAAAAACACCACAAACGAAACATACACACTCTTTTTCACCAACTCGCGACCTCTGTCAGAATTGTACAAATAATTTTTGGTCACTTTTTTTTATTTCTTAAAAAAAAACAAATCGTAAACAGAAAACGAATATTCTTATTCGAAAACAGTATTCGAATATTCGTCTTTTTTCGAATATTCGAATATTTGTTCCCATCCCTAGTTTAAACATATTTTATTTTAATTTCAATGGCTAACAATATATTGTTAACATAAGAGGAAATACAAAAAGATTGGAATGGAAGTTATTTCTAGCTTATCAGGTTCCTCTCCTGTTCATGATTATATTTGCAATAGGGTAGAAATACACACATATGCAGATTAGTATGTTTAAATTTAAGTACAATGTAATGTTATAAGAATGAAAAGGGAAGTAATGATATATTAAGCTATGAACATTAATGGTGGTGTGTATATGACAATGAAGCTTCTAGAACATGTAGCATTTGTTGAATTATAATTATATTGCTATTGCAGTGAGCATTGATGAGATAAGTTCATGTCAATTCGTTGGACTATGCATTTCGCTAGATTATGCATATCGGTAAATATACGAATATTTGACCTCGGTCGGGACAGAATGGGGTTTTGATGTATTTGCGAACAGGAAATACTCTGAAGAGCTTGTACATGCGTTCAGCCTCGCCAAAACCATAACCGCCCGATATCCTCCGGTAGCAGGAGGTCGAAGGATTGAATTCTGATCTGACCGGCTGGTTAGAAGTATGTATTTTTGGGTACCTGGCAAAATTGATAGGACTCGGGAAGCAAACATGCTAAAGTGTCTCGTAAGTCAAAAACGGTTGGCACTGTAATTGTGACCAAAGATGTAACTACTTTAGCGTAGGCCTACTGTTTTTGTCAACGCATCTAATGTGATGTTGATACGGAGATAAAATAAGAGCTAGCGCGCTTCATTTATTTTAGAAAGTCAAAAACAGTTTGTTCTCAACTCGGAGGCACGGTGAACACACGGGCTATTCTGAAACGTTCCTGGTAGCAACGTTTCTAAGGTCGATTGACGCGTGACATGACACGAATATTATGAACCAAACAGTTTATTCTAAAATGAAACTGCATTTATTTGCAGAAGGACTTTGGTCTAATAGTAATTACAAATGGCAGATAAACAGTACGAAGCTATTTTATAATATTCGTAGCTCTCCCCCTTCCCATGCCGTGGTCAGTAAAAGGTAATAAAGTGATATCTACAACAAGCACCAAACGAATACGAACGTCAAGAAAAGTGAAAACAGATTTCTTTCTGATTGGTCTGCCTTGAACAAATGGTCAATAAGTATCGTCTGCTGATAATTGGTGATCTATCGTGAATACAAATGAGCCGTTCCACGAGAAAACCAAACATTGTTGACTCTGCGTAAAGTATCGACCTGAGCATGCCGCACAGGCTTACCCGGACAGACACGTTTCACTTCCTGTGAATTTTCTGTATCAGGAGTCATTACTCTATACCTCTATCCCACTGAGACGGAATGTGTCGGCCCGGATTAGCCTGCTTGGACCGCGAAGGCTTATCTGGATCGATTACGCAGAGTCCATACTGTTGGCTTTCTCGTGGAACGGCTAAAATGTGTACTAGATCTAAATCTGGACAGATCATGAACATTGCGCTAATAGCAGACAACTATTTAACAAGAATTTATTAGAAGAAGAAGTATTTATTTCACTGTTTCGTAGCAATATTACCAGTAGTATTGGTATAACAAAATCAACAATAGCACAACTGTCTTTGCAAACTTATTTTAACAAATAACTTCGATTCGCCATTGCCCAGCTGACCATGACGTTAAACGTATCGTGTTATAGTGCACGACTTTAACACATGCAGACGCTTTCTGACGCGTCTGCAGCAGACAACTTTTGAAAACATTGTGATAAAATGACGGTGTATGTGGGAAAGGGTTAAATTACAATTGCGATTAGTGTGGATCTATTATGGATTAACAGCATTTGTTTATAACAGAAACAATACCAACGTAAAATAGTGTCTTGAAAGGTATATAGTGATCTATTTGACAAGCATTTTATGTGTTTGTAATGGAGATAAAACTAAGTAAATAAGTAGATATTAAGCTAATGTCTATTAACCCTTTCCCACATACAGTAAATCTGCAACAGTTTGTAATGAAGATAAAACAAAATAAATAAGTAAATATTAAGCCAGTGTCTACTCCTCTGTCGATTACTGAACACTTTCACGCATACAGAAAATCTGCAGCAGTTTGTAATGGAGATAAAACTAAAATAAATAAGTAAATATTAAGCCAATGTCTAGTCTCTGTCGATAACTTAACTCTTTCCCACATACAGCAAATATGCAGTAGACGACCTTTAAAACATACTGACACACTCTCCACAAGTGAGAGTTAAATTATTAAATTGAGTTGAAAACATTGTGGGAAAAGGAGAAATTGCTCGTTTTGAATAATTTCTTCTTTGGGAAAGGGTTAACAAAGTGGTCCTATCCAGATAAGCACAACAGGAGCATCAACTGAAGTCAGGTGGTTCCCCTTTTCACGTGCCTGACTTTATTGCTTTTTTTACTGCATATTCGATTGATTCTCAATCATAGCCGTAAGAGATAAACCCTTACCGTTAGATGTATGTCCAACTCGTAAATGTGAATTGCTAATTTTATAGTCTATAATAGAATGATAGTGTGTATAATTATAGAAACAAATCTAACTATCATTATATCTAATTTCTCACACAAAAATAAACACATTTAGTAAAATGTATGCTGTATATACGATGAGTTACTACAGTATAAGCTTTTAGACGTGGTCGCAAGAAAATAGAATATCAAAACAACATGTTCTATTTTGTCTGTGAAGATTTCTTAGAACTTTATGGTAACTTTATTGTAACTGTATGACCTTACAGTCTACTTGACCCGGAGATAAAAATGAAGCCGCGTCTAGCGACTTTGGGGTCTTATTGGTGCTCCGTAACGGGATCATATAAAGGTTTAACCCTTTCCCTCATATAGACGCTTTCTGACGCCTCTGCAGCAGACGGCTTTTTGAAAACATAGTGACAAAAGAAGAAATTGCACAAAACGTGCAATTTCTCCTTTTGACACAATGTTTTCCACTTTTAGTCATAGGTTATCCATTCAATTATAGAGATATTCCATTTTTTGACAAAATATGTTCAAAGTCGTCTGCTGCAGAATTATCGTATGAGGGAAAGGGTTAAGTAGTGTAAAATTAATGGGGCTACAGTTCTAGGTATTTTGTCAAAAGGTGCATCTATTGCTCTCCTACATGTAGACGGACAGTCACGGCTTTGATGAGACTTGGCGGATGTACTGGCTTACCCGAGGCTTTCACTGTGCGCAGATGAATAGTTTAAGACTCCAAAAGACGCTAGCAGCGGCTCAAATATAATTTTCCGTGATCTTCGGAGTCCAAAGGGAAAAAAGTCCAACAAATTGGTCATACCAAATACTTTTAAAATGGTAGTAATGGCTGCCCTCTTTGGCGTTCAGGGTTGTAACGTTAACATTACGACTGACTTGCTGGTGTCAGTATAAATGGACCAGTGGTACTGGTAACTTACCCATGAAGGAAACACTGTGATATAACTGAACAATTGTTGAGAGCGGCGTAAATCACCAAACGATCAACCGTGGGCTACCAGGATACTTTTACGACAAGAAGGCGAATAATCAATGGAGAATTAAGTCAGATCGAGAGAATACTCGTAGACTGATCTGAGTCACGGAGTCTCTAATCACTGAACGCGAGTATGAGAGGAAGTGTTTTTCATTGACACAGCAGCCACATATATTACACATGGTCCTTTGATCAATCATCACATATTGAACAGAGTAGATATCAGGACGCATATCAACAAGGATATATTATAGTAGTGTTCTTCGATATTCAACCTAAGAGCTTAATTTGATCTATTTTGTTTGTTTGTAACTGCCTTTTACGCCACTTTAAGCGATTTTTCAGTTATATCACGGCGTTTCCTGGGTAAGAAACCAGTTCCACTGGTCCATTTATCCTGACACCATCGAACAACCCGACACACTCCCGCACCCGAGGCGGACGCTCTACAATTACACCACCGAGGTGGTTCTCGGAGCTTATTGTGTCAAGCGAGGACACGACCGATTACACATCCAGACTACATGTAATCATGTACAGCGTACACTTGAGGCTGGTTGGTTGTTTCCTTCACTTATAAACGAACGATGCAGATCCCGTACATATTAGGTCAGGGTTATATATATCTACACTGGTCGCACATGCTCTACAGTTAATTTTCGTGTAATAACACCGCTGCTTAATTGTAGTCTCACGTGAGTTCGCATGACGTTATCCCATTGCATATGAAATATATGACTACCTTCCCAAAGTGACACAAACTCTGACTTAGTGACTACATCATACGGACGGATAAACTGGATGTATTTAGGTGAACACAATATTGGTTATACTAATGAGAAATATTTGTTTACTGAGAACATTTCATCAGTATACTTCAAAGTCTTGGACCCATCTTCTGGGGAAGACTTCGGGTGCTGGAGGTCGCGGGTTCGATCATCGACCGGGTTATACCGAAGACTTTAAGAATTGTAGTAATGGCTGTCCTCCTTGGTGCTTAGGGTTGCGGATTAGCATTGCGACTGACTTGCTGATGTCAGGGTAAATGAATCAGTAGTACTGGTAACTTACCCAGGAAACGCCGTGATATGGCTGAACAAATGTTGAAAGCGGCGTAAAACATCAAACAATTAACCAATCAATTAATCTGAGAAAGACAGCTTAAATGAATAGCTTCAGACTCTAGAAAAACATACAACTAAGGAACAACAGTTTTACCCATATAATTATTATAATTATCGTAGAGAAAAAACTACTTAGGACATTTCATATGTCCGTGAAGTTGGCAGTCTGGCAAAATTTCATGGGAAATAAGAGGGTGTGAAAAAAAAGCTAAACACCGTAAACGATTGCTTTTACTGTGACTCCGTTCAGTTACATTAACCCTTTACCATCTGCAGACGCATTTTGACGCAATAGCAGCAGACGACTTTTGAAAACATTGTGGCCAAAGGTGAAATTGCTCATGATGAGCAATTTCTCATTTGGCCACAATGGTTTTAACTTTATTTAACAATTAAGCTATCTTTCATGGAGATTTTTCAAGTTTTAGTCATCATGTTTTCAAAGTCGTCTGCTGCAGATTTGTTGTATTTGGGAAATGGTTAAAAGGATTGTTATGTTTTTTTGAGCTATACAAAAGATTTTAATTAGTACTTAAAGCGAAATTAAGCGAAAAACATAGCAATTTGATTCCATTAGAGAACTTCATTTGTATGGAAGATTTGCTTTGTAGAATTGAAAATGTGCAACTATAAGGTCACTAGGTTAGTCTTCCAGGTAATAATCTAAAATATAATCATAAACACACGATAAAGAGATAACTTCACATCATATGGATATAGTTTCCAGGTTAACTCTTTCCCCCATACAACATCTCTCCATCTTTGAAAACATCTTGAAAAAAAACAACATTTCTTTAAATTAAAGTATAATTATTGAATATATATGAATGTATTGTGGGAAAAAAAGAGGGAAATTGTTCGGGTCGACCGATTGCTCCAATTGCAACAATGTTTTCAAAAGCCGTCTGCTATATAGACGGGTCAAAATCAGTCTACATGTGTGATAGGGTTAAACACTCTGAATTACCAATATAATCACCTTTACAACTGTTCTAAGAATTTTTTTTAATACACCAACATTTAATATCGTGCGAAAGTCCCTTTAACCTTAACCCTCTTGCAGGCGCATTTGAACATAGATGTAGCAGACGACTTTTGGAAACATTGTTGCAAAAGGAGAAATTCCTAATGATGATTCATGCTCATATAATGAATATACTGTCATACATGTATAGAGATTTTACTATATTATAAATTATTATATATTATAAAGTCGTCTGCTGAAGGTTCGTTTAATGTGAAAAACGGTTAAGTTATAAACGATTAGTATGATTCATAATCAGGCAGCAATGAGACATGCAGCTTTGGATTTAACCCTTTCCCACGTACAGCAATAGTACAGCAGACGCTTTCGTCTAAATTATTCAAAAGTAAGGACATTTCCTATAAATGAAAGTACAATTAGTGAGAAGGGTGAAAGCAATGTGACAACAAGAGAAATTGCTCTTTATGAAAAAAATCTTATTTTTTCAGAATTCCGCTAAATATGAGTCAAAATACGTCTGCATGTGAAAAGGGTATAACTCAGGCATAATAAAAATGATAAAATCGAAATATCAAAGTAATTCAAACGGTTGCGCTTGTTTTAGACTGAACGATCAGCCTTTGATTTGTAAGTATTGATGAGGAAATAAAATCACTGTGGTATATCAAGCTTTATGACTTTTCGCTTTATTTGATCTTTTGACCTTGACCTTTTGAACAAATAAACAAACAGTAGAAACATTGTATGAAAGGTTTCCATTCCCAAGCAATCAAAATTCTTCAAAGATAGTAGGAAAACAATCTGCATCGAATTGGGCATGTGCCCCTACTGTTTAACGCCTAACCTGCTTTTTCGATTTGAACCGTTTTAACTGAATGTGAATGTAGTACGAGTACAACTGACTTTCTATCTCTTATTTGCAGACGAATTTTGACGCATCACCATCCGACATCGTTTGAAAACATTAGGACAAAAGAAGAAATTACTCATAATTATCAATTTCTTATTTTGCAACATCCTTTTCAACCTTAGTACACTTTCAAAAAGAGAAATGTTCGATACTTACCGCTAGATGTTTTCAAAGTCGTCTGCTGGAGAAGTGTTGTTTGTGAGAAATGGTTCAATGGTCACGTGTTAAAACTAAAACCGAGCAGCTGGACTTTCAGACCAGCGAAGATCAAGATCATACTGTGCCATGTCTTCGTACGAAAGGTTTGGGAAAACTGTTATCATAAAATCAACTTGACATTATGTATGCAATAAGTATACATACAAAGATTAACGCTGTCCCACATGGAAACGACATCAAACGCATCTGCAGCAGACGATTTTGAAAACATTGTGGTAATTCAATAATTAAACTTTCACCTAGAGATGTTTTTAAAGTCTTCTGCAGAAGTGTTGTGTGTGGGAAAGGGTTAACTGGGCCCATGTTACACGAACATCTGGACTTCGAGCCTTGGACCAGCGAAGATCAAGATCACACTTAGCCATATATTCGTACAACAGGTTTGGGAAAACGGTTTTCACACAAAAATGCACAATACAAGTATCACCCCTCATACATGGCATTTTGACACAGATTAGTATATGCAGAACACGAGGTTTGAAGACAAAATAAGAAAAGAAAAAAATGCATAAATTGTTTATCTTGAGTATTTTGTAATTTTGTCAAATTGTTTTAACTCTTTCAGCGCCACAGGCAATATTGAGGTTTTGTTTGCAAACAATGCTCGTAACGAGCTGTCTCACCTGAAATCAGCATTGTTTGCCTTTTAGTTGCCAAAACAGTCCAAAACTTTCATCAATTGAGAAATGGACACACCCGACTTTGAACATGGAAGAGTCTACTTTAAACAATTCGGCGCTGAAAGAGTTAAACTCTATTCAATAATTAGTATACATGCAGTTAAAAAGATTTTCCATATTTTGGCATTAGCTTTCAAAGTCTTGTCTGCCTGAGATTTGTTATATGCGGGACAGTTTTGGTATGACATGGTCAACATGTGGACGTTTTATTGAATACGGGCCAAGCAATTTCACCCCTCCCCTGATAAAGATGAATCTTGACACGTTTTCTGCAGCCGAATTTCGGAACATTGCGAGAAGATGAGAAATAACTAACAATGAGCAATATTTCTGCGTATGCCCCATTAGCATTTCAAGACAGTGAAAAATATGCGTGGCGCTCAATAAAAACCAACATAAGATGTGTACGAGATAAAGATGTTTATTCACGTTACCATATTGCGTCGGATAAGTTTATAATAACCCCTGGGAAGTTTTTATGACTGAATCCCGGTCATTTCAATTTAGATTAGGCCGATATGGATCTGCATTTGTCGCAAGAAACCTAAATAATTTATTGTTTAATGCTTGACGCCGCTTTCAACAATGTTTCAGTTATATCACGGCGTTTCCTGGGTAAGTTACCAGTACTACTGGTCCATCTTTTCTGACACCAGCCAGTCAGTCATAATGCTAACCCCGCAAACTTGAGCGCCAATGAGGGCATTTATTACTAGCTTTTTTAAGTATCTGGTATGACCGACCGGGGGATCGAACCCGCGACCTCCCGCAACGGAGGCCGAAGATCTGCAAGAAAAGGGGCGTAGCTTTGCAATAATCAATGTGTTGGCCGTCTCGTGAGAAAATCAACAGTGTAGACGGCGTAAAGTATCGACCCGGATTAGCCTAAGAATGCCACACAGGCATACCCGGATAGACACTGTTCGCCTCTTGTGGAATTTCTGTTTCACGAATCACTACTCTATACGTATATCCCCTAAGACGGAATGTATCGGCCGGATCAGTCTGCGCGGACAGCGCAGGCTGATCTGGTCGATACATTACGCAGATGTCTATCGCCGCAGCTGCATTTTGGAGCATTTTGAGAAAAAATGCGTAGGCACGTGCCTACAGTGCCTTAAGGGAGCTACGCACATGAAGAATTTAAATATAGGGGATACATAACTTATGAGTCTCGTTTAGCGATTGTGAGTCTTAAAGGCAATTCGCTTCGATATCGTTTAAAGTAAGTCATATTGGCAATAATCTAGTGAGGTTCCAGCTCTTTTGTTAAAGGGTTCATTTCAGTATGAGTAACATATAAGCGGACGATGAATAGTTTGGCGAGACTGTGCGGGTGCACAGGCTCGCCTTGTCTACACTGTAAGCGGATGCATTACGACACCAAACCGCCTGATGCGGCTAATATGTAACATATATGTCTACCGAGAACGATGCAAATGTCCGACAGCCTCTTGTTTTGACTCATCCTTTATATTCATACAAGTTTTATAACTCGACCACGTCATGCCAAAACCGGCATTCGTGACCGAACTTGGCGACCAACGATGAACCAGATCTGCCTGCACATCCACATATTCTGATAATAACCTTCACTGGTCGCCATATAGTCGGAGAAAATTCACAGAAGCTTTTGACACACGATCATGACCCTAGACTGGACTATAAATGCAGTTAGATCGTAATCATAAAAAAAGGCGTATCCTTTTCCAACAAAAAGACTCTGCAGCGGGACGACGTTTGAAAAACATTATAACAAAAGCAGAAATTGAGCATGATGAGCAATGTTACCTATTGCCATAATATTTTCAATTTTATTAAATTATAATTCTTTAATTATGGAAATGTACCATATTTTTGACTTGATGTTTTCCAAGTCGACTGCTACAGTTTTGTCGAATGTGGGAAAGGGTTAAAGCAAACGAAGGAAGATTTTTTATAATGGCGTGACTAAATTAACGTCTGCCTCTATCATAATTACACATTGATATTGAGTCACACGAGACCCAGTTTATTCCTTTCCGTTCATTTTCTATAATTGATACTAATATTTGTGTCACATTTTTAACATTCGCCGCCATTCCAAATTCATCGCTTGGGAGCTCGCAAGGGCGTATGAATGCGTCGAAATGGTTTCCAAGAATGTTTATCGGCAAAATCGGGGGAAGACTACTGGGCGGGGAGACTGAATAGATACGAGCTTTTCCATGCATAAAAAAGTCCCCGGAGACTTGCCCGTAACATCATCAGATTTTTTTTTATCCATATTTAAGGCTTCTCCACCGATTACCTGGGACTGCTTCGAAAAATTTAAATCGTGAAATAATAAAACCCGCCTTGAAACATTGAGCTTAAGAAGAACGTGTTCGTTTTACTAACGTCTACATTACCCCTTAATGATTCACACTGCGTCTTATTCGGGGGCATCAGAAGTATGAGAGAACATTAAAATGCAACCTGGTGGTACTTTTAATTAATCGGTTTCAAATGGTGTCTGATGTGAAATTCCGTTCTGTTCTAGAATGTTTTAAAAGTCTAATCAAAGTGCGTCAACAATTAATTGTTAATCAATATATCGCATTGTCTTGAAAGTTTGGATCTGTTTTTTTTTTGGTCAGATCTCATAGAAAATACATGAACTCTGAGTTCAAATGCCTCGTCAGCGAAAGGATTTGTATTCTACGTGATGTATTTGATACTAAGGTATTCAAGAAATACTCATCTGTAGCAGTTATACACATTGTGGAAAAAATAGAATTTGCTCTTAAATTAACTGTTTTTAATAATAATTACATCAATAATAGATATAGTCCCTATTTTTGGTCAACACTTGAAGGTTCCTGTAAAAATCAGGGCAGGTTCAGCTACAGGTACGATCGTACATTACATGCAGGCCAACAGTGAAAGCTTTGGTGAGACCGTGCGTATGTACAGACTGACATGAATCGTCAATGTACGTAGATACAACTTGACCTCCTAATAGTATGATCTAAATTACTAGTCATGCCTTAGCATCGCTTTTAACTTGTCCTAGATACGACAAAGCTGCAAAAACTGGGAAAAATCTCAATAAATGTTAGTAAAATTATCGAATGTAGTTGAAAACCTTGCGACAAAACGAGAAATTGCTCAGCATGAGCAATTGCTCTTTTGTCACACGTTTTCAAAGCTCGTCTCGTGCAGAGGATTTTATAGGCGTCTATATGAGGGAAAGGGTAACTTACACATGCATGTTCGTGAGGATTTCGTTTAAAAGTGAGTATTGTCTCATGCATTCTCGATTGACTGACACAGATAATGTAACGTGGTATGGTTACAGGTGATTAATTGGTTAGTTATCGACTCCACCCTATGTTTATTCCTATTTAAATATTCATATCGAATTTAAAACGAGGTTGATGTTCATTAACCCTTTCCTACATACGACACATCTGCAGCAGACGACTTTTAAACATTTAGAATTCCTTTGGAAAGTCTCTGAACGTGAAGGTTTTATTACTGAATAGAGTTGAAAACGTTGTGGCAAAAGGAAAAATTGCTCGTTTTGAGCAATTTTTTCCTTTTGTCACCATGTTTTCAAATGTCGTCTGCTGCAGATGCGTCAAAAAGCGTCTATAGGTGGGAAAGGGGTAACGGGTATAGCCTGATGCGATCTAATTGTTATCGAGCTGCATTTTTTATGAATATTTGCAGACTTAGTCACAATGCGTGGGTGACACAATGTTAGTAAGATACATCTGTGGGAAGAAATGATTGGATTAGAAATATATTTCATATTTAAGTTGAACCCACAGCTGTGTCTGTTACATACCTGAACTCAGACTTGAAATACCTTATTAACACTTTCCCGTTGAAAGAGCAATGTTTAATAATCTGCAATAGACGACTTTTGAAAACATTGAGAATAATTTCTCCTTTCGCCACAATGTTTTTTAACTTCTCAGAGATTTCAATATTTTTTCAAAGTCTTTTGCTTAAGATTTGTTGTATGTGGGAAAGAGCAACGGTGGTTATACATATGACAATGTCAACTTATTATGTTTATGGCCAAATATAGCATTTAAACGGCGCCCTGTGGAAACTAACGCCAAGGCATTAGCGGTCAGTGTAGAACCATCCAATCAGCAGGGATCAAGAAACTTATATTAAGCAGTAGCCATTTAAATTCTTGCATAAATGAACAGGCAGGTCTTTACCAACACGTGTCATTTTGATCGGTAAATGAATCACCTCGGTGTCGTAGTGGCGTCTTCCTCGGGGGCGGAAAGACACGGGTTCCATAACCGAACGCGTTTAATAAAATATTTTGAAAATGGTAGTCATTTCTTGACCTCCTATGCACGTCATATGCACTCAGGGTAGTGTGGTTAGCATTACGAGTGTCACGCTGGCGTCAGGATAAATGGACCAGAAGTACTGGTAACTTACCCATTAAACGCCGTGATATAACTAGAAAATTGTTGAAAGCGGCGGAAAACATCATTAAAACGAACAAATATATGGGAAAAGACAAACAACGATGTCAAATTATTATTAGTGTTAGCAACATACAGCTGTGGTTTTCCCTTTTTTGCATTCGACTTTTATCGCAAGTATCCGTGTTTAACCTAAAGTGAGACATTAAAGTGTCATGAAACTATCTGAAAGGGGGAGGGGCACTCTCTTATATTATTTGAAAATTTCATAGATGTGCAGAACTACTTCACATTCTGATGCAAACTGGTGTTTCCCCTTTTCGAATTCCTATTGTTATTTCAAGTATCCACTTTTAAAACATGGGTGAGGCATTAAAGTGTCATGAAATCCTCTGGAATGGGGAGGAGGACTCTCTAATAACACTTGAAATTGTCCAAGATGTGCAGAAATACTTCACATACTGATGCACATATAAAGTGAGATGTGACAATAAGTTAACCCTTTGCCTTTTTAAAGACGCATTTAGACTAATTTTCGAAATCGATAACTTTCGAAAACATTGCGGCAAAATGAAAAGTTACTGACGATCGTTTTCAGTAGTATTTCAGTTATATCGAGGCTCTTACACGCTACATAACCTGTACTAACGGCATTATTTATCCCGACACTGATGCATCAATCGTTGTTCTATCCCCAGAACTCCGAGCGCCAAGGTCGGACGCTATTGCTACCATTTTTAAAGTTATTGGTATGACCCGACCGGGGATCGATACCTCGTATCTCGCTCACAAAGCGGACGCTCAAACCACTACATAACGGAAAATGTATGCATGCTTGTTAGACCCGATGAACTACAAATATATTATTTGTTATTAGAAGTAACATCTTAGTCTGTATAACACGAAAGCTGCTGCCAGTTGCTTGGGAAGTCTGTTGTGTGGTGAACCGGTGTGAGAAAGCCATATTACAGTAGATGAACTGGCCGCCGCTATACGACTGAAACAATTTCGGCGTTATAGGAAATCATATACGGACCGTGTAGACATTGATGAGACCATATGAGCCGTTCAACGATAAAACACAACATTGTGGACTCTGCGTAAAGTCTCGACCCGGATCAGCCCAAGCATGCCGCGCTGGCTAACCCGGACAGACACTTTTCGCCTCCTGTGGATTTTCTGTTTCAGGAATCATTACTTTATACCCCTTTCCCCCTGAGACGGAACGGCCCAGATTAGCCTGCGCATATTGCGCAGGCTGATCTTGGTCGATACATGTCGCTGTCTATAATGTTGGTTTGCTCATGAAACGGCTCATATATATGCTAAGGCCCCAAATGGTTCTATATTGTTAGCACATGCAACATTACCCAATAAGGTATAATGTGACTCACTATAAAATAATCAAATAATGTTTTATTAAGGCCGCAAAATCTTTAATTTTGGAATAATTTAGGAATATTTAGCTACATCATTCTTTGCAAAGCAAATAGAAATAAATAATTAAGTACAAAGGGACAAACAAGGAGAGAAAGGGATGCAATGGTCACCTTCTGGTCACAAAGGTCAACCGTGTATTCTCACTGGACGTACAAGTAAACCATGAAATTGTCAAACAAGTGACTTAAGTCAGCATACACATTCAGGACAAATTAAAATTGACATTTTATTAAGAGTAATGACACGTTACAGGGCAGACTTGTTAGTTCACGCATTATTCCCAAAGTGACCATTTCTTGTTTGAACTTCCGCGTACAATATTGCAGGGTGGCTTCTAAACCGCGGCAATCAACGATGTTTCACGTTTTTCGCGCGACTAGAGACAACCAAGGCCAGCCCGAGAATTAGCATTTTTATAACAGAGACATCCGCTAGCATACAGGTCCTATAGGTCTATAACTAGATACTTTCGACGGAAAAGTTAGAAGTGTTTCCCCACTAAAACGATACAATGTGAAAACATTCGGGTATTCAAAGACTCCTTTATGAATGATAAACGGACAGCAATAATGCACGGTTGCTACGTGTGACAGATTAACGCACGTGTAAGTGTGCACGTGGGGAATGATCAGGTTCCCGGACCCACGTGGTGCAATAGTCACTTGACGTGATCGTCGTAAAACAGCTGTCATGCGAACAAAACGAGAACACGATTTATGTTTTAGCCAGGTTGCAGATCCTGCTTTTATTTACTTTCTTGAAAGAGTTGGGCTGTCAGCGTAATTAATTAGACGATACATTTCCGACAGGTCACGTGATAGAGTGTAAAATATCGGCAAAACCATTTGGAATCATATCCGTAAAATGAGCAAAGATTGCAGACATGGCAGTCATAAAGATCATTTCAGCGAAATATTTACAAAGAGCGGAAGATAATCATCTAAATATGATACAGTTGTAAACAATTACATTTTTAATAATAAGAAATTAAAAATAAATCAAATTCCAGTATCAATATGTCGAGATGTACTGCAACTATTTTATCATTGGCATTTCTGGAAATATTTGCCACAATGTTTTCAACTCTATTCAATAATCATTTAAAGAGATTTATCGTATTGCTGCATAGATGCTTTTTTTGTTTGTTGCAGAATTGATATATTCGAGAAAGGGTTAGCAAATGGCAAAATTAAGGTTTAGCGAACAATACATATACATGTGAATCAGCTTTGTTTGCCTTTTAATCATCAACATATTAAATAAAACGTCTAATTACATGACAAATGGAGTCGCCCGATTGTCAACATGGAATAATCTTCTTTTGTAAATTCGCCGTTGAAATAGTTAAATCAATAGTTTATTTACTTAGAAGATTGCTAGCGATTTAACTATATCGTAAGTATCCGCTGAAGCCATTGTTATTATCGTCAAGTTTGTTTTAGGGAGATGGTCACAGAATTGGTATAATCCGGGGAGGTGGTCACTAGATTGACATAATCCGGTATCTGAAGATTAAAACACGTACCGGCATTTAACTGGTTTTACGACAACGAGTTAGCGAAACGCATTAAACCAACATTATCAAATCGTGCAAAATAATGTATCAAAGCTTCGATGTGACAAGAGCAAGTTTTCCAGCAAGAAATGTGTCATTTTCTTGTCTAACAAACCGATGACATTAAGTGGCCACGTCACAAGTAAAGCGCCCTGTACTTGTTTATCATAATAGTTATCCGGGGATGTTTAAATTAGTTTTAACGACTAGTTTACTAAAAGGAAACACGATTCCGGTCAGATAGCTCTGAGGCTGATCTGGATCTGCTGACACCCGAAATCCCTCATATAGACGCTTACAGGCTGACGCCTCTGCAGCAGACGGATTTTTGACAACCACGTGACAAAAGAAGAAGAAATTGCTCAAAACGAGCAATTTCTCCTTATGCCACAATGTTTTCCACTTTTAGGCATAGGTTATCCATTCAATTTTTAGAGATTTTCTATTTTTTTTGACAAAATATGTTCAAAGTCGTCTGCTGCAGAATTGTCGTATGAGGGAAAGGGTTAAACAGTGAGAGGCAAAAGCTCCAGGAGGAAATAGGTGGTGAACTGGACTATTCTGTGGGTGAAATTGTAGACAAATCATAAATTCAAATAAAATCTAATTATCTACGGTCATAATTCAAAAGTGTCAGCAGCTAATCTTAATAGGTTCAGTTTCAGCACATGACAATAATTCACCAATCACGTTCCGAGATCAAGTATCGTGATATTACCGCGAGATTATTAGCACACGTGCCTTTATATTCGAAACCATTCGGCGAACCGCCGTAATGTAAAGTTTGCTTAAGTTTTTTCTCTATGTTCCAATGGCGGTTGGTATTGCTCTGATAGCATCAATACAAGTTTTTTGTAACAATTATTATTGAGTGGTGAAAAAATAACTGGCGAACATACTTAGTGACACGCGTAAAAATCTCACCATCGTATGAAATACCACACACGCGAAGCTGAAATCATCCTTTACGCCCAAAGCATGTATGTAATGAATTACCAAAAGAAACCATATTTATATGCAGAATCATTGCATAAAAAGTGGCATAAGTGCGAAACGATGAGAGTTTCCTACAACATTTCCTACAATCTTTAACAAACGAAAACATATACATCAACACTAAAAACAACCTCTGCTCTGTGTTTGCACGTGTTTTAAACGCGTATAAAATGAGGCATTACAAATAAGAAAAGAGTCAAACGGTTGCCAGTGAAGGGAAATAGATTGTTAAAGAGATCAGATTTCCACCTTTGCGGCCACCCCAGCAGACAATAACGACTGTCTGAACTCTAATGTACGACTTATTACAGACTTTTTTATATTAGCGTACCCCGTCACCCGAAAAACAGATCTTCAGAAGTTTTTTGCTTGGAAACTGTTGCGTAGTTCTGGTATGAGAAAGTCGGGAAACACAATCTTTGGAAGGTGAACTAGCCGCCGTGATATGACTGTACGATTGTCATAACGGCGTTAAACGCCAATCAATCAATCAATCAATCAATCAATCAATCAATCTATCAATTAATCAATTAATCGGATGTTTTAATTTTAAAGACAATTACGAACAAATGTCGTATTTGCGTATGCCCTAGCCTAGTAATGGTTACTCACTAATTAATAAGTGTATAAGTGTACTGTCGGCGTGCAATTACTGAACTACTCTTCAAAAGGACGTACAGCTCCAATAAAAATAAAATGCCTATATCTACATTGTGAAATTAGAATGAAACAATTGTGGTTAGAGGAGAAAATGCTAGATTTGTATCAATGCAAGCGTTAAACGAACGCTAGTATGTAGTTCTTGTTCAATGCAAGCGTTAAACGAACGCTAGTATGTAGTCCTAGTTCAATGCAAGCATTAAACGAAGGCTTGTACGTAGTCCTAGTTCAATGCAAGCGTTAAACGAACGCTAGTATGTAGTCCTAGTTCAATGCAAGCGTTAGACGAACGCTAATATATAGTCAATGCTTGGCGATTACGATTCAACTACACTGTAGATATAGTGTATAACATGTTCACCTGGCGCGAATGTATACGAGCCGCATCGCGCAACACGGGATTTCTGATTGCGTCCCCTCTTTGAGCACCGCTTCAAGAAACACCAGGGTCCACTTGTAGACGCGTTTTGATGCTTCTGCATCAGAAGACTTTCGATAACATTGTGGAAACAAAAGGATGGTCATGATGTTCTTTAGTCAAACGTTTTCATCCGTCTTTTGAATGAATATACTTTCATTTATATATGTTTTCCATATTTTTACCGACATATGAGCCGTTCCATGAGAAAACCATCGTTATGGACTCTGCGGAATGTATCGACCAAGATCAGCCTGCGCAGTCCTCGCAGGCTGTTCGGGCCGACACACTCCGTCTCAGGGGTAAAGAGGTATAGAGTAATGATTCCTGAAACAGAAAATATACAGGAGGCGAAAAGTGTCTGTCCGGGTTAACTTGTGCGGAATTCTTAGGCCGATCCGGATCGACACTTAATGTTGGTTTTCTCGCGGAACGGCTCATATTTGTGTTGTGTGATAAAGGGTTAATTTTTAAACATATCTGTATCACATACAAACAGAAAGTAAAGACTATCATTTTCTTACATGCGTAAGTACTGACCCGTCTGAGTACTCACTGTTCGCATTTTCCATACCCCACCCCCCCCCCCCCTTTTCACCTGGCGTGCGTTTATATGTTTTACACTGGGCTTATCGGACCAACCAGTCATTAATCATAGATATGACACCTGTACACAAATTGATATCGAGGGATTCTTAGTTGTCTGTGGATAGATGCTTTGTACTGAAGACTCAATTTTTCTCACAGGTCTAGAATGTTAAAATTGTTCTCGGAAATTCCATGATATGTATTGGCGAAACACACTAATTAGTTGAATGTTTTTCTCCCCATTTTCTGTTAACGCTTTACCAATTACATACGCATTTCGATGCATATACAGCAGGCGACTTTTGGAAATATTGTGACAAATAAAAGAGAGGAATTGTTCACAATGAGCCATATCTCATTTTGTCACAATGTTTTCAACTATATTTAATATGTATTTTTCCATTTATAAAGATTCCTTGAGAAGATATTTTCAAATTAGTCTGCTGCAGATTTGTTGTAAGTAGAAAAGGGTTTATCCAACAGTTATTCGGACTGCGATGTTAATAATTACATCAATTGTCCCTTTCCCACATACAACAAATCTGCAGCAGACAACTTTGAAAACATTCTGTCAATGTCATGGCAACTATCTACAGATGAAAGAACAATTATTGAATAAAGATGAATACATTGTGGCAAATGGAGAAGTTGCTCTTTATGAGCAAGTTCTTCTTTTGCCACAATGTTGTCAAAAGTCGTCTGTTGCATAGGTATCAAAACGTGCCTGTATGTAGTAAAGGGTCAAACTCCACGTGTGTCAATTGAAATCACATTGGTGCAGTAGAATATCTACGTTCAATTCGAGATTCTTATTTAAAACGGAAAGCATCTCAGTTAATGGGGAAAAAAACGAAAAAAAAAAAAAAAAAGGATTAAAAGCGAACTCTCACGATTATAAGGCATTGCACGTCAATTCGTCGTTTTCACCTGATTTTGACGCAGTTTAATTGATTAATTCAATGGTTGGGGTTTAATTGATTAATTCAATGGTTGGGGTTTAAATGATTAATTCAATGGTTGGAGTTTAAATGGTTAATTCAATGGTTGGAGTTTATTTGATTATTTCAATGGTTGGGGTTTTATTAATTGTTCAACATTATTTCAGTAGGATAACGGCGACCAGTTCACATTCCCATGTATTTTCTCGCATGTTTTTTAACATCATAATTCCACTCTACAGTATTTCCAAGTAACTGGCCGCATTTCAGCATTTACTGTTATCCCATTGAAGGGGGACGATATAAGTCAAACCTTTGAAAAAATGTTGGCCGAGCTGGGGTCCTAACTCACAACCCCTGGATTGACAGGCCATGTCTCTTCTCATTGAGCTACTATAGGACTCGAATGCTTGATGTTTACGGATTTTAATGTTGAAACAATCAGTCGAAGAAGGAGATGGATAGTAATCTTCCGGATACACCTGTCTTTCACGCATGCTCAAACAATGACACGTTTTTGCATGATGCCAGTCATAATTAACGAGACAGTACATAACGATGTAACATAAAATATAAGAACAAAGACATTATCAGATAAATATTGAAACAGTTATGTAATTATAGGTAAAGATAATCTAATTTTTTCCTTGGAAATAATGCACGAAATGGCGGATGACAAAGATCGGAAGAATTTCTGCGAAACATGCATTGGATACCACCCACAGGCAAATCTCGCACGGAGTTGTGATTTATGAAGTATTTACAATTCCTCTGAAAAATGCCACCTAGGGAGCTTTTGTGAGTCAGAAATGAACAACAAGGAACACGAAATAGCCACAACAAATCTCTCGAAATTCAGGCGCATCGGGATGTTTAAACGGCAAGATCAAACGATACGAGAAAGTGTGATCGTTTATCATCCATACTGCATCCTTCTATGAAGTGATTATTTTTTTTCAGTATAATAATGATAAAACAAAGTATTTACGGAAACGTAAACAAACCTTTTGAACTGTTTCATTATACTTAATATCTCCTTGATAAATACTGCATTCATGAAACGCATCTGCGGCAAACGACGTTCTAAAACAAATGTGGGAACAGGAGAAATCGCTTAAAACAAGCAATGTCTCATTTTCAAATATTTTTAATTTGTATGAATTACTTTTAAAATATACCCGAATTAAACAAAAGCATGAGTATAGTCAGTGGCTAATTAGTACCTTTCTTTTTAAGATAACAATAGCACACAAACAAACACGCAGATAAGGCGCATTTGTCATGTTCTAAAATCCTTATTTGTCACACAAACCCTTTGTTGTGGGTACTCAAAAGAATCGTCTGAACGAGACGATTCTTTTTGAGTGCCTACAACATAGAGTTTGATTCAGTAATAAGAGAGATATTATGGAGAGAATACCATTTTACTCCCCCTTATCTAGTCCTCGGAATTTTGAGGGGAAAAAAGCCAGAATTTAAAAAATAATGTTCCTATTGATGATCTCACAGTAGATAGCTTTAAATTTTCATATCAGATTTTCAGATGGTTACCAACATTAAACTAATTTAATATCTGAAAACGTCATGGGAAAGGTTACGAGCACTGACATCTTTGCCCATGAATGATGTTCATTAAATTATTGTGATTAAAGTGATATTTGTATTATTTTTTCACCAGACGAATTTGAAAATAATTTTCCAAAACTGCAAAATGTCTATATATTATAGCATTGTTAGTGAATATTACAGATGCGTCAAAATACGTCTGTATGAGGCTTAAAGCGTTAAGAAAAGGGACAACAATGGCCCAAGGTCTTTTTATTCATCACATAGAGATACTTATCGATAATTGCCAACTTAGTCTTGAATTGTAATGGAATAGTAGCTGTTGTAAGTTCATTTTGATGGCTAATAAATGTTCTCGATTATTTTTGTTTCGTCTACCGATTTGCCAAAATGTTTTATGGTTATTTACAACGGTAGATGAAAAAAGTGTTAAAAAAATAAACTTGTTAACGCTTGTAATATATCTGTGTGGCTTAAGGAATAATTCGTTGGAAACATTTACAAATTGACCTTGGCAGATATACTCTAAAGGTGCATGCTACGTCCGAATTTAAGAAATAAAAGCATTACGTTAAAAAACGCCCTGCAAAACATGACTATATTCAAAAGCTTTCATTGCAAAAGATATAATGTTTTTAAAACTAGCAACAACATAATAGACTATAAATCGATGTACCACAACGTTATTTCACAATCTACCAGACGTTATTGTGCCATAACCATCTTAAAGGTGTTGTGCCAAAACCCATAAGAAGTTGTTGTGCCATAACCATCTTAAAGGTGTTGTGCCATTACCAATTATAAGTTGTTGTGCCATTATCAACTCCAAGTTGTTGTGCCATAATCAACTAGAAGTTGTTGTGCCAAACCCAATTAGAAGTTGTTATGCCAAACCACATACGAAGTTGTTGTGCCATAACCAACTAGAAGTTGTTGTGCCAAACCCAATTAGAAGTTGTTATGCCAAACCACATAATAAGTTGTTGTGCCATAACCTACTAAAAGATGTTGTGCCATTACCAACTAGAAGTTGTTGTACAATAACAAACTATGTTGTGTCATAACATACTAGAAGTTGTTGTGCGATAACCAAATATAAGTTGTTGTGCCATAACATACTATAAGTTGTTGTACAATAACCAAATAGAAGTTGTTGTACAATGACCAACTAGAAGTTGTTGTGCCATAACATACTAAAATATGTTGTGCCATTACCAACTAGAAGTTGTTGTACAATAACCAACTATAAGTTGTTGTGTAATAACACACTATAAGTTGATAGAAGTTGTTGTACAATGACCCACACGAAGTTGTTGTGCCATAACCATCTTAAAGGTGTTGTGCCCAAACCCACAATAAGTTGTTGTGCCATAACCATCTTAAAGGTGTTGTGCCATACCCAATTATAAGTTGTTGTGCCATTACCAACTCCAAGTTGTTGTGCCATAATCAACTAGAAGTTGTTGTGCCATAACCAACTAGAAGTTGTTGTGCTAAACCCAATTAGAAGTTGTTATGCCAAACCACATAAGAAGTTGTTGTGCCATAACCTACTTAAAGATGTTGTGCCATTACCAACTAGAAGTTGTTGTACAATAACCAACTATGTTGTGTCATAACATACTAGAAGTTGTTGTGCGATAACCAAATATAAGTTGTTGTACAATAACCGACTATAAGTTGTTGTGCCATAACATACTATAAGTTGTTGTACGATAACCAAATAGAAGTTGTTGTACAATGACCAACTAGAAGTTGTTGTGCCATAACATACTAAAATATGTTGTGCTATTACCAACTAGAAGTTGTTGTACAATAACCAACTATAAGTTGTTGTGTCATAACACACTATAAGTTGTTGTACGATAACCAAATATAAGTTGTTGTACAATGACCCACACGAAGTTATTGTGCCATAACCATCTTAAAGGTGTTGTGCCCAAACCCACAATAAGTTGTTGTGCCATAACCATCTTAAAGGTGTTGTGCCCAAACCCACAATAAGTTGTTGTGCCATAACCATCTTAAAGGTGTTGCACTGACTCCCCGTAACCGTCAATGTTCACATGTACAACAATACCACTTTTCACTTGACACGACTCCAAACTCATAAACATGGCATTCCCTAATTTCAGATCCAAGAAAAGTGAATACAATTAATCCGTCGTGGTCGAGTGGTTAGCGTCGCGGATATGGAACCGAGCGTCCCGGGTTCGATTACCGCTCGCGGCCGTCAAGGTGGAGTGCCCTTGAGCAAGGCACATTTAATAGCCTAGTACTGGTTTGCTTACTCACGGATCATGGATAAGTAAGTAGCTTGATCTGTCGCCATGATATAACCGAAATAGTATTGAAAGTGGCGTAAAACAAAATAAACAATCTTAAAGAAATGAATGCATTCCAGCCATATCAACGTGTACGTAATATCAATTAGAAATACATATTCTGAATATCAAGAAATGTACGGCTTACAAAGGTCATTAGCACATACTTTGTCGACGTCAAGTTCCAAGGATATAATACCAAATTGATAAAGATGCATAGACATACACGAGAGGGTATCTGTTTCCGCTCGACTCCGAATTACTATTTAATGACCACTACTTGACCATAATGTTTTCGTACTGTCCAATGCTAATGAGGACCTTTCATCGTTTTAACGTTGATCTACAGACTGTGGTTGTGTTCATAGTTTTGGTGTAACTTTGTCATGGAGCCGATTTATAACGGTCTCACAGGGGAGCAATTGTTTACGTAGCAGAATGAAAATTAATTGTTTGTTTTTGATTATTACTGGGTATTGTTAACCCTTTCTACATACAACATAATTTTAGCAGACGACTTTAAAAACATAAAGGTGAAAGTGTGGAAAATATCTATAAATGAAAGTGAAGTATTTTGTTAAAGTTGAAAACATTGTGGCAAAACGAGAGATGGCTCATAATGAGCAATTTCTCATTTTTCCACAATGTTTTCTACTCTACTAAAGAATAATGATATCATTCAAAAGATATTTACCTTTCTTTAACCTATGTTTTCAAAGTCGCCTGCTGCATGTTTGTGATATGTGTGGCAAAGGATTAAGTATTGGATTGTCATGAAAAATTGATGCCATCATTTTCGAATATCTCGGTCAAATCCTGTAAGTTCGTTTTAGCAGACGACTTACAAAACATATAGGTGAAAATGTGGAAAATATCTATAAATGAAAGTGAAGTACTTTGTTAAAGTTGAAAGCATTGTGGCAAAACGAGAGATTGCTCATAATGAGCAATTCCTCATTTTGCCACAATGTTTTCTACTCTACTAAAGACTAATGATTTCATGTTTGTGATATGTGTGGCAAAGGATTAAGTATTGGATTATCATGAAAAATTGATGCCGTCATTTTCGAATACCTCGGTCAAATCCTGTAAGTTCGTTTGAACACAACTGCATGACTTAACACACAGCAAACAATCAATCTGCAGCAGACGACTTTGGAATATATATTGGCAAAATATAGAAAATATATACAAATGCAAATATAATAATTGATAAGAGTTGAAAACATTGAGCAAAAGGAGAAAGGCTTATTATAAGAAATTTCCCCTTTTTGCCACAATATTGAGTATAATAATTGCAAACGCGAATAGGTGTCTTAATGCATCCCATATTTTGGCATTAAATATGAGTACTAATTTTCGCATGTCTTTTTTTTTTTTGTATTTTAAACCCGAGAATATGGGCGGTACCTACTAATTCCGCTAAATCATTATAAAACACCGTATAACGTTCACATTGTGAAGTCTGCCATTTCAAGATATCTCCAATTCAAAACACTTCAGCCCCCCCCCCCCCCCCCCCCAAAAAAAAACCACCACGCAATAACAAAACAAAACAAAAACAACATAAACAAAACAACAACAACGACGACGACAGACGAGAAAAAGCAAAAACGCCAAAACATGTTGTTTGTGTGGTGCTTTTCGATAAATGAATGGGTGAGTGGGACTCTGTAAAAATGACATGCCATCACTTGATTTTCGCTGTTCTCCTGTTTGTTCGTCCACAAACCTGTCTTCAAATAGCAGTAATTAACCATAAAGCTTACCTACTGTCTATCCCCGGTAGTCATCTGTCGTCGTGTGAACGTTTATGTACGCACCGTGAGTATGTTCATAGTTCTGGTGTAAGTTTGTCATTGAGCTAATTAACAGCGATCTCGCGGGATTACATTGTTTATCTTAATTGGTGAGAATGATGAATGCTCCTTAATCTATTCCCACTTGATAATGAATATGAACTTTTTCTATCTCAATCCTTTCCGACATACCACACATCTGCAGCAGACGAACTTGAACACAAATTGTCAAAAGTATCCACAACCTCTGTAAATAAAATTAAGAAAATTGAATGAAGTTGAGAACATTGTGAAACAATGAGAAATTGTTCATCATGTATTTTGTTTTGTTTTAAAAAAGAAAATGATGCCAAAGGACACCTGTAGGATGGAAAGGGTTACAAGAGTCGATATGGGTTTTTATCTTGATTTAGTGAGACGTTCATACAATCTGTTTTCATAATAAATTGTGTTCATATATATAATCTGAGATAATTATATTAGCCGCGTACGGTGAAGACTCGGGTAAGCCTGTGTAATCACACAGCCATCCAGGTCGTCATTGTACGCACGAACTACATGACTCCAAATCACGTGACGCAGTTCAAATATTAACACTTTCATTTTTATTATAATCATATTTGGGTAAAGACACAACTTCGGGAGACGGCTCCTATCAAATAATGTTAATTATCAATTTTTTCTTCTTTTAGCAGTTCTTTCTGGATAATATTACTAAATATATACTTTTAAAGTTCAATAATATATAATAATTATTTGTACACATGAGGAAAGTTCGGAGAAACAACAATGGGTGGTAAAGAGTTGACACCTGTGACGTTTTTGGAAATTAAAATTAAAGTAAAGTGTGCTCTATTTAGAATTCTGCTGATCTTTTCCCACAGACAGATAGGCTGTTCTGGCTCTTGTTTATATATTTCATTCACTTCCTTCAAAGATATAGCTGTTCGCAGTCGTACGCATCCACGGTGACAATTTCTGGTCGGAAGTAGTCGCTGACCCCCCCCCCCCCCCCCCCCCCCCCCCCCCCCCCCCACCCCCAACCTTTAAGCATCCGGCAGCACAACTTAGTCCTCACAACATATACAAATTAATGCACATAAATAATACAGGAAAGCTGATGCTGACAGCAAATCAAAAAAGTTTGCCCCACTGACTTTTCATCTCAATGAAACAGTGCAGGAGTAGTGCTACTTCAACATTATAAAGGGGACTATTTTTGGCCGGAACCCAATCCAGTGTGGTGTGGCACGTGGATATTGTATTAGGCGAAATAAAGCGGTTGTACCTATACCATCGGCAATCCAGTTCGTAATCTAATCATATAACCAATAAGCTAAATTCTGGCTTAATGTCATAGTAATTTGAATTCCTGCGGTACATTTGGGTTTATTTCAAGTTATTTCTGTAGATTTATGTTCTCAAAAATGGCAAGTATGCAATGAAATAATGACGTTGCATTAGCGATTATTGGATATTGAAAAAGCCACTGGTATTTATTTCCAAGGTAATGAGTTATTGAATATCCGCACGTATTCAGGCCTGTTTTATATTAGCATTTTGATTGACTGGAATCCGTCCCTAAAACTAAGGTATACGACAGCACTAAATTGATAATTTCTCTCGGTCTCCCTCTGATATATATATGAGCCTTTCCACGAGAAAACCTACATTGTGGACTCTGTGTAAAGAATCGACCCGGATCAGACTGAGCATGCCGCGCAGGCTAACCCGGACTGACACTTTTCGATTCCTGTGGATGTGTTGATTTTCTGTTTCAGGAATCATAACTCTATACCTTTATCCCCCCCCCCCCCCCTTTCCCCTCCCCCCCCCCCCCCCACCCCCCCCCCCCCTCTGAGACGGAATGTGTCGCCCAGGATTAGCCTGCGCGGATTCTCGACGAACGGCTCATATCTATTAAAAATATAATCTCTTTGTTAGTATATAGTTTGTTTAATATATATTGAATGATGTTATAAAAAACTGTCTGTAAGATAATTTTATGAGAATTTGTTTTGTTGTAGTTTTATATTGAATTGTATTGTCTAAGAAAAACTAATATGGCGCGATCTAACGAAGGCATCGCATCATCTAATTTTATTAATTTCGTTGAAATTATTTCAAAAGTCGTCTGCTGCAGACCCGTAAAAGGTAAATTTAATTAGTGTATCAACATTGAAATATCCTTTATTTGTCAAGAGGAGGATATCAACATTTCGTTCTAGTTAAATTCCTCAAAAATCTCTTAAAACGTTGTACCAAAATGAGAATTATAATTATAATTATACTTTCATTTATAACGTGTTTCCAAACTTGTGCCATATGATTTCAAAGTCGTCTGCTGCAGATAAGTTGCATTTCGGAAAGGGTTAAAACGGGATAAATAGGAACTTTCACATAATGTATTTAAATACACTTGTACATACCGGTAAATCTACCATAAACATTCCATTAAAACCAATAACTAATGGCTGATCATCGAAATTCCTCAATTTTCGTGAGAAAATACTTATAAACAATATCAGAAGTGGCTAATTATTCTTAGATTACCTTTTTATCTAATCGATTCACCTGAAGGGGGATACAACATTCCGTTGTCAAATAGTTTGTTTTTGCTTTATTGGGGTTTTAATACCTCTGTAACATTATTTCAGTTATATCACGACGATAGTTCACTTATTCATGATCCCTGGGTAAACAAACCGGTAGTAGGCTAAGAAGTGTGCCTCCACTATGACCGCTGGGTAAACACATCGGTAGTAAGCTAAGAAATGAGCCTTGCACATGGGCACTCCACTATGACTCATGAAACACATCGGTAGTAGGCTAAAAAATGAGCCTTGCACATGGGCACTTCACTATGACCCCTGAAACACATCGGTAGTAGGCTAAGAAATGAGCCTTGCACATGGGCACTTCACTATGACCCCTGAAACACATCGGTAGTAGGCTAAGAGAAATGAGCCTTGCACATGGGCACTTCACTATGACCCCTGAAACACATCGGTAGTAGGCTAAGAAATGAGCCTTGCACATGGGCACTTCACTATGACCCCTGAAACACATCGGTAGTAGGCTAAGAGAAATGAGCCTTGCACATGGGAACTTCACTATGACCCCTGAAACACATCGGTAGTAGGCTAAGAAATGAGCCTTGCACATGGGCACTCCACTATAACCCCTGAAACACATCGGTAGTAGGCTAAGAAATGAGCCTTGCACATGGGCACTTCACTATGACCCCTAAAACACATCGGTAGTAGGCTAAGAGAAATGAGACTTGCACATGGGCACTCCACTATGACCCCTGAAACACATCGGTAGTAGGCTAAGAAATGAGCCTTGCACATGGGCACTCCACTATGACCCCTGAAACACATCGGTAGTAGGCTAAGAAATGAGCCTTGTACATGGGCACTTCACTATGACCGCTGGGTAAACACATCTGTAGTAGGCTAAGAAATGAGCCTTACACATGGGCACTCCACTATGACAGCTGGGTAAACACATCTGTAGTAGGCTAAGAAATGAGCCTTGCACATGGGCACTCCACTATGACCGCTGGGTAAACACACAGTTAGTAGGCTAAAAAAATGAGCCTTGCACATGGGCTCTCCACTATGACCCCTGAAACACATCGGTAGTAGGCTAAGAAATGAGCCTTGTACATGGGCACTTCACTATGACCGCTGGGTAAACACATCTGTAGTAGGCTAAGAAATGAGCCTTACACATGGGCTGTCCACTATGACCGCTGAAACACATCGGTAGTAGGCTAAGAAATGAGCCTTGCACATGGGCACTCCACTATGACCGCTTGGTAAACACACCGTTAGTAGGCTAATAAATGAGCCATGCACATGGGCACTCCACTATGATTGCTGGGTAAACACATCGGTAGTAGGCTAATAAATGAGCCTTGCACATGGGCACTCCACTATGACCGCTGGGTAAACACATCGGTAGTAGACTAAGAAATGAGCCTTGCACATGGGCACTCCACTATGACCGCTTGGTAAACACATCGGTAGTAGGCTAAACAATGAGCTTGCACATAGGCACTCACTATGACCCCTGAAACACATCGGTAGTAGGCTAAGAAATGAGCCTTGCACACGGGCACTCCACTATGACCGCTGGGTAAACACATCGGTAGTAGGCTAAAACATGAGCCTTGTACATGGGCACTTCACTATGACCCCTGAAACACATCGGTAGTAGGCTAAGAAATGAGCCTTGCACATGGGCACTCCACTATGACCGCTGGGTAAACACATCGGTAGTAGGCTAAAACATGAGCCTTGCACATGGGCACTTCACTATGACCCCTGAAACACATCGGTAGTAGGCTAAGAAATGAGCCTTGCACATGGGCACTCCACTATAACCCCTGAAACACATCGGTAGTAGGCTAAGTAAGGAGCCTTGCACATGAGCACTCCACTATAACCCCTGAAACACATCGGTAGGTGGCTAAGAAATGAGCCTTGCTCATGGGCACTCCACTATGACCCCTGAAACAAATCGGTAGTAGGCTAAGAAATGAGCCTTGCTCATGGGCACTCCACTATGACCGCTGAAACACATCGGTAGTAGGCTAAGAAATGAGCCTTGCACATGGGCACTTCACTATGACCGCTGGGTAAACACACCGCTAGTAGGCTAATAAATGAGCCTTGCACATGGGCACTCAATATGACCCCTGAAACACATCGGTAGAAGGCTAATAATTGAGCCTTGCACATGGGCACTTCACTATGACCGCTGGGTAAACACATCGGTAAAAGGCTAATAAATGAGCCTTGCACATGGGCACTTCACTATGACCGCTGGGTAAACACATCGGTAGTAGGCTAAGAAATTAGCCTTGCACATGGGCACTCACTATGACCCATTAAACACATCGGTAGTAGGCTAAGAAATTATCCTTGCACATGGGCACTCCACTATGACCGCTGGGTAAACACATCGGTAGTAGGCTTAGAAATGAGCCTTGCACATGGGCACTCCACTATGACCGCTGAAACACATCGGTAGTAGGCTAAGAAATGAGCCTTGCACATGGGCACTCCACTATGACCGTTGGGTAAACACATTGGTAGTAGGCTAAACAATTAGCCTTGCACATGGGCACTCCACTATAACCGCTTGGTAAACACATCGGTAATAGGCTAAGAAATTAGCTTTGCACATGGGCACTCACTATGACCCATTAAACACATCGGTAGTAGGCTAAGAAATTATCCTTGCACATGCGCACTCCACTATGAACCCTGAAACACATCGGTAGTAGGCTAAGAAATGAGCCTTGCTCATGGGCACTCCACTATGACCCCTGAAACACATCGGTAGTAGGCTAATAAATGAGCCTTGCACATGGGCACTTCACTATGACCGCTGGGTAAACACATCGGTAGAAGGCTAAGAAATGAGCAAGCACTTCACTATGACCGCTGGGTAAACACATCGGTAGTAGGTTTAAAAATGAGCCTTGCACATGGGCACTTCACTTGACCCCTGAAACACATCGGTAGTAGGCTTATAAATTAACCTTGCACATGGGCACTCCACTATGACCGCTGGGTAAACACATCGGTAGTAGGCTAATAAATGAGCCTTGCACATGGGCACTCCACTATGACTGCTGAAACACATCGGTAGTAGGCTAAGAAATGAGCCTTGCACATGGGCACTCCACTATGACCGCTGGGTAAACACATCGGTAGTAGGCTAAACAATGAGCCTTGCACATGGGCACTCCACTATGACCGCTGGGTAAACACATCGGTAGTAGGCTAAGAAATTAGCCTTGCACATGGGCACTCACTATGGCCCCTTAAACACATCGGTAGTATGCTAAGAAATTATCCTTGCACATGGGCACTCCACTATGAACCCTGAAACACATCGGTAGTAGGCTAAGAAATGAGCCTTGCTCATGGGCACTCCACTATGACCCCTGAAACACATCGGTAGTAGGCTAATAAATGAGCCTTGCACATGGGCACTCACTATGACCCCTGAAACACATATGTAGTAGGCTAAGAAATGAGCCTTGTACATGGGCACTCCACTATGAACCCTGAAACACATCGGTAGTAGGCTAAGGAATGAGCCTTGCTCATGGGCACTCCACTATGACCCCTGAAACACATCGGTAGTAGGCTAAGCAATTAGCCTTGCACATGGGCACTCGCTATGACCCCTGAAACACATAGGTAATAGGCTAAGAAATGAGCCTTGAACATGGGCACTCCACTATGACCGCTGGGTAAACACATCGGTAGTAGGCTAAGAAATGAACATTGCACATGGGCACTTCACTATGACTCCTGAGATACATCGGTAGTAGGCTAAGAAATGAGCATTGCACATGGGCACTCCACTATGACCCCTGAAACACATCGGTAGTAGGCTTAGAAATGAGCATTGCACATGGGCACTCCACTATGACCCCTGAAACACATCGGTAGTAGGCTAAGAAATGAGCCTTGCACATGGGCACTCCACTATGACCCCTGAAACACATCGGTAGTAGGCTAAGAAATGATAATTGCACATGGGCACTCCACTATGACTGCCGCTACAAGGGATCGAACCTTGAACGTCCGTGTCCAAATCCCCAGCGCTTACCACTCGGCCTTGGCGGATCCCAGTCCAATGGTAAGGGTATACATCGATACATTAATTGGAGAATAATAACATTTTAAACGGGATTTGAATACTTTAAACATGGAAGAAATGGTTGCCCTCCTTGGGGTTAAGGGTTGCGGGGTTAGCATTACGACTGACTGGCTGGTGTCAGCATATACCGACCAGTAGTATTGGTAGCCTACCCAGGAAACGCCGTGATATGACTGAACTATTGTTCAAATCGGCGTTAAACAATCCCCAACAAAATAATCAACCAATCAATTACAAAACATTATTTATCTGTAACTGATATCTTTACACATAGGCTTTTTAGCCCATTGGTGGAAGACGAATGACGTCTTGATGACTTTAATCAATCATGGGAGAGAATGAATGGCCGAGCCTGGGTTCGATCCCACGATCCCTGATTGGATAACCTTCTACTTTACCGACTGAACTACCCCGGCTCGACTATAAGTGTGTATACAAGGACAACAGTTTAGTTTAAAATAACCGTTCCCCTAATATAACTTATTTGCAGCTGACGACTTTGAAAACATGTAGCGAAACATCTGGAAACTCTCTATAAATGAAAGAACAATTATCATAAAGTTGAAAAACAATGTGGCTAAAGGAGAAAATTGTTCATTACGAGGAATTTCTTCTTTTGCCATGCTGTTTTCAAAAGTGGTCTGCTGCTGCAAAGACGTCAGAAAGCGTCGGCGGTATACAGGACAGGGTTAACACTTAAAACTATAGCCGAGTTCGAGTGTTAGCAAGTCCAAAGAGATCATCAAAAAGATTAGGTACACTTCTGCTAAGTTGTTTGCAGTAGATTACTAATTTAACCTAATACGCACACCACGCTGTCTACGGCATTTATCTTCTTATAAGGCAATTCTTGTTTATTGTACATAAGAATTGCTGCTATACTTTCCACAAATAACGGGTTTGATAACATGAACATGAATATGGACTAAAGAGGATAGGATAAGGGGAGTAAAACGGCTCCAAAACTATACAATTTACTCTGTACTCAGAATCTGTGTTCAAGTACTAGTATTTGATTGGTCAGAAGCAAATTGATTTTCAAAATTGACCAATCAGTATTCTTATTTTGAGCAAGAAGTTCATTTCTGAGCACTGAGAACGTTTTCAGAGTTTTATAGTTTCTGGGGACAATAGTTCTCTTATTACATCACAGGTTAAAGAGGGTTTGAGTGTCAAATAAGGATTTTAGAACATGCAAAATGCACCTTATCTAGGGCTCTATTCTTCATTATAGAGAAATGTATTCCTCTGCCCGTACGTGCGTGTATGTGTATATGTGTCCGAGTGGTTAGCGTCGGGGATTTGGAACCGATTGTCAGGGCTTCGATCCCCAGTCGCAGCGCGACGGTCATGGTGGAGTGCCCTTGGGCAAGGCACAGTTTCTAGCCTAGTACTGGTTTGTTTACCCGGGGATTATACAAAATGAACGTTTTATAATTGAAATAATGTTTAAAACGGTGTAAAACTCTATTAAATTAATTGAAACTGATTGTACACTTTATAAACAAAAATGTTTATTTCTGTTTGAATAACTAACGATATACATGTTGTACAAACTACAAATATATATGATAATTCGAAAATAATTCATTTTCCCCATAAACTTTCACGTTGTTATATATTTGAAAAAAATATATATTTTGTTTGTATTTTGTATATTTTCTCTTTGCTTAAAACATACTGAAATTGTTTGTTTTTATACAATTAAATATAATTATGATAATGTATTGTATCGTACACGTTGTAATAAGCTATCAATAAAGGTCATGTTCCGTTCTAAAAGCGAGAATTGCGCATACAACGGTTTTTGCACACATTTAAACATTTAAAGTTATGCAAACTATTATCTTTATGGTGTTGTTTATTATATCTGTGCAAATAATCAGGAAGAAACGAGAACATTTCAGAGAACAAATAGGTTGACATTTTAAATTGTTAATGTCATGCTAATTTGTTCGGAAGTACGTTGGGTCTTACAGTAATATGTTGTTGAGTGACTAAAGGTGTGTGACCTCTTTGCTTGTAATAAGGAAAACAATAAATACCATGATAACAAGACGAATGTTTGACGCAAAGCGTCAAAGAGAAGCCGCAACGTTTCGTTGTTCATGTAGAAATAAGAAAAAAGAACATTTAAATCCACAAACAACTGTAGACGGTAATACGCTGACATATTTATAAGACTGTTGGATACTTCAAATTACCTCCCTTTAAGCAATATAAGGATATTTACCTTGTGATTCGTATGATTCAGATTAATAAACATTGAAATTATATGAATGAAAACTATTATTTAAATTAGTAACAACATCAACATCAAATTTACGCCAAGATAAATGTGTACACATTTCATTAATTGTTTGTAGATACCCTAATGTATAGGTATGAATATAACATTTATATTGTTATAAACAAATCTTCATTTCAACGTACTAAGTCTGTGAATCTCACAGATACACCCATTTCAATATACCAACATGTTAAATTAAATTAAAGAATGAACCGTTTTTGTATGTACTGAAACTAGAAACGTCCGTTTGTGTATAAGTATATTTCCAATATTTGCGATTTTATATTGCGACTAGCTAACCCGGCACGACGTAAACTTTCCTCTACCAAATTGGTTGTTGTATGTGGGAAACTGGTAGCTGCTGAACATGTATTTAAATGTTTAGCTGTGTTAAATATTTGTATTCCCTTTAAATTGTTTATTTAAATTGTCATACATGTGTATTATTATACAAAGGTGTCAGACCAAATGGGAACTTAGTTAAATTGTGCGTATATACTAGAAATTACCTCCCTTTAAGTACTACCACGATTTTTTTCTTGTGATTCGAATGAATAAGTTTGATAAACATTTACATTTCAACTGGACGGCAACATTTATTGTGAAACAGATATTTCTGTGGTTTATATATGTTCATGTCTGCACTTCTTCATCTAGAATTACTGCGTAATATATGATAGCATGCAGGGACAATATATGTATATATTGTCCCTGTAGCATGTAAGGAACGGAATGGCATTAATGCCGAGCGCGAGGGTAAACAACAACAACACGAAACAGATTACATTTACTGCGTGCCTTCTCTTGTTCACTGTTCAAGATACAGTATGAATTTCGCTTAAATAAATGTTTAACTGTGATAAATATTTGTATTCCCTTAAATTGTTTATTTAAATCGTCTTACATGTGTATTATTAGACAAAGGTGTCAGACAAAATGGGAACTTAATTAAATAGTGCGTATATACTTCGAATTACCTCCCTTTAAGTACTACTAGGATTTTTTTCTTGTGATTCGTATGAATAAGTTTGATAAACATTAACATTTCAACTAGACGGCAACATTTATTGTGAAACAGATATTTTGTTCATGTCTGCTCTTCTTCATCTAGAATTACTGCGTAATATATTATAGCATGTAAGGAACGGAATGGCATTAATGCCGAGCGCGAGGGTAAACAACGCCAAACAACAACAACAAGAAACAGATTACATTTACTGCGTACCTTCTTTTGTTCGTGGTTCCCGGTTTAACATACTATCGAACTAAAAAAAGCGTATGAGGCAGGTAACCAATTCAGTTTACTGTTTAGACAAGATACAGTATGAATTTGCTTAAATAAAAATGTACATACATTCAATTAATATACTGGCCTTTGTCTTTTGTTTTTAATTTGTAAAACTCACACATGTATATAGAGTGTAAAAGGAATGTTTTAAAAGTCATTACCTTAAATTAATGTACTTAGAAAGGACAAAGAGAAATCAAGATATGTGGTCACGCTGGCAGGTCTAAATATTCTCCTTGACCGAAAATTAAAAGCATCCCTACAGGAAGCCGCCTCCTGGCGGCTTCCAATAACAATAAAGCTCCACCAAAACACCTACTATCCGATTAGGGACCTCAGTCTTATTGTATTGTCTGAATAAAGAAACACAAATTGTCCGAATATGTCGAGTATGCGTGTCTTAGGGTTTTATATTTGTTTGTTTTGATTACGCCGTCATCGACGCTATTTCAGTGACAGACGTTTCAACTATGTTCTAGATATTCATGCCAAAGGAGCAATTTCTACTTTTGTCATTATGTTTTCAAATGTCATCTGCTGCAGATGCGTCAAAATGCGTCTATAGGTGGGAAAGGGTAAGTCAGGCTTCAATTAGTGAGGGCGCTCAATATACCCTAATGTTGTGTCGTTTTCATAACTTATGACGCCATTGTTACGTTACGTTAAGTAATCTTAATCCACCGGTTCATTCAATATGAAGTTTGACCAGAGAAAATCACATTAAATTTCTTGCTCATCAGTTCCTACTTGTATAAAATAAGAGTTTTCGTCGAGAGTAATGTATCCTGTTTTGAATGCACTTTGATTGTATCTTACTTTACTGAACCATTAAACAAGACAAACTGTTATATTTAATTCTGGGAACACGGGATAAAATTGCATCCACATGCATAGAGAAAATTATATATCAACTTAAATAAACTTATTTCAGGAGGATGGAACCGTTAATGGTTGCCCTAATAATCATTGTTCTTTCTTAGAGGGGTTAATTCTCCTATTTCAGATTCTTTGCAAGGTCATATAAATAATTTTGAAAATTTTGGTTAGATACATTTCTGTTTACAATATCATTTGTTCGTAAACATCGCCATAATAGCGAATTGTAGTTATATCTAAATAATGCTGTAGCATTATACATGCACGTAAAGCTTTTTTGGACTTGACAACAAGCGAAGACACATATCAGTCTGCTCAGGATCTTCCCTGTTCTTGACTTATTACTGCACGTCTCGTGGACGTATCTAGCGAACTGATACGACAACAACTATATATTTGAACGTACGCAATTTGTTCTTAACCCCTTACCCACCTGTAGACACGTTTTGACGCACCTGTAGTAACCGACTTTTGAAACCATTGCGACAAAAGGAGAAATTGCTCATGATGAGCAATTTCTCCTTTAGCCAAAATGCTTTCAATTTTATTCAATAATTATACTTCAAAAGCCGTCTGCTACAGCTATGGTGTATGTTGAACATTATTTAATAGTCATTTATTTCATAACCTCCATAGGCCTGTTTCAGAGTGACTTGGCTCGCGTTATGAGAGAACGAATCCGTAACAAATCTGACAGCGTTAAGAGTTTGAAGGACCTCCTCAAGTATCTGCAAATAAGGTTAAACGTCCACTTCAGTGCTCGTAGAAGTGCGTATTTGTTGTGGTGAGAGGGAACGGTTTCTGTGCGGTGTGCCTGTATACGTACATTGCATCATCTTGGTTTTTATCGAACATGTTTATAGCAATTGAGTGTAATACATATCTGCACTTTTAAACCACTTTTTTAGGCTGTAAAACGTAGATACATTTCTACAATGTTCTATTGTTTGCATGATTGCGTATGTGGTTTGTGGTTTATTTCTCTCTCTTTGTGTTGGGAGGGGGTGGGGGTATGGGGGTTGGCATGGGTTTAAGTTAAAATACTACCAGATATAACATATACAAATCTACAAACATTAACATTTTGATAACATTAATCGTGTTGAAACTATATAACTATATATCATATGAACTGCAGGGTAACTGTAGGGTGTCTATTCATGTAAGCTTATTCCAGTACTTTAAAGTTGTATTCACAAGTAGATTCTATTAAGCAGATAACTGAGTCGTGTCACACGAAAACCGACCATCAAAGTGGTTTCAAAATTATGATGTTGTTTATTCGTAAATTTCTCTTGCTGTCAAGATCGTTCGTATTACAGATATCACTGTATATAGCCCCATCCAGCAATGTGTAGTCTAGATGCATTTGCGTCTAGCGAACAATCAGGCCAGCAAAGTGCATCAGAACAGTCTCACTAGAACCTTAACTGTCTGGCTACGTGTAATTGAGTCCTAGATGCATCTTTCCTTTGACAAAATACTAGAAGTGTAGCTTTATTTGTATCGCACCAACTAAAGAGTCAATAAAACCCGAAATCGCTCTACACGACTCGAACTAAAAGTCCCATGTGTACGCACTTGTACCTCACTCACTGAACGCCTCGATGTGTAGTGGTAAAGCGTCCGCCTCGAGTGCGGGAGGTCGCAGGTTTCCTGGGGGGTAAATAACTAACACTACTGGTATGTCTAAACGGACCCCTGTGTTTCAGTCTTACCACGACGTTTACGGGGGGTAAATAACTAACACTACTGGTATGTCTAAACGGACCCTGTGTTTCAGTCTTACCACGACGTTTACGGGGGTAAATAACTAACACTACTGGTATGTCTAAACGGACCCCTGTGTTTCAGTCTTACCATGACGTTTACGGGGGGTAAATAACTAACACTACTGGTATGTCTAAACGGACCCCTGTGTTTCAGTCTTACCATGACGTTTACGGGGGGTAAATTACTAACACTACTGGTATGTCTAAACGGACCCTGTGTTTCAGTCTTACCACGACGTTTACGGGGGGTAAATAACTAACACTACTGGTATGTCTAAACGGACCCTGTGTTTCAGTCTTACCATGACGTTTACGGGGGTAAATAACTAACACTACTGGTATGTCTAAACGGACCCTGTGTTTCAGTCTTACCATGACGTTTACGGGGGTAAATAACTAACACTACTGGTATGTCTAAACGGACCCTGTGTTTCAGTCTTACCATGACGTTTACGGGGGTAAATAACTAACACTACTGGTATGTCTAAACGGACCCTGTGTTTCAGTCTTACCATGACGTTTACGGGGGTAAATAACTAACACTACTGGTATGTCTAAACGGACCCCTGTGTTTCAGTCTTACCACGACGTTTACGGGGGTAAATAACTAACACTACTGGTATGCCTAAACGGACCCCTGTGTTTCAGTCTTACCACGACGTTTACGGGGGTAAATTTCTAATACTGCTGGTAACTTACCCAAGAAACGTCGTGATATAACTTAAAGATTGTTGAAAGCGGTGTAAAACACCAAACAGTCAATCATTCAATGTACCTCTGTATGACCCCTTTACGAAAAGTATAAAAATCCCCAGATGCGGATCATTTCATGTATGATGATATTATGGAGGGATGGCGACCACTGAAGACCAGGATCAGACTGCGAGGAGGCGCATACTGGTTTGGGTCTTCACTGGACGCAAGTTTCCCGAAGGTCTGTTTTACACTGGCGTGGTTCTTATTATTTTTGTCTTATCTGTAAAAAATAAACCCCAGAAAGCATTTCTCTCCGATTTTCCCGTGGGAGAGAGCTCGGAAATGTCTGAGTCAAATTCACCTTTAACGTTATCCGCCGTTATTCCCACCTGTTCCAGGTGTCTACTGCAACTCTTCTATGAAAATAATGTGTCAAAGGTAGCAACAGGTTGTAGCAAATAGTGTCTGTTTTTCTCATAATATTGGACATTTCTGTTTAAGAAAACGATATAAAAAAAAAAATGGAAAATTAATTATGTTTTGTCTGTTATTTACTTCAATTTTTGGAGGTCTCAAGTTGCTTTGAAGGGAAAACAGGGTCAAGATGATTCCGGGAAAAATGTGCTCATGAAAGAACACAGGAACGAATCTGAACGATGACTCATCTTTTCCGTTCCCTGATACAGACGATATATGACGTCTTTGTAGCAGACGACTTTGGAAATAAAACGACATCAAACGGTGTCGGAATGGGAGAACATGCTTAAACAGAGAGATTTCGCGCTTACCAACAACAATAAGTTTTACAATAGAAAAAAGTGTCCTTCGTTTTGTTGTATATATCACAATGAATCAATTTTGTTCATTGGGATTTTGTCAGAGCTGACGACCCTTTGAATATGATGTCAAATAACCAGTTAATATAAGCCAGGCTTATCGGCAACACTATATATCAATAGCGAATGTGAAGCTTTTGTTCAAGTAAATTAATACATTAAACCCTCCTTTCCCACATATAACAAATCTGCAGCAGACGACTTTGAAAACATAAAGTCAAATTATGAAAATCCTCTATAAATGAAAGAAGAATTATTGAATAAATTTGAAAACATTGTGTGACCAAAGAAGAAATTGCTCAGTATGAGTAAATTCTCGCTTTGCCACAATGGTTTCAAAAGGTGCATGCTGCAGAAGCTTCAGAAAGCGTCTGTAAGTTAGAACGGGCTAACTAAAGATCTAAATACATGCACATACTTATTTCTATGTTTAAATGAATGGTGTTTTACGACCCCTTAAACAGTATTTCGGTCATACAACGACGTGTCTAGGGATAAATAACAAATACTATTGTTAAGTATATCCGGATGCCAGTGTTTAAGTCCCACCTCGAAGTTTCCTTGGGTAAATTACTAATACTCTTGGTAAGTCTATCCGGATACCAGTGTTTCAGTCAAACCACGACGTTTCCTGGTGTAAATTACTAATACTGCTGGAAAGTCTATCCGGAAAGCAGTGATTCAGTCATACCACGACGTTTCCTGGTGTAAATTACTAATACTACTGGAAAGTCTATCCGGAAAGCAGTGATTCAGTCATACCACGACATTTCCTGGTGTAAATTAACATTGCTATTGGTAAGTATTTCCGGAAAACAGTGTTTCAGTCATACCACGACATTTCCTGGTGTAAATTAACATTACTATTGGTAAGTATTTCCGGAAAACAGTGTTTCAGTCATACCATGACGTTTCCTGGTGTAAATTACTAATACTGCCGGAAAGGATTTTTGGACACCGGTGTTTCAGTCATACCACGACATTTCCTAGAGTAAATTACTAATACTATTGGTAAGTCTATCCGGAAAACATTGTTTCAGTCATACCACGACGCTTCCTAGGGGTAAGTTAGTAATACTGCTGGTAAGTCTATCCAAACACCATTGTTTCAGTCAAACCATGACGTTTCCTGGCGTAATTTACTAATCTGTTTGTAAGTCTTATCGGATCCCGGTATTTCAGACACACCACGACGCTTCCTCGGGGTAAATTACTATTACTGCTGGTTAGTATATCCGGACACAAGTGTTTCAGTCAAACCACGACGTAACCTGGCGTAAATTACTTATCTGTGTGTAAGTCTTTTCGGATCCCGGTATTTCAGTTACACCCCGACGTTTCCTGGAGAAAATTGTTTATATTGATGGTAAGTCTATCCGGACACCAGTGTTTCAGTCATACCACGATGTTTCCTGAAGTAAATTACTAATACTGTTGGTAAGTCTATCCGGACACCAGTGTTTCAGTCATACCACGACGTTTCCTGAAGTAAATTACTAATACTATTGGTAAGTCTACCCGGACACCAGTGTTTCAGTCATACCACGACGTTTCCTGAAGTAAATTACTAATACTGTTGGTAAGTCTATCCGGACACCATTGTTTGAATCATAACACGACGTTTCCTGGAATAAATTACTAATACTGCTGGTAAGTCTATCCGGACACCAGTGTTTCAGTCATACCACGACGTTTCCTGGAGTAAATTACTAATACTGCTGGTACGTCTATCAGGACATCATTGTTTATGCCATACCACGACGTTTCCTGGAGTAAATTACTAGTATTGTTGGTAAGTATATCCATTTTTCATTCATACCACGACGTTTCCTGGAGTAAATTACTAATACTGCTGGTACGTCTATCAGGACATCATTGTTTATGCCATACCACGACGTTTCCTTTAGTAAATTACTAATACTGCTGGTAAGTCTTTCCGGACACCATTGTTTGAATCATAACATGACGTTTCCTGGAATAAATTACTAATACTGTTGGAAAGTCTATCCGGACACCAGTGTTTGAGTCATACCACGACGTTTCCTGGAGTAAATTAATAATACTGTTTCAGTCAAACCACGACGTTACCTGGCGTAAATTACTAATCTGTTTGTAAGTCTTTTCAGATCCCGATATTTCGGTCACATTACGACGTTTCCTTGAGTAAATTACTAGTATTGTTGGTAAGTATATCCATTTTTCATTCATACCATGACGTTTTCTTGAGTAAATTACTAATACTGCAGGTAAGTCTATCCGGATCCCAGTCATACCAAGACGTGTCCCTGTTTAATTACTCATTATGCTTGTAATTATATCCGGACACCAGTGTTTCAGTTGTAATGCTATACATGCACCCCTAAGCTCCCAGGAGGGAAGCTTTTATTACAATCAGTATGACCCGAACGCGAATCAACTCCTGGCGATGACCAACTTGACGTAATACGTATTCATTTCTGGTAAAATGTCCCCTTTTTTATCGATCAGATTGAAAATAAAAGTGCTCATAGACATAAGAGATTTGTTGATACTATATCAGGTAAAGACGAACAAAGTCTACACGGACACAATTGTTTCAGTCATATCACAACGTTTCCGGGATAACTAATACTGCTGGTAAATATATCCGAATCCAAGTCAAACCTCGACGTTTCCTGGAGTTAATTACTAATACCGTTGGAAAGTCTATCCGGACACCATTGTTTCAGTCATAACATGACGGTTCCTGGAATAAATTACTAATACTGATGGTAAGTATATCCGGACACCAGTGTTTCAGTCATGCCACGAAATTTCCGGGAGTAAATTGCTAATACTGTTGGTAAGTCTATCCGGACACCATTGTTTCATTCATAACATGACGATTCCTGGGGTAAATTACTAATACTGATGGTAAGTCTATCCGGATACCAGTGTTTCATTCATAACACGACGGTTCCTGGGGTAAATTACTAATACTGATGGTAAGTCTATCCGGATACCAGTGTTTCATTCATAACACGACGGTTCCTGGGGTAAATTACTAATACTGATGGTAAGTCTATCCGGATACCAGTGTTTCATCCATAACACGACGGTTCCTGTGATAAATTACTAATACTGTTGGTAAGTCTATCCGGACACCATTGTTTCATTCATAACATGACGGTTCCTGGGTATATTACTTATACTGATGGTAAGTATATCCGGATACCATTGTTTCATTCATAACATGACGGTTCCTGGGGTAAATTACTTATACTGATGGTAAGTATATCCGGATACCAGTATTTCATGCATAACAAGACGGTTCCTGGGGTTAATAACTTATACTGATGGTAAGTATATCCGGATACCAGTATTTCATTCATAACACGACGGTTCCTGGGGTAAATTACTAATACTGTTGATAAGTCTATCCGGACACCATTGTTTCATTCATAGCATGACGGTTCCTGGGGTAAATTACTAATACTGATGGTAAGTCTATCCGGATACCAGTGTTTCATTCATAACACGACGGTTCCTGGGGTAAATTATGAATACTGACGGTAAGTATGGATATAACCCCAGGATACCAGTGTTTCATTCACAACACGATGGTTCCTTGGGGGTAAATTATTAGTACTGAATGTAAGTCTATCCGGATACCAGTGTTTCATTCATAACACGACGGTTCCTGGGGTAAATTACTAATACTGTTGGTAAGTATATCCGGACACCAGTGTTTCATTCATAACATGACTGTTCCTGGAGTAAGTTACGAATACTGTTGGTAAGTCTATCCGGACACCAGTGTTTCGTTCATAACACGACGGTTCCTGGAGTAAATTACTAATACTGCTGGTACGTCTATCCGGACACCAGTGTTTCATTCATACCACGAAATTTCCGGAAGTAAATTACTAATACTGATGGTAAGTCTATCCGGATACCAGTGTTTCATTCATAACACGACGGTTCCTGGAGTAAATTACTAATACTGATGGTAAGTCTATCCGGACACCAGTGTTTCATTCATACCACGAAATTTCCGGGAGTAAATTACTAATACTGTTGGTAAGTCTATCCGGATACCAGTATTTTATTCATAACACGAAAGTTACTGAGGTAAATTACTAATACTGTTGGTAAGTCTATCCGGATACCAGTGTTTCATTCATAACATGACGATTCTTGGAGTAAATTACTAATACTGTTGGTAAGTCTATCCGGACACCAGTGTTTCATTCATAACATGACGTTTCCGGGACAACAGTGTTTCAGTTATAACATGACGTTTCCTGGAGTACTTATACTGCTGGTACGTCTATCTGGATCCCAATCATACCAAGACGTGTCCTGGGTTAATTACTCAGTATGCTGGTAAGTATACCCGAACTGAATTGTTTCAGTCATACCACGACATTTCCTGGAGTAAATTACTAATAAAGCTGGTAAATCTATCCGGATACAAGTAATACCAAGACGTGTCATTGGTAAATGTCTCATTATGCTTATAAGTCTATCAGTGTTTTAGTTGTAATGCTATACACGCAGCCCTTAGCTCCCAGCCAGGACGCTACTATTACAACCAGTATGACCCGGTCGCTAATCGACCCCTGGTCTACCACACACGAGACGGATGCTCTAACCACTACACCATCAAGGCGATGACCTACTTGACTTAATGCGTATTAAAGTTATGGTAAAATGTCACCTTTTTTATCGCCCAGACTGAAAAAAAATGCTCATAGACATAAGAGATTTGTTGATACGATACCAAGTAGAGACGAACAAAGTCTACCCGGACACCATTGTTGCAGTTGTAATGAATACACGCAGCCCTTAGCTCCCAGCAAGGACGTTACTATTACAACCAGTATGACCCGATCGCTTATCGACCCCTGGTCTACCACACACGAGACGGATGCTCTAACCACTACACCATCAAGGCCATGTCCTACTTGACTTAATTAATGCGTATTAATGTATGGTAAACTGTCCCCTTTTTTATCGCTCGGATTGAAAAAAGTGCTCATACACATAAATGATTTGTTGATACGATATCAGGTAGAGACGAACAAAGTCTAGCCGGACACAATTGTTTCAGTCATACCATGACGTTTCCTGGAGTAAATTACTAACACTTCTGGTAAGTCTATCCAGATCCCAGTCATACAAAGACGTGTCCAGTAAGCCCGATCGCGAATCGACCCCTGGTCTACCACACACGAGACGGATGCTGTAAAAAAAAACCCACCAAGGCGATGACCTACTTGACTTAATTAATGCGTATTAATGTATGGTAAACTGTCCCCTTTTTTATCGCTCGGATTGAAAAAAGTGCTCATAGACATAAATGATTTGTTGATACCATATCAGGTAGAAACGAACAAAGTCTAGCCGGACACAATCATTTCTGGTAAAAGGTCCCCTGTTTTATCGCTCAGATTGAGGGGGATAAAGTGCTCATAGACATAAGTGATTTGGTGATACGATATCATGTAGAGACGAAACACTTTGCAGATTTGTTTTAACCCTTTCCCACATACAGCAAATATGCAGCTGACGACTTTGAAAATGTCTACTAAAAAATATGGAAAATCTCTATAATTGTAGGTATAAACAGTTAAACACATTGTGGCAAAAGGAGGAATTGCTCGTTTTGTGCAATTTCTAGTTTTGTCAAGATTTAAATATTGCTACTTTTCCTGAATTACTTGCATATCTAAATGAAATATCTCATCATTCTTTAAATTTGGGGAGAAAGGATGATGAGATTTTGCGATTTTCAGAACTTTGGTTGAAAATGTAGGAAGTGCAATCTCATTCTAACGCTCTCGTTTTTATGTAATTCTATGCAATCTTACTCATTATGAGGCAAACATTACATTTGATACGATAAACTACACATTTAAGTTATAATGTTGCAAAGTTTGTGCGCAAATATTTGTTTTCGTTAAATGTCGGGCATGAATCATAACAATTGTTCCATTTACATTTCCCCTTGTAAAATTAAATTCAACAGAAAAGAAAAAAATGAATAAAACAACAAGCCTTAAATGTAAAACGGCTCTTGAAACGATTTTGCAAAGAGAGAATTGCCATGCTATGCACCAATTATATTTCCTGTAGATTTGTTGTATGTGGGAAAGGTTAGAGTATTCAACATGTACCAGTTGAAACTGCAGGCAATACTGCACTGGCTGGGAATTGAATAAAATACAAAGATTAAATAATAACACTTACTTTAATAATCATTTGCCTGATACAAACGACATTCCTGAAAATTGTGGAGGAAGTAGAAATTGCTTAAAACGAGTCAATTGTATCAAAATAACATTTTTCATTTTGTTTTAGTTTTGCCGTATAATACTTTCGGTATTCACTCTTTCAGCGCCAAAGGCAATATTGAGGTTTTTGCAAACAATACTGATTCAGGCGAGTCAGCTCGTAACGAGCTGTCTCACCTGAAATCAGCATTGTTTGCTTTTTAGTCATCAAAATAGTCCAAAACTTTTATTCAATGAGAAATGGAGACGCTCGATTTTGATAATGGAAGAGTCTACTTTAAATGATTCGGCGCTGAACGAGTTAATAAAACATACAACTCTCTAAACGTCATGCCCAACACTTAAATAGTATTATTATATATGGGGGAGGGGCTGAAGGAGACTGAAATTATAGTTTTTGGATAATGTTTGATAACTGATTTTAAGCAATGGATTGTTTTTCACACAACGAACTATTTTCAAATAGACTGATATTTAATAAAAGTAGACTGGAGTATTTAATTAATAAATTATATATTTTTTGAAAAACCGATGATAAATGATTTTGAATAAACGGACTCTTTTTTCCACAACGTTTTATTTCCATGCATACATTTTCTTTCCAAATTATGAATAACCAGAAACATATTGAATCCATTGACTGTTACGTTACGGCCGGATGTTTTAATCAATAAGACCTCCCCAGAAATTCGGGACTTGTTCCAATAATGCAGGAGCACGCTCACGTATATACAAATGACTAATGGTATCATCTTGCAAAGCATTAGTCACACTGCCTAAATACAGAGTTTTGACTAGCTTGCAGATTTTCGGGACTCCGATTGTTTAGATGCATATTATGATCGGCGCCACGCGAAAACAAACCATAGCGCATTGTGTGATCAGTGTAGATACAGATCATCATACACATATGCACAGTCTGATCTGAATCTTCACTGTTCGTTAATAAGTCAAATAAGCATCCAAGAAGTTTCTAATGTACAGTCTGCGTTTAGATCACATAGCATGATTGTGCAAATTGATCGTTTTCTACCCTTTTCACAAAAATACCCTTAGGTTGGTCTTCGTAGAGCGCGGCAAATATTGTCTTCCTTACGTTGTTTTCCCACGTTTACAAAATAACCACGTCAGATAAAGTTGGATCCGTCTTAAACTCGTTCCTTGATACAAACCAAAGTTTCCGCCTCTGTAGCAGACGACAATTGAAAACATTTTTGAAAAATGAGAAATTGCTTACATAGAGCAATTCCTCATTTCTAATATGTATTAAACTACTCAATACAATACTGGTCTTACATACTTTAAACTCAGACAGAGACATATAATGTCTCGGACTCAGACATTTTTTATTTGATTGGGGTTTTACGCCGTTTTCAACATTATTTCAGTTATATAACGACGAAAGTTCATGATCCCTGGGTAAATAAACCAGTACTAGGCTAGGAAATGTGCCTTGCCCAAGGGCACTCCACAATGACCGTCGTGCCGCGACTGAGAATCGAACCCGGTACGCCCGGTTTCAAATGCTAGCGCTAACCACTGGATCACGGCGGATTCCTCAGACAAGCTAGCCAGTTGCCCTGGATGAACGTTGTGTGAGGAGTGTACTGGTGCGAGATGGCCAGCAACTTTCCTGTAGGCATAACTCTGATATGAGCCGTCCCGGGAGAAAACCAATATTGTGGACTCTGCGTTAAGCATCGACCCGGATCAGCCTAAGCATGCCGCGCAGGAAAACCCGGCCAGATGTTTTTCGCTTCCTGTGGAGTTTCTGTTTCAGGAATCATTTCTCGATACCTCTAAACTCCTTTAGAGAGGGAATGTTTTGGCCTGGGTTAAACCTGCGCGTCGCTACATTACACATAACAGAGTCCATAATGTTGGTTTTTCTCATGGAACGGCTTATTTTTCAAAAATTAAAATTAAAAAATGTTTTCCAATGACTAGAGAAATAGTCGAATGTCGATACGATTTAGATTCAAGAACAGAAAAATATAATATATTATTATTTATCAATTTACCTCTTTCGTCGAATATTTTAGGAAGCTATCTAAATCGTGGAAATATCTATCGAAAAGAGTTTCTCTGCTAGAAGAAGACGAATGTGTTGCCTTTCTTTCTTGAGAACTCTTTAACTCTTTCCCTCATACGACAATGTTGCAGCAGACGACTTTGAACATATTTTGTCAAAAAATAGAAAATCTCTATAATTGAATGGATAACCTATGACTAAAAGTGGAAAACATTGTGGCAAAAGGAGAAATTGCTCGTTTTGAGCAATTTCTTCTTTTGTCACTATGTTTTCAAAAAACCGTCTGCTGCAGAGGCGTCAGAAAGCGTCTATATGAGAGAAAAGGGTTAATAATTCGAAACAGCCGATATTGAAAATGTATACTAATTATATTACATTGACGACTGTACGAATGTTCGTTCTATTTAACAATCATACTTGACTACTTTTGGCATGATGCGTATTTTATCTTGTTTTTAGTGCAGTCGCACAAAGTCACTAATTAGCCACTTACCATCCGTTTTACAACGATTTATCATGCAACTATACCGGAATGATACAGATAAATAATTATAGCGAATAATGAAAGTAAATAAAACGTAACGTTACATAGTGATCCTCGGTAGCGACGCGGGCTGTCAATCCAGGGGTTGTGAGATCGAATCCCATCTCTTGCCAACATTCTTTCTGACATCTGATAAAAATCAATGCGAGAAGCGTCATTCGTCTTCCACCAATGGACAAACAGTCTATGTGGAAAAGCAGCCAGTTGCTTGGGAAGTGTGTTGTGTGGATTACTGGTATGGGGAAGCCAGGAAACACATGAGTATGTGAACTGACCGCCGTGACTTATCGCAAGTCGTAAAACGTTTCATGAATAATGCACATCTGACGTCACAAGGTTTCTGGCAAGTGAACAACATTTGCAAAGTTTAGTTTGACTTGAGGTAGGCGAGTCAGCATCAGAACTCGCACATACATCCAAAGTCTAAAAGCAGCCAGTTGCTTGGGAAGTGTGTTGTGTGGATTACTGGTATGGGGAAGCCAGGAAACACATGAGTATGTGAACTGACCGCCGTGATATGACTGAACAAATGTTGAAAACGGCGTTAAACCCCAATCATTAAATCAACAAAATGACAAATAGACATTATGAACTCAGGTTTATGGCAATAATTTACCTAGAATAATGAACATAAAGGAAGAAAAGGTATTATGCATTTTAATTGCAAGGATTATTTTAATTTTTTGCGTTGAACAGTGATATCGAGGTCGGTAACGATGAGTACATCAATCCAGGGGTTTTAAGTTCGAACCCCAGCTCGGTATTCATTCATTGTTATTATTGACAAAAGTCATTGTACCTAGCGCCATTCGTCTTCCATCAATAAGCAAACTATTCTATGTTTGGAGCACTGGTGCGAGAAAGCCACGAGGAACGCGTTATTTGAACTGGGCGCCATGTTATAACCATTGAACACTCCAATCAATCAACCAAACAATTAATGTTTTGTATGTTAGCTCGCACAATTCCTATACAGAGCTTCTATTTGGAAGAGTCTGTCTTAACCATGGTCCATATTCAGACGCTTTCTCACGACCTTTCGAAAGCTTTATGACAAAACGTAAACTTGCTATATTTAATATGTGTTCTTTCATTTTTAAAAAGTTTTAATATCTTTGACTAGATTTTACAAAGTCGTCTGCTGCAGACGTTTATGTTTATATGCGGGAAAAAGTTAAACATAATATACACGGTTTATGTCCTCTCGTTGTTGTGTACAAATCGCGATGATCAACATAATTTCTTGTTCACATACTTACCAGAATATTTAGACTTATCGCAAGTCGTAAAACGTTTCATGAATAATGCACATCTGACGTCACAAGGTTTCTGGCAAGTGAACAACATTTGCAAAGTTTAGTTTGACTTGAGGTAGGCGAGTCAGCATCAGAACTCGCACATACATCCAAAGTCTACTAGGATTTTATTTTAACATTTTCTCCAACACCATGCACATGCAGAATCTGAAAAGGATCGTGTTAGGAATTGACGTTCACACGTGACCACCTGACGGCAAGACTGAAGGATTGTGCTTACACTTATTCGGAACCATTTTACGGTACCTGGCAGTGGTCCGTGAGAACCACCATGCCATGACGTTGATATACTCGGATCGATACAAGAACTGGGTCCAATTCCATCAACCTTCCTTAGGGTATTAAGTAATACTTAAATACTTAAATACTTAAACGCAACTATCATCAGTTTTGTTTCCCTATTAAAAATGCCAAAATATTTCATTTATTAACTCTTTCAGCGCCGAATTGTTTAAAGTAGACTCTTCCATGTTCAAAATCGGACGTCTCAATTTCTCTTCTTATAAGACTTTTGGAATATTTTTATAACTAAAAGGCAAACAATGCAGATTTCGGTGAGACAGCTCGTTACGAGCTGTCTCACCTGAATCTGCATTGTTTGCAAAAACCTCAATATTGCCGTTGGCGCTGAAAGAGTTAAAAAGAATTGTTAGTCAGCAAGGTAACTATTGTTATCAACTTATTCATATACTTCAATATGTTCCACTATTCATGTTTTATACACAATATTAGGGAAACACAAATAATGAAAGTCTAACTTAGCGCTAAGTAAGGTTTGTGGAATTGGACCCTGGCTTGTAATGCTTGCATTCTGCTGCTCACCTCCTCAACAGACCTTTTGAGCCCGTTATCGGGAAAAAGGTACACGCTGCCATTTCTGAACATTGTAGGTCCAGATCAGCCTTCGTATCTGTTACGTATTATCACAAGTAACAAAAATTTGCAGAAACTTTAAACAAGCTTCCGTCAACTTTTGTCAATTCTGATACCGACATGTTATGAAAAGTATATACCTTTATCTCGATCACATTCTGATCTGGATATACCCTGTTAAACAAACCCACCGTATAGCTTGTCCTATGGGCGGACTCTTTTGTACGTTTGATCTATTTTGTGATATATACGCAATAATATTCATTGATGCTGTGTAAATGTATGCAGAAATGATGGAGTTCTTGATTCATACCGTGTTCTTTAACTTTTATTTAAGTCTATTGATCATATCGTGCATAATTTTTGTCCTTAGGTATATTGCGTTCTTTGTCTATTTTTTGCCGAGGAGCATACTGCTCTAGTAATTTGTATGACTCAACGGTGTAGACGACCCACAAATCGAAATACGGATTCATGAGTTGTGCTCATGGCATCATTTGTTTTTTGTCCTTTGTTTGAGATGCATTTAGTGTACAACACCGAGTGTAAACAACATCTGTAACAAAAAGTGAATTGGAATATTCTATGATTCAGAAAAGTAAACATCGTGACAGAAATTATCTCATTTTGAATAATTTCTTCTTTGCAAAAAACGTTTTAAACATTTCCATTCATAACGAATTTTCGTTGGCACTGAAGTCTTGTTTCTTCGAACTGTTTGAAAGGGTACCTCGTCACACGTCAGTCTGTATTCGGGAGATTGCGATCAGTGAAGACCATGAGAAGCCTGTGCCTCAATGCTGTCTTACATGTTCGCCATCAATAGACGTTTAGGCATCCATGTAGCCTGTAGAGAACGTGTTATAACCACACACCGGCTATGCAATAATGGAAATTTAATCGTAATTTCTATCCATTTGCAGACCCCTGAAGCTCAGTTTCGCTCTGCGATTTCTAAGTTATATCCCCAACAGTCAATACAGGTTTGATCGCCTCGGTGGTGTATTGATAAAGCGTCCGCTTCGAGTGCGGGGTCGTGAGTTCAATCCCCAGCCTGGCCACACCAAAGACCATACAAACAAACAAACAATGCAGGTTTGTTCGATAAATTTCTATTTATTTATATACCCTCTAAAATAGGTTTTCCTGTGACATTAGTAATTTATATCCTCAACAGTTAATAAAGGTTTGTTCGATTTGTTCCGTTTGTACTTTGGGACGACATAATGATTATTGAATATACAAATGAAACAGACCTGTACAATTCTATGGACTTCTAAAATGCTTGACTCACTTGGTGGCGAACAGCCAAGGGTCTGGTCTTACTGCGTGGAGAACTTGATTCAGTGACAATAGGCTATCAATGAATATTTACACCAGGAACATTAGGACCAATAACGTGCCAGTTTGGTCTACTTTTGCAAATGCATTGACATGATGCACAAATTATAGTTTTTCACTATATAAATAGAATAATTTGACCTGAGAGAGTTGACCTCTTCGAATGATTCTATATAAATCGACAGTTCTAACTGGTTCCCTGTAATAGGCAATTAAAGGCTTTTGAAAATAATGCAGATTAAGGTGAGGCAGCTAAAAATGAGCTGTCTCTCCTGAAATCTGTACTGTTTACAACTTAGACATTCAATTTGACCAAATTTCGTGTTGGACGAAAAATGGAGTGGTCCAATTTTCAACATGAAAAAGTCAACTTTGTGAAATTTGGCAGTGAAAGATTTAATTCAATCCACGTATTCGATATATGTTGGCTATATCATGTTATGTGATAAAGTAACGTTTAAACTAACCGTTTTAAATTCAATAGATCAATTATGATTTAACACATTGTCAATTGTTATTTTTACTCTGCATGAACAGCTTGATTCCGATAATAAACCGTGTTTATGTGAAAAAATGCATTTTTTTTAATAAAAGTTGATTGCTCAATGTCAATTTTGACCCCTAACCTACCATCGTCAAAGATAACATCCCAAGATAACGAGCATCATTTAAATCCTTTCCAAATGGAACATTATTTCAACGGGGAATTAGCTCAAGTGGTAGAGCGCTCGCTTAGCATGTGAGAGGTACCGGGATCGATACCCGGATTCTCCAAATATTTTTTGACACCCTTTTGATGTTTAACTGTTCAATAAAGCGGCAACGTTACTTTACAATAGATTATGAAATTTCTCAATTTATCATGACAGTGAATATTTTGTTGATTTCTATTATAACTTTTTATGATTCCATGTGATTTAAAAGGTTCGGATTCCATTGATATACGGCATTTTCAAAACCATTTCAAGCATCACACATGTTTGACAAATCCATCGTCATAAAGATATAATTATCACCTCTTATAGGCTCAGCATGTTCCGTAAATAATTAATAATGTTCGATGATTTTCGTCAGAGATCGGCATTGATCGTTGCCTTATCGGTCATTTCCGGTGGAGACAAAGCTCCTGGACAATACCGATCTTTAACGATTGCATACGGAAATCACCGAGTCTTTTACGGATGGTCATTACTAACACAATGTTGAATGTGTTGTCTTTTATAGATAGCAGGGTCGGTATGGGTACTCCCAATCTCATTTAAAATAGACATAATCCTCGGTCGCTCGTATAATATAGATCTGGTGACTGCCCATATAGTTCGATTCACATTGACCTTTGCGCCAGCCAATCACATTTTCCTTACCAAATTGTTCATTATAAAACAAGTAAAAAAAAGGATATAAAGAAGCGGTTGTATATGAGAGTTCCGATTGTATAGCACGCGGATTGGTTTTATCGTACGATTTCATTGGATATAAACGAACACGTGGTCATGAGTATTTTAGTGTAAAAGGTCAATTCGATACGACCTTTTATCCGGTGTAGTCATATCCAATAATATACAAACAGCGAAGTGTGTCAGTCTGATTATAATAAGATTGGATAGCTGCTCCGTGATATTGTTAGAAGTATGTTAAATGTATACGGCATCAATGACAAATAGCAATACAACAGGTAAAAAGAACGACGTCACCTGAAAATCAACATCCGGAGGTTTCATTAACAAAATGTTTTTACCATTAAATGCATACATTTGAGCCGTTCCACGAGAAAACCATCATAATGGTCTCTGCGTAATGCATCGACCCACATCAGACATAGTAGTCCGCACAGACTTTTCTGAACCGACACCTTCCGTCTCAGGGGGATAGAGATATAAAGTAATGAATCCTGAAACAGAAAATCCACAGGAGGCAAAAAGTGTCTGTCCGGGTTAAGCCTGCGCGGCATGCTTAGGCTGATCCGGGACGATACTTACGCAGAGGCCACAATGTTAGTTTTCGTTTCTCGTGGAACGGCTCATTCATAGAGGTCTTTTGAATATACGACTAGAAGGAGAATAGGGGAAGACTGCGAGCAAGCACGTGACGATATGGATCTTCAATGAGCACAAATACCGACGGTTAGTTTTCGTGTGACTTTAACCCTTTCCCTCATACGACAAATCTGCAGCAGACGACTTTGAACATATTTTGACAACACATAGAAAATCTCTATAATTAAATGGATAACCTATGACTAAAGTGGAAAACATTGTGGCAAAAGGAGAAATTGCACGTTTTGTGCAATTTCTTCTTTTGTCACTATGTTTTCAAAGGCGTCAGAAAGCGTCTATATGAGGGAAAGGGTTAATTAAAAATCTTTAAATACTCGTCAGGCGATTTTGGAGTTTATATTGCCTCGACAGTTTGTCATTGATTGACTTTGACGTAAACCGAGGGACGCTATACTTTAATATTATGTTTGTCAGCTCTTCTAAGATTCATCTTTGGTCTGTTTAGTATATAAGCGGACAGTGAATACATATTTCGGTGAGACTGTTTGTATGCACACATTTACCAGAGGCTTAACTTCTCGCAATTAAATGCATTACACTGTTTAAATACATTGTGTGCGATCATTATTCATTTATCATGTTATCATTCTGCTGAACTCCAGATGGAGATCAAAAGATTGAAATATTGAAACTTCTGCAAATATTGCTAATAGATACAACAAAGTAAGTAATAAATAGTTCTGGTTTTGGCAGTAAATGCTGAAAAAGAGTCAATTTAAAGTCATGAATATGTACACAATTTGGCTTATTTGGTATGTCTACCCAGTAGAAATGAAGCACAAACGATCAATATTTTACGGAATTCGCCTTTGAATAAAATAATCTGAAACGCGAAAACACGAAAACGCGAAGTACGATGACGAAAACGCGAAGCTACGATGACGAAATTGCGAAAGTACGATGACGAAAACGCGAAACGCGAAAACACGATGATGAAAATGCGATACAATTTCGCGTTTTCATCATCGTACCTTCGCGGTTTAGTCATCGTACTTTCGCGGTTTTGTGTTTTCGTCATCGTACTTTCGAGTTTTCGTCATCGTAGTTTCGCGTTTTCGTCATCGTACTTTCGCGTTTTCGTCATCGTACTTTCGCCTTCCGGTGCGCTTGCGCATATAGGAATTCTCCTTCCACGTGAAATGTACAATTGGTGCAAGCTCACCTTATGTCTATACCCATATCCGATTTCAATAAAACAATTATTTCGTGCCTCTCTCAAAATGACTTTGTATGAAGTCGTCCATTTGTTTTGTTTTGTTAAAGTTGCACTCTTATAGAAATTCATAAAAAAAAAAGTAAATAACAATTGTTTCACCTTATAAACCTTTATGGGAAATAAATTATACCTCTTTAAAGGTTGGTGTCTAATACAAACATTCGGGAGGGGGGGGGGGGGGGGGGGGGGGGGGGGAATAAAGTGTACACATGTCACAGTGCACAGATACACAATAAGTGTGTTTATCTAGTGTTAAAGCATTATACAATTTTGCTGTGTATGGGATATAGATGATTTCAGGTATGTAACAGAAAACTAACATTCTCTTATTTCCTAATAGTGAAGACCCTGATCATACTGCATAAGTACATACAGATCTTCACTATTATGAAATAAGAGAATCGTATTTTCTTGTGACATACCGTAAATCATCTAATAAACAGCATAATTAGTTTAGCACTAGATAAACATTTACTTGACCGCCTCGATGATGTTGTGGTAGAGCGTCCACCTCGGATGCGGGCGGTCACAGGTTTGATCCCTTGCCGGGTCATAGCACATTAAAATTGATAGTAAAGCTGCCTTCCGTGGCGCTGAGGGTGCATTACGACTGACTGGCTGATGTCAGGATAAATAGACCAGTAGCACTGGTAACTTACCCAGGAAACTACGTGATATAACATAAAACATGTTGAAAGCGGAGTTTAACACCAAACAATAAACATTTAATTATAGCGTAAGTAATTTCAGGTATGTCACAGAAAACTATGGAAACAAGATAATGTTAGTTGTCTGTGACTCTCCATAAACAGCATTTATATTACTTAAAAGCACTAGATACACATACTTATTGTGTATACAATGTATATGCCTCATTGAACTGAGTGTGTTTTTATAACAGTTATGTACATTTTATCTCAACACGGTTTGTATATAACATCCAACCTTTAAATACAATTCGGAATGAAAATATACATGAACGGCTCCGTTTTTAAAATCCTGAAATCTTGGAGAAAAGTATAATTTGTGAGTGTGGGCTCTTGAGTAACATGTTTGTGGTTAATTCCAAACCCATTCAGCTTCTTACTTTTAAAAAAAATCGATTCGAACTTTTGAATGAGTTTTCTTCCCTCTGGATAGAAATGCCACTTTAAATATTATTTTGCGCATGCGTACCGGAAGGCGAAAGTACGATGACGAAAACGCGAAAGTACGATGACGAAAACGCGAAAGTATGATGACGAAAAACGCGAAACTACGATGATGAAAACTCGAAAGTACGATGACGAAATCGCAAGTACGATAATGAAAACGCGAAATTGTATCGCATTTTCATCATCGTGTTTTCGCGTTTTCGCGTTTTAGTCATCGTACTTTCGCGTTTTCATCATCGTCGTTTAT